>OW203745.1:10594872-11182372 GCA_934045075.1 Yponomeuta sedellus
TTTCGAATGTTAATTTCACTGAGTAAACGAATCCACAACTTCCCGTGGGTTTTTATTGACGTGTTTTTTCATTCTCGAACAATGCAATAATGATAATTGGTATATTCTGGATGTAAATTCGATGAAATCATGGTTGCGTTGTTGTTATTTCACTATGCTCAGAGATCACTTACAGGAAATTGAATGTCAAACTTTGCTAACGATTTTTTGGACTTCAAACCATAGACAAAAATGGCTGACCGCGTTTTTGGCTGTTTAGGAAAATAAAGTTTTAAGGTATATTTTTTGGTTGCTTTTGGGTCCTCAAAAAATATACTAAAATATTTTTTGGTCTAATGGAACAATTATTTACCGTTTAAGACTTACTTGAAAAGAGAGTCAAATAGCGGATTAAAAACCTAACAGTAAAAACTTTGTCAATTAAAATAGTCAATTATAAAATGTCAATTCAATTATTAAAAAAACATTTCAGGTAAACAATATTAACATAAAATTCAATTAATTTCAAAAAAAATAACAACGTTAAATAAATACATCATTAAAAAAATACAAATTAACATTAATAAGCGTTACACATAACTGTTGAAACCCTATCTACACAAGTATTACACTTTAAGCTTGTATTTCCTACTACGGCCACATTATTTTTAAGCGACAAATCTATCGATACCACCCCATGGTGTAGAAGAAGAAAAAATACAACCCTAAATTAGGCGTAATTTAAGGGCGTATCGTAATAGCGAACTTCGTACCGCCTAACAGAAGATTCTTTAATTCTTTAAGTAAGAACCATCCTTATACTTCAAGGAATATTAAAAAAAAAATTATCGAAATCGGTTCATCTGCTCTCGAGATTTGCGCTTACCAACATATTCAGCGATTCATTTTTGTATTATAGAAGATATACTTACAGAATTGACAGAAAAAGTCTCTACGTTCCCGCTGGGATATCTCTGAGCTGCAACGGCTACTATGCATGCGCCACAGCCTCCTTCACGACACATAGCCTTAGTTCCAGGTAGTTTCAACTCGTAACGCAAATATGCGTTTAGTGTCATTTCACGATGAACGCTGTTCTTCAATACTGTGTGCAAGGGCATAGTAAAGCTACTGTTACACATGCTGATTACTAGCACGAAAGCATGTCACTTGTACTATTGAGAAATTGCTACATAGTAGCATGTGTGTCGAAACATTGCATAATGAGCATGCTCACTTCTTGTTTGATCGAAAATCGATGCCCGTGCCATTTTTGGGCATGCTACCTGCAGTGCGGATGGAGAGGGGCGTGCTTTTAGCGCGTATGGACAGCATGCTTATTCAGCATGCTGTCGATCAGTCGTTCGCAACAGGTGCGCGTGCACAATTTTAAGCAAAACGTCTCGCTGGGGCGACGAATAAAGGCTCGAATTTGTAAATTCATATCGGAACTTATTAACAAACATGGAGGATCCGTCCTTGACTGTCAAAAACATTAAAACTATAATTTATAATTTAAGGTCTGTGCACCACACAGAATTAAAAAAAATCGAGAATTCAAAGCGATCCGGTTCTGGTGCCGCTAATGTTGACAAATATCTATATAGTAGATCTAAAGTGCCCCTGTAAAGTGCTTCTAATGTAGATATCTTAACATCGCTCCTTTCAACTTCACTTTAGCTGGCATAGCATTTGGCATGTGTGTATCTTGTTTCTGTATAGCGCTTTCAACTCGAGCGAGCAAAAAGTCAAATTGATGTGGTAGCATCCGCAAATAATTTTTATAACCCCCAGCATCTTCTACTCGCAGTTTTGAAAGCAATTGAGCACGTGCTCCAAGGTCCTGTCTTCTAGATATCCAATCACGGACCCAAATCTTTCTCTTTCTTTTCTTTTTTTGCCGAGCTGATATAATTTTCTGGATGTATTCCATCGCCAGCAAAAGGATGATCTTATTTAGCTCCATACGGATAGCCATTTGATTATCCATGACTTTGGTTGAACTGACAGTGAGCACGCTATGAAATTGCAGGTGTGTTTGCTTTGAGCATGCTTATTCAGGAGCATCCTTCAAACTAGCATGTTTTTTGGCATGCTATTTTAGAGCACGTGTAACTGTACTATAACGATAGTAATTTGTGTCTGACTCTCTAAGAGACAAAGCGAGTCATTTAGAGATTTAAGAAAAAAAACTCTTTAAAATAGACTCCATAAAAAGCAAGATAAACAATGAAAATAAGCACTTAATGACAAAACAAAATAATTTTAAAACCTATTTAGAGGCTAAAAATTCCACCCATGTGGGACTCGAACCCGTGACCTCTGGCTAACCATGCCATAATGTAATAACTAATTTTATTTTTTTCGTAATTCGGGGGGAGACCCAAATAAAACCCCAGGTCTTGGATGTTTACATGTTTGTGATGTCGTTGTTTCTGGTTCCCACGACACAGGGTATCCTAGTTTGGGGCCAGAAGCAATGTATGTGCCAGTATGCAAATGTTATGTTATGTTATGAAACAAGTGGAATTGTATTTTGTAAGGTTAACACCAGCAGCAGACATAATTAAAACTTTTAACACAATTAACAATTAATAAACAGTAGACATAATTATCTTTTGTAATTTTTGCCGAGGGTAGTTAACTAACCGTTAATGCTTTCTAAAAGACGCCCGTCACCTCAGTCATCCGGGACCATGGCACCTGAAAAAGTGCCGAAACGTCGGAAAATTGTAAAAATGTAATAAACGAGCATAAATCCGTATAAAAACAGTTTTAATTACAAGTGGAATTTTAAATATCCTCTTGCTCTGATGGTCGAACTAAGTGAAAAAATGCTGATATTCCGACATGTCGGACAGCAAAGAATCAAAATTCCTTGTTGTCCGACATGTGGGACAGCGTCGCACATCGTCGTCATGTCTCTTTTGTATTAACCGTGCCCGGCATGGGTGGAATTTTTAGCCTCTAAATAGGTTTCTAAAATTGTCCTTAGCACGGGTTTGTGCAACAGAAAGAATATAATCATGTGGGTACAGCTATATCATTCCGATGCAAAACCTAACTGCAAAGTAGGTATCGGCTGCAAGTGATGAAAATTACTTCAACCAGATGTCGCTGCCTGTACGTAATACAGATAATATTGAAAAGCACGTATTGAGTATAGCACAAGTTTCTCCAAGCACCGGAATTTTGAACTGGAAACTCTTTTCTTGATTATGCAACGAGTGGAGAGCACCATCACCTACCGACACTTAGCAGTCATCGTGACCTCACTGACGTCATATTTATCTTCAAACTGTTAAATAACATGATTGACTGCCCTAAGCTCTTAGAAAAAATATCACTTAGAGTCCCTCGCATCTCGTCACGTTCTGGTCAATTATTTTATACTCATGTAGTTCGTACTCAACAAGCTTAAATAATAAGCTCTTCAGACGCAGCCCTAAATGTTTTAATATTTTTTTGCAAGATATTGATATATTTACAGTCACATTAAACGAATTTAAAAAAGAGGTGGGTAGCCACAGAACAAATACAACTAAGTTAAAATGGCTCACACTTCTATTATGATATAAAATCATCATTTTACTGTAAATCAAGAGCTAAATTTTTGAATCAAAATATATGTAGGTATATATTGTTAACTACTTAAGATGGCATGCTTTTTCTTATTAATATTGTGTTTACTTAAGGGACCTTTTAGGTCTTATTTGGTTTACATATAGTTTTATAGATTTTCTGTATGGCTGTTTGTGTCCTGAATAAAAAAAAATTAAAAAAAAAAATTGTAAGGAAGTTCAAAATTTCATTGATGCCGGTGAGTCGCCCATTATCTCAGTTGGAAAGAGCGCTGGCACGGATAGCCAAAAGTCGCGGGTTTGAATCCTGGTATGGCTGGAATTTTTAGCCTCTAAATAGGTTTTTTAAAATTGTCCTTAGCACGGGTTAGTGCATTAAAAATAATAAGTAATATTTATGTTCAAGGCGTTCGCGGTTATGTGGCAAACAATGCGGTCTTAAGCATTATTTTTTCATGAAAGTAAAGCCATAAATAATCGTAAATTAGGCAAAAATAATGAAAGAAAATCTGATTTCATAAAAGCAAATCAACACACATTATTGTAAATATATAAAGCGTTTCAATTACCAATGCATTTCTTCTCGTTAACAGTAAACTCGACTTGAATCATAATAATCTTACACAATTCAAAGTAACCGTGTTTTTGTAAGAAGTGAAACATCGCCGGGTTTTCAGTAGAATATATAGGTATTTGGTTGCTGTATCTTTTATGCTAATGAGGCTGATTAAATAAAGTACCAGCTTTTGCTCATGACTTCGTTTGCGTAGAATCCATTCGAAAAAGACGTCAAAGAATTCTGTTTACTAAGAAAATTTATTATGATCCATGCAGGGAAACTTTGCTGCGAGGGTTTTGCCGCACAATTAATATGTAACATATTTACGTGTTCAATCGACGGTAGGTCGACCTTTATATGTTGTTGCGATGTGGACTTTAACTGCTGTGACCATCAGATCCCGGCTTCACAGCGCCACTCTACTCAGCAGCCATAAAAGAGGAACACGATTGGTATCTCTCACCATCTTGCCGGTCTTGTCGGGCTATCTGCCATTTATTTTGGTCTTTTGTTAGAGTAGGGAGGTATACTCAATAGACAAGAGCCGCCAAAATGTTGACGCTAGCACTCACATGATCGAAATGCTGAAGCGGGTGGATGTTGACGTTCGGTGTTTCGCGGGCGAGGGACTGACGTGAGTGGCCGTCCAATAAGGAAGTATTAGAAGATTAGAATCCAATAAGGATTAGAAAGAAAAAGGCACGAAAGATCTGACGATTAGTGGATAGAGGTGTCAGGGGCCTGGAATTTAAAATAGTCTCTATCTCTCCGGCTTTTCATATACACTCTAGGGACGTAACCAAAAACACTATGTGGAAATAGGATGCACAAAAAATTTAAACCTATCAGTAACCGAACCAAGAGTAGGCCAATCCTGTCTTCAAGATATTTCAACTTATTGACCATTCCAAATACATAGGAACAAAAAAAATGTACCAACAGTTTAGTTTCAACCAAATATCAGAGCAGACGTAGGTGAAGTAAATCAGCGTTGACTTGAGTTATTTAAATGAACACTAAATAACGTCAATTCAGTAAGCCTTGTAATAAAGAGTTTTCGATCAGCCAAGGGGTCAAACGTTGTGTACAAAGATAAGATAAGAATATTCTTTATTGTACAACAGAGCATATTATAAAACATGTAAAGATACAAAGTAGAATTGGCAGCCTTATTGCTAAAAGCATATCAACGCTGTGTTATAAGTTATAACACATGGCTAGCCTTTTAGTTATAACTTATAACTAAAAGGCTAGCCATGTAACCCATTGCGATTAATTTTTAAAGTACAACTAAATACTCTGTGAATATTTCAAGCGTCTATCTGTTGCCGTTATTAATATCGAGCAGCCTTTGCATGCGGACCATGACATCTGTGATAAGATCGTACCGACTAAGAAGAAAAAGAAGTTGTATGGGAGCCTCACTTAATTATTAATATTTTTTTTAATACAGTTGCTCAAAAAGTGGCGTATTGCAGGGACGTATAGCGTGCGGGATGTGGGCTATTACACACTCGTGCTTTTTTTTTTACTTTTCCCGCACTAGTGCGTTCTCTTTCCCAACTGTCAAAATAATGTCTATTAAAAAAAACCAACCATGAAGTTTTTACTAAAAAAAAATCATAGAATGGGTATTTTTCCTCAAGTCGTTGGAACCACTGTTAAACTCCGTGCACTGCTCTATGGTTTATAAGGAAACCACAGATAATAGACCGAATTTGACTGTTATTGCTACAGAATTTATCTGTGAGGAAAAACGCCCATTGTTATGATTCACATTTATGATTTGAATAAAATTATGATTCATGCAAATACGTATATTTCTAAAAAGAAGCTACTAATTTGTTTCATTACTTTATTAATAGGTTTTTTTTTTCATTTCATCTCATTAAATTTCATTTTCATTTCATATCAATAAAAAAATTCTACTGAAGACTTGGCTGTATGGGTATAGTTCCCTTTGCCTACCAGAATGGGTGAAGAAAAAAAAATCTCTGCTCATATTCTTTTACGGTTGGCGCCTAATAAATTTATTTAATAAATTGCTTCATATTTTCGCAACTGTATTAAAAATAGTCGTTCAGTACACGTGCGGAACCGTCATTGCAACTTATTCCGACTGTCAACCCTCGCCTTCGGCTGTGCTTCCGCTCGGGTCGGGTAGACATTTGTCGGAACTCTTTGCAATGACACCCTTTCCGCACTTGTGATGAAATATACTATTTTTTTATTTATTTATTTAAAGTAAGAAAAATAATACATGCAATATAATGCCTCCCATCCCCCGAAAACGACAAGGTTTATCTGTGGATTGGGTTTAGCAGTCACCAGCTTAACATGTTGGAAATAGTATACTATACTAAGTATAATATACAAAGGAAATAGTATAATATACAAGGTGCTATGCTCGACGAATAGCCTCAAAAAACTCAGAATGAGCTTGCGATATACGCGCAAGAGCAAACACATTCAATTTTAGTCATTATTGTTAGTTTTACTAAAACTTAAGTCTATAGAAGTCCGACTCAAATCATAGCGGCGACCGAAATACAACATCTGTAAAAATTCCAACTGTTTAGCTATACAAACGAACAGAATAGTCTTTGCATTGGGTCCCTTAACTGTTGGGTACCAAACCCTAAAAAAAATTAACTGAGCGAGCGAGACAGCATACTTGACGTAAGAATGGCTTTAAGTAATTCATTTATCCTCTTGCGGAACTTTATTGTAAATAATGTAAGTTTGTGTAGGTTTATAATAAATTGTTTTATGTATTATGTGTTATGGTGTATGTAAGTATATTATTTTAAAGTATAAGTATGTATATAAATATTCATATTTGCACCAACTACCCGTCTCACTTTTCCTTCAGCAACTCTCCATCGTGGGTTGCCTGGAAGAAATTGCTCTAAGCAATAAGGCCGCCAATTGTACTGTATCTTTGTAATTATGTTTTGTTTGTTTTTTCCTGGTGTACAATAAAGAATATTCTTATCTTATCTTATTTCCTAACATCCTTAATGTACAGACAAGCGTCAGCAACAGTTTTGTGCAAATTCTTAGGTATGTATATTATACAGTTGAATAAACAACTCACATGTTGCACTACCTACTACTACACTGAAACGCTAGTGGCGAACCGACTCATTGGAATCAATTACTTGAGTTAAGCAACAACAGGCGCGGTCAGGTGCAGGATGGATGACCGTCCCGTGACTACCGCTTCGCTAAGCTGTTCGCAAGGCACGTTAAGCTGTTGGTGCCAGCTGTCATGAAATGGCAGTCGTTAAGCCATGTCAGAGACCTTGTGGGCGGCTTGATAACTTTTGACAGTAAGGCCCGCCACTTTCATGGCTTAACGACTGCAATTACATGACAGCCGGCACCAACGTGCCTTGCGAAGCACGGAAGCGCTTGAAAAAATGCCACTAGCCCTAGTCACAGAACGGTCACCCACCCTGCGCCTGACCGCGGCTTTTGTTCCTTAACACAAGTGATTGATTTCAATCACGCGTTTCGACTAAGCCACGAGCGCTTCCGCAAAGGGTTGTAACCAAGCTTTCTATGGGGCTTAAAAGGTGTAGACCAGCATAAGGTTTCCCGACTGAATAGTAGGATGGAACCCTTGATCAGTGAATAGGGTATATAGGCTAATAATTTATTTCTACACGTCTTCAATGTGCAGACACGCGTTAGCAACATTTTTGTGTAGTTAGCATTGAATAAAATGTATATTATGGGTGAGTGTAAATAATTCACAGTTCAATAAACAACCTACATCTGTATCCTCTGTACTGTCGACAGAACATTGATCTTTACATGCGATCACTATTATTACTAACGTTAAGGACATCTTTGTATCAAAAATGTAAAGGTGGGACCTGCTGTTGACTTTACAGTCAAAGTGACCTTTTATGTCTATTTACTTTGTTTTGCATTTTCAGTTTGCATATTAAAGCCTGTCGTTGTGATGTTCCCATAAAATATAGTTTACTTAATTTCTTCACAAATAGTCCACATAACATGAAACAAGCGCTCGTCTAGTCTAGATCTAGTCGAACCGAGTGATAGGAATCAATCACTTGAGTTATGCAACAACACGCGCCGTCAGGTGCAGGATGGTTATCCCAGTCCCGTGACCTTACCGCTAGTGGAATTATTCCGAGCGCTTTCGTGCTTCGCAAGGCATGTTAAGCCGTTGGTGCCGCCTGTCATGTTATGGCTTTCGCTAAGCCATTGGCCAAACCTTCATGCGATGCAGGAATTGAGCCGTGCCCCAGTATTGGGGGCATACAGATGTAAATAAGGACATCATCAAAATACATTGTACAGGAATTTATTTTAATTTTTACCCTTAAAAAGCAAAAATGCCAAAATCATACACACAGACCCTGAAGACATTACACTTAAATGAAGCAGCAGTGTAAAATAACCAATCACCAAACAATCTAGTCATTAACACAGGCTGTTTTAATCAGAGGATTGTTATCTATCTATAATATAAAAATGGATCGCTGAATGTGTTGGTAAGCGCAAATCTCGAGAGCAGCTGGACCGATTTCAGTAATTATTTTTTTAGAATATTCCTTGATGTACGAGGATGGTTCTTACGGAGAGAAAAATAAAAAAATAATAAAGAATCCAATGTTAGGCGGTACGAAGTTCGCTGGGTCAGCTAGTGGTATATAAATATGTTTTTGTTGACAAACTTACTATGTCATACAAAATAATCCGTGCTGTCACAGTTAAAAGATTTGGTCCCAGAATGTCGACGATAGCTATTCGTATGTAGCAGATACCCCTAACAGCTGCTTCAGTGCTCTCAGCTTTGCGCTTTCGAGAAAATTCTCACGATTTCACCCTTAATTTTATGTATTTAGTAATAGTTTAAAATGAGGTTTTTCTAACATGATGTTTTATTATATATTATAGTACTGTTATTTTAATATAAATTCTTCTAGTTTCACATCCAGTGCCTTGAGGACGGATTCCGTATCGTAAGGGGTATCTGAAAAGCAAGCAAACAATACCATTTATAAAAGAATCTAAAATCACAGTTAAGTTTTTTACAAAAGATGTACCAAACCTATATCGATCCAAACATCAGGATCGTGGCCTGATTCCTTCCTGGATTCCATAATACATTTACGTAATGCATGCGAAATGCCGTGGGCTATGCAGACGCCACATTCACCAACACCTGCAAAACATAGTTAAAAAAGGGTATGGCATAAAGAATTTACGCAATCAATTCATCTTTCATCAAACCACATCTTTCTTCATCCCCCAAAGCTATGTCGACCTCGCTTGAATTCGTTATACCAACGATACACGTTGGTATTCTTTAGTTATTATGATGGCATTCATCCATGAACGCAGTTTGACTTCTATCGTATGATTCGTCAGATTTCGGGCGACACTTGAAATTGTCATAGATCATTGCCTGAAAATGTACCTGGCGTAGACTTAAAAAGAGGCGCAGACCTATTTTTGTATAAGACACGTTAAATAAAATTCGAAGGGAAATGTTGAAATTGGAACGTACTTATTTTGACTCATAAACAATCATACTTTCGAAATGGACTGTAACTGGCCAGTCTCTCTTAAATCGAAACTTCAATCCTTTCTGAGTGGCCTCGCATAATGTAATTCTCTTGATATAAGAAGGAATATTACTATTTACTTAAATGGAAGGTTCCGTCTTTTGTCCGCATGTTTATTTATGTAAGGTGCATATTAATATAAAATATTGATACGCTAAATAATAACTACTGTAGCCGTTTTGTTTGACCTTTTATAAAATTAACTTGCAATCCGTTACACAAAATAAGAAGATGAACTGCAATTAACCTAATATTCTTTGTGGTTCAAATCTACTTTTAACGCTGTAGCTTCGACGTTGTTAACCATTATAAATATACATTTTATGGAGAATTATTTTTATATTCTTTGGTAACGCCAAATTACTTAGTCTATCATAAACTATTAAATATTCAATGGTACGTTCCTTTCCATCTTTTTGCCTGCACCTTAAACATGCATGTATGACGTCGTCGCTATGCGCTGCCAGCGCCACCTGGCGTCGAACGACTGCAGTTAGTTCACATTTGGACCTCAACCGCCGCGGTTCTAGCAAATTCGCTAAAATCGTTGTTAACCGTTTAATTGACGCTTTTTGGTATTTAACCACCCCTGTGAAGTGTGTCGCGCCCTCCGCGAGTACTATTGAGAAGGATTTGATTGTGAAACATCTTCAATCACTGTTTGTGTGGGCGGTGGGCCCGCCGCGGCAGCTGCCGCCTTAGCTGGAGAGATCACGTCCCCTGGATGCCGCTTTGCGAGGTATGTGCTGCGTGTTCCTTTTCTCACCCCTATATTCCTCATCCCCTTGTTTAATTGTACGTACCAAAAATACAGTCCACTTAATCGAAGAGATAAAATACATGTTTGGCGTGACCATTTAGTGGCCCTATCGAGCACGGATACGATAGTTCCGATTCTTATTAATATAATATTAACTTCCTATAGATTATCCATCCGCCCTTATTAGCATACTTTTATAAGTTGTAATAAGAGAAATATCCAATCCCGCGAAGGTAGATCGATATTGCATCATCTACTTTCATTGTCGATACTTATTCGCTATTTCCGCCCGTAACAACAAGTTACGTGTTTCACCGCTTAATATACCTACTTGCTTATTAAGCTAGCTTAGTAACTTATGCATATAATAACAATTCAATAAGAATTTCATTGCGAATCAAGAAAAATCATTGTGATAGTTTTCTACCCTCATTATTTGCGCGGTCAACGTTCCATACGGTACCGTTAAATACGACCACATAGCGAACTCCCGCGCAGCGCCGACCGCTTGGTTAATATTGTGTCCTACATAATTTTACCGATTTGCACCTACTTGACCTGATTCTTTTGTTACCTTGTCACATTCAATATGGCATCTAAAAAGCGTTCCCCGGCTGATAGTGATGACCGGTCACCAGAAAGGCAGGATCCTAAGCTTTTAATGATTTTGGGTAAACGCGATGCTATCTTTGAAATTGTACAAAAAATCTATGATCTATCTTCGAATTTACATAATGACGTCGCGAGGCAGGAAAGATTCCTTGACGAGTCTTCGCAGATCGATTTACTCCGCAATAAATTTGAAAATATTTTGGACGATTATAATTCTCACTTGCTATTAAATAATCCTACTGCGAAGCCTGACTATCAAAGTCTCGTTGCATTCGAGGCCTTGTATGGCAGGATTAAACGACTACAATCGCAGTATTCGCAAGCAAACCCGCAGGACTCACGGGATGCCGCACCGCATAAGGCTCGGCCTACATTGCCGCCCATTCAATTGATGGACTTTTCGGGGCACATTCGCTCCTGGCCACTTTTCTTCGCCAGTTTCCAGTCTACTGTACATGAGAATTCGTCACTCACAGACGCCGAAAAGTTATATTATTTATTAGGCAAACTGAAAGGCAAGGCTCTGTCTACATGTGCAGGTATAACCCCTAGTGCCGAGAATTATCAATTGTTTTTGCAAACGCTGATTGATAAATATGATGACAAAAGAATGCTCAGTTCCGCGTATTTAAATCAAATGTTTGACTTTAAACCATTGCATTCCGCGTCCACAGCCAACTTTGATTTATTTACCGACAATTTTACAACTGCAGTCCGCGCCTTAAAAATCTAAAAATAGATAATCCCGCCGACTTGATTTTGCTCCATACCGCCCTTAAGAGGATTGATTCAGAATCCGTCCGCGCCTTCGAGTTGAGTTGTAGTTCTGAAATACCTACATTCGACGACTTAGTCGACTTCATTCAAATCCGCGCTAAGGTTTTGCAACGAACTGAGCCTAATTCAAAGGTAATTGTTACTCGCCAAAATAATAATAATAATAACCGCCGTTCTAATTCTAATAACGCCCCGCCGCCGCCGAAGTATCAAACTTATGTTAGTACGACGGTCGATACCTCCGCGCGCAAATTTCTTTGCACTAATATAACGCATCAGCATTTATTTAAATGTGCTGAATTTAATAAAATGACTCCACAAGAACGCTTTAGATGCGTGAAGGATAACAATGCGTGTGTGAACTGTTTCAGCTTGAATCATCGAGTTTCTAATTGCTCATCCAAATCTAAATGTCGCCTATGCGGTTTAAATCACCACACATTGTTAGACTTCAAACGTGTGGAGAGGTCAGCCGATTACTCCGTTGCACCAGCAGGCCCACCTTCGCCTCCGCCGCCGCCACAGTCGCGTAGCAGCGACGCCGCGTCCAGCCGCCAGCCTGCGCTAACACAGCCCGCTCTCACTCCGAACGCCACCCGTTCAGACGTAGCGCTGTATGCTACTGCTACATATACGTCTATCGATAATAAGAACGCGTTCGCTCGCACTGCGCCCGCGCATAGTCGGCAGTCTACGATTTTATTATCTACAGCGCAAGTTGTCGTTTACGATATAAACGGCGTTCGACACATCATTCGCGCACTATTGGATTCCGCGTCACAAAGCCATTTCATTACTAAAGAGTGCTGCGATCGATTGGGTATCCAGCTTCACGATGTAGAACGTACTATTATCAAGGGGTTCGGTGGAGCTGAAATTATTATAGAAACCAACTCGATCGATTTAACGGTACATTCGCGCTTTGATGATAAAATTAACTTTAACATTTCACCGCTCGTCGTTGACCAAGTCACCGACTTATTGCCCACGGCTGTGGTAGACACCTCTGTCTTATCACACCTGGAAGGAATCTCTCTTGCAGATGAAAATTACGATGTACCGAATAAAATCGATGCGTTAATAGGCGCTTCTCTCTTCCCGTATCTGCTCCTTCCTGACGTTGTTTATGAGCCTCGTGACTCACAGGCACCCCCTGCGTTACGCACGGTGTTCGGGTACGTAATCATGGGTTCCGTACCTTCGATACCCTCAGCTCATGCTCATCAGGTTTTGACTTGCTGTCACGTTCAACAACCTGCCGCTATTGACTCTTTAGTCAGGCGTTTCTGGGAGCTCGAAGAGCTTCCCAGCGCTCCGCCCATTCTTCACCCCGCTGATGTAGAATGCGACGAATTTTATAAATTAACCACCACCCGCGATCCCGCTACTGGTAGATACGTTGTCGCCCTACCATTTAGTGAGGATGTTTATACTCTTGGAAATTCCTACGAACCCGCTCGCAAACGTTTCATGAGCCTCGAAAGAAAATTAGAATCTTCACCTAAATTGAGGTCAGCTTATGATGACGTCATCAAAGATTATCTGGCTAAGGAATACATTGCCCCCGCTCCTCAGTACGATCCCCATGACCCTACTCCGATTTATGTTACACCACATCATGGAGTCGTGCGCGAAGATAAGAGTTCAAATAATTTTGAACTTCCGCTTACACGCGATCGCAATAACCGCGGACTGTCGTCAGCAGTTTCTCCAAATTATCGTTCGAGAGTGTGACCGTCGTTACCAGTGTATCTTGTATCGCTTTCGTCCAGCCTAGCGCAAGTAGGAACTTTGAAATTTTTGTTCGCATTTAGCCCCGTTTTAATGGCGGACATATTTTTGTCTCACTCTTTAGTACTACTTACTCTTTCTTTGCTGTCAATGTCAAACTGAAAACATAACAAATATGGCGGAACGCGGCACATATTAGAACGTTTTCTAGTTAAAATTTTTGTGTTTTAAGTTTGTTCAATATCTAGCTGTGTGTATCTTGTTGTACAGTGTTTAGTGATTTTCTTTTAATATTGGCATTGATCGGATGGTGTCGAACTTGTGCCATTTGTAAAATAAGATGCAGCCGGTCAAAGGGTACCAAAAGAAAGTTTATGGGTAAATTTCCTAGGGATGAAGACCGGTAAGTATTTCTGGCTACAGTTTTTGTCATCTTGCACAAGAGCAAGATCATAAATTATGTTAAATAACGTAATTAATATACTATGAGAAAAATACTCAGATGTTTCAATGTCATAGTGATGTGCCATACACATATTCAATATCGATAAAAAAATATCTGATAAGTACCTTGGTCAGAATTACTACTCAGTGTATGACGGGTGAATTGCTGTAAGCCATAACAATGTTTCAACGATGCACTATTAGTGGCTGCATTGAATGTTGTTTTTTTTTTTTTAGATGCAGACAATGGGTGAAAATTGTGGAAGATCTTATATCGTATATCCCCATCGAAAAACTCCACCAACATAAATATGTTTGTAGAGATCATTTCCGGCCGAAAGATTTTTACAACTATTTTAAAAGGAAGCCGATTAAAGAAATGGTGAGTTGTGTTATAAACTTATAATGTAACACTTACTACATTTCATGAATAATGATGTAATAAAACACAAAATACGCCTTGCTTTACGTCGAACATTTGAATATATTTTGCTCCGTCATTTAGAACGCAATATTATTATTACGTCTTAATACGTAAATGACATACTTTGATAAACATTTTTTTACAGGGCTGTATCTTCTCTACTTATAAATGCGCCTCCTCTTCCTGATTACTTACTAGCTGAGTTTCCTTACCACGTAGCCACGTCGCATCACTTGAAACTGGTTAGTGATTGGAATTACTAAAATATTTTTTTTACTAATTTTTAACTTAAAATATTTTTTTATAAAAATGTATTTGATAGTTACATAGTCAATTATGCAGTTATGCGGTAAACAGGAACAAACTATTTTTTTTTCGGACTATTCTTGCAATTGTTTATTTTCAGATTCAGCTATACAAAAACCTATTAGTTGTCGAGCTTCACAAAACAACTCTGGTACGTAGACTTTTCATGTATCGCTGAAGTTTTTTGTAACTAGAGTTTGTTTACTTTGATAAATTACAAAGTGTTATCATTTTCAGCACCTTGTACAGCAGCCAAAATATCAGCTGTTGCTATTGGTCCAGTAGGGTTTGACCACAATTATTGTGGCCTGGAATCTCAGCATATCAGAACTATCCCGGTAAGTAGCATAGTTTACCAACAAATTAATAATCAATAACGACTCAACTTAACTTTTTTTGACGATTTCAGCACCTGAATCCAAACCACCGATTGATGAAGTTCGCTCAGATTGGACACCTCTAAGGAAAATCCAAATAGCTGCTGAAATAAATTCAATAGACCTTGACCACAATTATTGTGATTTGATAATCAATAATAAAATACTAATTTCATTTGTCGTTTTATTGAAAACATTGATTTTTATTAATTTTATTAGGCTAACTGCGGAGCCCCTGGATGAAAATTTATCGATATCGATAAATGTAGTACCAATGTAAGTGAACGTCCCTAATGCACAGACAAGTTGTTATGTTGGTAGCACTTTTGACATTGCATTTTTGCTCTATTGGTTGGTATTGCTAACGGGGCTAAACTCATTACAAAAGCATATAGGGAGGTCCCGTTTCTTATTTATATGCTCTGTGCTTTCGTCCAGACGATCCGCTCGTATTGTACCAGTTTAATTGTGTGTGCTTCGGTCTGACTTCCAGTCCATACCATGCACTGCGCACGGTGATACAGCTCATTGAAGACGACGCATTGCGTCTACATCTCTATATATGGACGATAGACGATCATAGGTACTTTTCAACTTAGCCAAGGGCTATTAGATTGATAATGGATATTTGTGCCTGAAGTGCCTACTTAAATGCGCCTTTTTTTTCTGAGAAAATATTTAAAATTATACACTTGGTACTAGGGTAAAAAGTAATAAAAAGCGCATACGAAATTGATAGGGCGCATGTAGCGATATGCGCCTATTCAATTAATTATGTCTCATTTCTTCATATTTTTTAAACTAAAATGAAAAGGATTTTTTGAGATTTTGCATATAATATATTTAAAATATACTTATCGTACTATAGCAATTGAATGATAATCATGTTAACTATTGTTCGACATCTTCAAAAATACATTTCTTCGTTTAACTGACAGACAGCAAACAATTTAAGTTTTTATTCATTAAACATTTTTTTTCTCAGTTTTAGATTCTTGTTACATGCGCCTTTTCAACTATCGGGGGCAGAGCTATGGAACTAAATCTCGATTGGGACGATACACCGCCGCTGCACATAATTCAAATGTGGAAGCAGTTCTGCTCTGAATTGCCTGCTCTTAACAAATTACGCATTCCGCGTCACGTGGGTGTGACTAAGGACAGTGTCGTCACACTCCTCGGTTTTTCTGACGCCAGTCAAAGCGCCTACGGTGCCGTGGTTTATGCCCACGTGCAGGGCTTGTTTACCGGTAAAATTTTCAAACCGGTACCGTGCTAAGTACATAGGAGCATTTTATTTCGGTTTCGTTCTACCTTAACCTTAAAAAAACCGGTTTCCTTAAGGAGCAAAATCAGAAAGGGTTTCGATCTATTAACAGGTTTTTAGAGGTTTTCATTTCGCTCTTTCCGACGTTGCCAACGCAATGTGAATGAGTAATTTTCATTAGTTTCTTTTGGAACCCTGTCCTGACTGATTGACTGCTCCAGACGACAACGATGGTAAGTTTATGGATGTCATATTTTCCTCGTTGCATGTCATGAGATATATAAAAGAGATATGTATATTCTATTTTGTTCTATTCTAATATTGTTTTGGAAATGGATTTAACAGCAGGATGCCTACGTGGGCTTAAATAATACTTTAAAGGAACTGAGAAACGGTAGCGAGCGCCAAGTGTTACTTATATTTTTTTTACCCCGGGGTGTTATAAATTTGACTGCTATTTGTATGTGTCTGTGTGTGAATGGCACCGTAGCTATAGCCTTAAAACTGGTAAACCAGTTTTAAACTGGTGATATGGATGCGGTATTTTTAATTTGAAGGCTGGTTTTCTAGCGAGTGTTCTTAGATATGTTTTAACCTAATCGATGCTCCCCCTCGACCTAAGGGCCAAGGAGGCCCTTCAACTCTATGAGTTGAAGAGGGGGAGGCTCTTCGCCCCGCTCCCGGGCCGGGAAGTCGAGCACCGATGCAGCCCGTTGACGCTGCGACACCCCGCTCTCAGGACTCCGGTGGAGCTTGAGGAGGTGGCTAGCGTGGAAGAGCTCGGTAAGCTCGACGACTGGCCCAGGGCCTATAAGGTGGGCAGCAAGATCGCGGGCAAGGTGGGGGGAGCGGTCACACTGTGGAAGGGCGGCGCTGAGGTCCGCACCAGGGGGTTCAGGCTGGAGGGATTCGCCTCCGTCTTCCAAGCGGAGATAATAACGATCTCTAAGGCTCTCGACCTCGTTGCCGGGGGTCCCGTTCCCATCAGGGCGAGTGTTCTGAGCGACTCCAGATCCGCTCTGGAGTAGCTCAGGAGTACCTCGCCCACACACCCACTGGCCGTGAAAATCCACGGCCAGCTTGCGAACATCCAGAAAAACGGGGGCCTGATCCGGTTTTGGATCAAGGCCCACGTCGGGATCCCCGGCAACGAACGCGCGGATGAGTTGGCCAAGAGGGCTGCGTTGTCCCGCAAAGACGCGGCAGCCTACGACCTGTATCCCGTCTCACACGCAAAATTGCAGGTGAGACGGGAGACAGTGGCAAAGAGGCAGACCCGCTATAGCGAGTCTGCCACAGGCCGCGTCACCTCGCTGTTCTTCCCGGATGTCGCATCGGCCCACAAAGTCCTTGGCAAATTCACAATGTGCAATGCCAAGGCGCAGCTCTTTACGGGGCACGGCGGCTTTCAAGCGTACCTCCACAGGTTCAAGCTCGCGGGGAGTCCGTTCTGCATCTGTGATGACGAGACTCCCGAAACGCTGGAGCACCTGCTGGAGGAGTGCCCCCGTTTTGGAGCTGCTAGGGCCGATTGCGAGATACGCCTGGGAAGAGCGGTGAGGTGCGAGGCGTTCGCCCAAGAGTCGGGAGGCCTTCCTTGCCTTCGCCCTGGGGGTGACGCGCGCGGCCTCAAGGGCGAATGGGGGCCGGGTCTAACCCGGGCCTTACTCCTTTATTAATTTATTTTTGGTCGGTCGGGCAGTAAGCATTTTATAATAATTTTAATTTAACTAGTTATATTCTGTACCCCGGCGCCTTGCTTGTGACTACTCGTCGGAGTAGACAGAGATAAGGCGCCGGGGAAAACACGATAATTCTGTTATATTATATTTTGTAAATACCATTTTAAAATTTTAATACTATTTGCTAATTTTATTTAAATTTTTTTTCATTATTATTTTCAATTCTATCATAAATATTCGTGTTATAAATGAAGTTGTAAATGGGTTAAAAAAAATAATGAAGTATATACATGTATATATAAATAAATAAAAAACTAAAAGAAGGAAAGAAAGTGATAAAAAAGAAAGAAAGAAAAAAGGAAATAAGATGAAAAAAAATCAAGGAAACAGAACAAAAAACCCATTTGAAAAAGAGAGAAAATCCATTAGAATAAGACTATATTATTTGCAATTTTATAGCACTGCAATTAATATTACTCATTGACAAGCATTTTAGCGCAATTTTAAATTTTAATCGTAGAATTATTATTTTAATTTCTTATTTTAATATTATTTTAATAACATGTAATAATTCAAATTTTAAATATAATGACTGAAAGGTTGCCACAAAATAAATAGTGGCAGCAACCTCGACCAAAAGAAAAACCTAATCGATGCCTAATTTGTCCTGTCGTGGGTTAATTTTTTTAATTATACTTTTTTTTATTTTTAATGCACTAACCCGTGCTAAGGACAATTTTATAAAAACCTATTTAGAGGCTAAAAATTCCACCCATGCCGGGATTCGAACCCGCGACCTCTGGCTATCCGTGCCAGCGCTCTTCCAATTGAGCAAATGGGGGTACAGTGATATCATTCCGATGTAAAAACCTAACTGCAAAGTAGGTAGTCGGGGCTGTAAGTGATGCAATTTACTTAAGCCAGATGTCGCTGCCTGTACGTAATACAGAGAATAGTGTAAAGAGGTTCGAAATTTCACTGATGCCGGTGAGTCGCCCATTAGCTCAATCGGAAGAGCGCTGGCACGGATAGCCAGAGGTCGCGGGTTCGAATCCCGGCATGGGTGGAATTTTTAGCCTCTAAATAGGTTTTTTAAAATATTTTTTTCAATTTCGTTTGTTATTTGTTTTGTGAAAACTTTTTCATCTTTACAGGGTTTTCGATGCATGGACCGTCAAAAATTTTTGGGGTACTGCTGGGGTCATAGTACTGGTGCCCCACACACCCTATATATATATAAAAGGAGAAGCTAAAAAACAAACAGGCTGGTTAGGACAAATATGACTCTAGATGGTCTATACCAGACAGACAGACGGACGGACGGGTGGACAGACGAATTAATAATTAAGCTTGAAACAACGAAATTGAATATTTTTTGACTAATCTTTCGACACATCGATCTGTGAGTGAGACAGAAACAAACAAGTTTTTACTTGCTTGCAGCTCGTGCGGCGCGGTGTGTGTTCTTTTTGGATTAAACCGGTTAATTAAGGTTTTTAGGTATGCTCTCATTTCGGTTCCGCTCCGAACGAAACCTTTTCTAAAAACCGGTAAAAACCTTTATTAACCGGTATTTTCGAAACCGGTTTGAAGCCCTGCCCACGTGAGTACCTACTGTGGTATCACTGTGCAGCTGGTTTGTGCCAAAACTCGAGTCGCCCCGACTAAACCGCTTTCTATCGCTCGTCTCGAGCTCTGTGGAGCAGTTTTATTATCTAAGCTACTTCGCACAGTGCTTGATAATTTTTCGCGTTGCTTTCCAGTCAAGACTTACGCTTTCATCGACTCTAAAGTAGCGTTATACTGGATTAAGAGTTCGCCACATAAGTGGCAAATTTTTGTCGCAAACCGCGTTGTTCAGATCACAGATAATATTTCACCTGACAACTTTTTCCATGTTGCTGGCACTGAAAATCCAGCAGATATTCTGTCGCGCGGAATTACTCCGCACAAATTAGTTTCGCACCCTCTGTGGCTCCACGGGCCTCAGTAGGCTTCATTGCATCCGTCACAGTGGCCTCTTAGGAGCCTTGACGGTCAGTCTTTTTAGAAATCCCCGAGCGAAAGGTTTTAGCGCACACTGTGTTCACGCCTGTAAGGCATTGCGCTTTATATGAGCTCTCTCTCCGCATCTCCTCTTGGAGCAAACTTCTTCGTATAATTACGTACGTTTGTAAGTTCGCAAAGTTACTGCCCCGCCGTAGCACCACTGCGGTGACTGCCGATGATATTAATTTCTCCGAAATTAAAATGCTAATTACCCTGCAACGCCAGCACTTTGCAAATGAATATAATAAAATCAAGAAAAATAATTATTCTTCTCCGGCATTCAATCGTTTGAAGCCTTTCATTGACAACGGTTTGATCCGCGTTGGCGGTCACCTTGTTAATTCCGCGCTGGACTATGCACATATGCACCCAGTTATTTTACCACGCAAGGGTCATGTAGTGAACATGATCATAGATTATTACCATGTCAAATATTTACACGCCGGACCAGAATCGTTAATGTCACTTCTCCGTCAAAGATTCTGGATCCTGTCCGCACGCCGCATCGTGAGACAGAGAGTCCACATGTGCAATATCTGCTTCAGACTTAAACCGCGCCCAACTTACCCCCTTATGGCTGACTTACCTGATTATCGCACGCGTCCAGTCGTCAAAGCATTCACGCATACGGGCTGCGATTATGCCGGCCCTATCGCCTACACTCCAGTGCGCCGCCGTGATGTACACAGCGAGAAGGCATACCTGTGCCTTTTCACGTGCCTTACGACACGTGCTGTACACGTAGAAAACGCCACAGATCTCAGCACGCAGAGTTTCCTCGCTGCACTAAAACGCTTTCTTTCTCGACGAGTGCCCGTCCAATTTATGTATTCCGATAACGGAACGAATTTCAAAGGTGCCAACTCGTATCTCCGCGATCTATACAAATTTCTTAATAGCGTTTACCGTCAGAGGCTAGAGGAAGAGTACGCTGAGAGTCGCATAACGTGGAAATTTATTTGTCCCAATTCTCCACACCAAGGAGGGGCATGGGAATCTATGATACGTGTTCTGAGGTCGGTTCTTTTTAAAATTATTGGTCAACAAGTCCTCACTTATGAGGAACTTAGTACTGCTGTCACTCAGGTCGAGTGCTTTCTCAATTCACGCCCCCTCACAGTATTGAGTTCCGACCCCGCTGAGCCCACGGCTCTAACTCCGAGTCATTTTCTACACACGGCTCCGTTACTTTCTTTACCAGCGCCTGAAGTAGAGTCCAACCGAGTGAATTTGCTTCATAGGCATTCGTTACTAGAAAAACTAGTCCAAACAAGGTTTGCAGGTTTGGCAGAAGTGGAACACTCCATCTACACCCATCACTCCGGGAACCGTTGTAGTTATGATGAAAGATGGAGCGCCGCCCCTGGCTTGGCCATTAGCTGTAGTTGAGATAGTTCATCCTTAAAAGGATGGCGTCGTGCGAATGGCTACAGTGAGAACCGCGAAGGGATCTTACCTGCGTCCGGTCGTGAGATTATGTCCTCTTCCAAAACAATAAATATTTCACTCCGCAGTTCAAATTAATTTAATTTACAATATAAAATTATCGCATCGCTTTATCTATAAGTCATTAATCTATATTCCTGCTTACATCCGCAACTCTACGGAATTTTCATTACGCATTTTATGCCTTTGTATCCACGCGCATCAAGCGCTCATTTTAGTAAAACTTCTTTATTTTCTCACCTTATGATGGTTTTTTAAAGGTGACCCTTTAAGGGCGGGTGGATATGGTAACGCCAAATTACTTAGTCTATCATAAACTATTAAATATTCAATGGTACGTTCCTTTCTATCTTTTTTCCTGCACCTTAAACACGCATGCATGACGTCGTCGCTATGCGCTGCCAGCGCCACCTGGCGGCGAACGACTGCAGTTCGTTCACATTTGGACCTCAACCGCCGCGGTTCTAGCAAAGTCGCTAAAATCGTTGTTAACCGCTTAATCGACGCTTTTTGGTATTTAACCACCCCTGTGAAGTGTGTCGTGCCCTCCGCGAGTGCTATTGAGAAGGATTTGATTGTGAAACATCTTCAATCACTGTTTGTGTGGGCGGTGCCGCCTTAGCTGGAGAGATCACGTCCCCTGGATGCCGCTTTGCGAGGTATGTGCTGCGTGTTCCTTTTCTCACCCCTATATTCCTCATCCCCTTGTTCAATTGTACGTACCAAAAATACAGTCCACTTAATCGAAGAGATAAAATACATGTTTGGCGTAACCATTCTTCTTTTTAGGGTTCCGTACCTCAAAAGGAAAAAACGGAACCCTTATAGGATCACTTTGTTGTCCGTCTGTCCGTCCGTCCGTCCGTCTGTCAAGACCCTTTTTCTCAGGAACGCGTGGAGGTATGAAGCTGAAATTTATATCAATTACTCAGGTCTACTGTCCCTTGAAGCTGTGAAAAAATCAAACTTCTAAGCCAACGCAATCAAAAGATACAGCCGTTTATGCCGCAAATTTTCGACACTTGCAAGGGAATCAAAACCTACAGGGTGCTTCCCGTGAACTCAGAATCTTGAAATTTGGTACGAAGCAACGTCTTATAGCATAGATAAAGGAAAAATTACGAAATCCATAAATTTTTAGTTACATCACATAATATATATTTTTTTAATAATTTTAAACTTACTACCCATTTCCTCATAAATGCGTAGAGGTATTAAATTGAAATTCATACCAAATACTCAGGTCTATAATACAGGTTTGTACGGAACCCTCGGTGCGCGAGTCTGACTCGCACTTGGCCGGTTTTTTTTGTTTTACCTGCTTCATTTTATTAATATGAATAGGTACAATTTTATCATACCTTTTGTTCCTAGCGCCCCTTTAGGATTGTTACTATTCCGTTTCAGACTCACTCTGAAGTCGATGGGTATATCACGAGCCAATGGAACATGGTAATTCAGAGATCGGTTTGAGAGCAGCTTGCCAGTTTTTTTGTCAAAAACTAGTTTTTCACTAGTGAAGTATCCAAGGCCTTGGATGTACGCCCCCTCAATCTGGATTCAAAGCAGACTAAGATATAATTTTTCAATGTTCTGATAAATAAGCTTATAAATCTTGTATACCATATCAATGGAACAATTTATCTGACTGTTTAATTATGTATTGGAAAATCAGCTCTAAATTCCAGTGTTTTTTATAAGGCTACAATTTCCAATCATTAGTCAATTTCACTTCTTATTATTTTATTAGCTTCATCAATATCTTATAAATAAAGGTCGAATCGTCTCTGCACGCGCCGTTACATAGTAAAATGAAGTATTAGTTTTTGTGAGTCATGTGAAATATAAATCTTATAACCTTTAAGAACTGATAATATATTAAAATTACTTACCTGGCCTATATCTATATTAGGATTTGTACTAAGTCCAACGTCTTCCAAAATATCAGCTCTCAATATCTCATACCGACCAGTCAAAATATCTAACTGCACTTCCAAGATAGCTACAGCAAATGCATTATAATCATCCCAAATAGGTTCCTTAGTTTTGTTCATGTAAATAGCAGTCAGATCTATTTCATCTTTTTTCGCATTCTGAATCAGCTCTACCCACGTTGGATTCACCATTTTTTCTTTAACTGGTTGAAGTCTTTGGTTCAGTATTTCACATGATTTTTGTACTGAATAGCACACTGTTTCACTGGTAACGCTGGAAGCAGTATTTGTGTCACCTGCTGTCAAAAACGTGTCAGTAGGAAGAACAGCTACAAAATGTAATGGTATGCCAAGAATGTGCGCGCATACTTGAGCAGCTTTAGTGTTGAGACCTTGGCCTATTTCTATGCCACCTGTAATTATATTCACTGTCCCATCTTCTCTGCAAATAGATACAACAGCATGGAAACTATATTTGTGGTCTATGGGAAATGACATTACACTGATTTGAATTGCTTTCTTCGTCCATCTATTGGATTCGTTAAACTGTTTTATATCTGCACATCTCTGATTATAGTTAGAGTAATTTTTTAGAGTTTCTATCATTTCTGGCAAATCATTGTCATCCGTTCTCATATTGATAAGTCTCACTTTTGTGGCATCTTTCTTTACTTCAAAGGCAATATGCTCCATGATGTGTTCTATTGTTGATATTGCTTCACAGGAACCTGCAACATGAGCTCACGGTGCAAAACATACAAACTATAAAATTAAGTTTTAAGGTTTCGTACCTAAAGAGTGCAAACGGAACTTTCTGACCATTTAATTTCTCTTCTCTATAACCGCAATAGTCAGTTGAAATTTATAGAGAATATTTTTCTCTCATAGTTTTCATAGACTACAAAATAATAAAATACAAAAAAGATAAATGGGTGTTCCTATTTATGAAACGTATTTTTCTTGCTTTATCATCATCAACCCGGTGACACCCACTTCTGGGTTCATTTTCGTGCCACGTTTAATAGTCATCAGCCATACACAAGTTCTACTGTTTGCTAGATACTTATGCCTTATCCACAGACCAAAAGTTAATCCTCCGCCGAACCGACCGTTCATTTTCTCTTTAAGTTGGTCTCATTGTTGTCTTATTGTCAGCCAACCAATATACTCGTATGTTTTTTTGTCTTGGGATGTTGAGATAAAAAGGTTATAAGAGATCTTTTAAACATTAATTTACAATTTTTTTACTCACCTGGAGCTCTCATAAATGTATTACTGGGCAGATCAGTTAATATCCAACTAGAATTAACTGACCATGTATCTTTTTTGTAACAGTTAGGAAATCCTCGGATTACAAAACCAAGTGTGTTCTCATTGTTAACGCTTCCTTGATTATGTATGATACTAGCATTCATGTATTGGACTTTGCCATCATTATCGACGCCTACCTAAAACGTGATTTAAGGTACGCTTAAGAGTGACTAATGTGTAGTGTACCTTATATTATAATATTGTTTCTTTTTAATCTTTATTAGAAAAAGGTTTTACTTTTACATTTTATTTCATTTTGCATTCGTGCTGAAACTAAAATTAATGGCCATTTTTTTTTCATAAGTTGTTGATGACATGTGACAATACTTGTATTAGATATAATGTAGGTACCTCATATTCTGTTTCACACGGAACTCTTTTTCCAACAATTGTCATATTAGTTTGCATGGGCAATATAAATCTGCAGGGGACATTCAATTTGGTGGCCACAAGAGCGCAAGCTGTAGAAACCCTGCAATTGGCACTGATCTTGCCTCCAAAGGCACCTCCAACACGCCTTACTTTTACATATATGCTGCAAAAAGGAAAATTAATCGTTATTACCTTTTACTCAATGTACCTGTAATATAATATGTAATGTAATATGTATAATGTCACCAGGTGGTGGTGGTTTTCAATTTTAAGACAAACTTTTTAAATGCAATTATAAATAACCTAAATAATAATGCTAATAAATAATCGCGATTAGACTCGTCTAATAAAATTCAGTTTGTTAAATTTGCAGCGCAGGAATATCAATCAGATTGTGAACAATCACACAAAAGTGGTTTGTCATGATCATGGCAAATGAACGACCCTGGCAAAAATACAATATATACCCTTTCTGAATAAAAACATGAGTTAACTTATTAATCTTACTTAGATTCTTTCATATCCAAAGATTGCGCTATTGCCGCTTGGGTCATATTCATAAACTGAGTTGAATCATATACTTCTATCCCGTTATCCACAGGAATCACGACGGTAGTCACCGGTTCCATGTAATAAAAATACTGCGCATCAATTTCGTAGACACCTTTCAAAACCTTTTTGACATCACTGCCTTTACTCGTTGGCTGTATTGATGGCCCACCAGCTATGATTCTTTTACTGTCTGTCTTTGCTTGATTTATAGTCAAAACTGGATCTTCTTCACTTATGTTTGTATAGGTAACATTGACTTCAGCAGCTACTTTCACGGCTAATGTTTCAGTATCTGCTACAATAATTGCTATTGGTTGACCGTAGAACTGAATCTTACTGGAGGCTATTATTTCTATATCGGCGGTGGTTACCGGATTAATTCCGGGTACTATAAAACTGTTTTTGCCTGGAATATCTTTAGCTGTGTAGAGAGCACGAACTCCGGGAATTTTCTGGAACACATTGCTGATTTTAAACTAAAATGTAATCAAGTATTACGTGTTATATTACTGTAACTTTATCCACTACCAAACTAAAATTTCTTTTTCGCGTTCTCATTTGTTACCGATTTTTCATCATTGTAATGTAGAACTCACCAAGACATCCGTAGTATCTATTTGGTCGATTTCACCACTATGTATAGTTGATAAAACAAATGCACCAAAAACTTGACCTGGCAAAGGTGGTATGTCATTTACGTATCTTGCCTCTCCAGAACTTTGTATAAGGCCTTCTAGTTTAGTCACTGGTTCATTCAATGGGTATAATGAAGGGTCAGTTAAGAAATCTTGCGCCCCATGTGAAAGAGGTCTTTCAAAAATTTTGCCACCAGACTTATAACGATCATTTAAATCTTTGTCTGTGCAAATGAAGATAACAAACTGTAAATGCAAGTTCATTATGCAGATTGATAGTGATTTTTTATAACTTTAGGGTGTGTTATACATCGCCAAATAGAAGAAATTCCTACAAACGTACATATGCCTTACATATGATTTATTTAGCTTTAAAAAGCTTTTTACAGAATATATGAACTTACAGCGGATTGCCTCAATTTTTAAACAGTATAACAGAAAGAAATATATTTTATTTCTATTGTTGCTATCTACAGTAACCAAGTGTCACCTAAAAGTGTCAAACTTTGTGTACTTATAGTAAAGGAGAATGGGCGAAAGTGGTCCAAGAGCTGCCACGGATAAGAATAATACCAATCGATAGATATATTTTATCTCAGCAAATAAAATTTAGCATAATCAAAATCCGTCCGAGAGATTTTTTTTAAATGCGATTCCATATTCATTGCATTTAATTTGGGTTTTTTATAGATAGGACCTACTTTAATTTTATTGTGCAATGAAATGATGCCTTCTTTGCGGCAACGGCGCGGCGCGGTACAGAACGCAGATTTCCTGTCCTCCATCCATCACCCTGTCCTCCTCACCGCACACCCTCGCTTCCGAATCAAGAGGCGCGCCCGCCGCAAGTAGTCTGCACTGCTACAAGTAGTACATTTCACATTGTTTGCTCTGTCTAACAATAAGTTAGAAATAAAAAAAATATCCCGACCTAAAAAAAACAACCCGACTGCAGTGATAGATCAACTGAAAGGGAAAAAACAAGATAATATTATATTAAAATTCTAACCCATTAGAGGACTTTAAACAAACAGTAATGGGTCCCGACTGCAACATTTTATATAAAGTTATAACTGCAACAGTTTGAGCAAATAATGCTTATAAAGTTATATCATTTGGTCCCTCGAGTAAAGCAGCATGATCTCTTCTGAATCGAGGTTAGCATTTTAAAATAAAATTATCTTGTTTTTTCCCTTTCAGTTGATCTATCACTGCAGTCGGGTTCTTTTCTTTTTTTAAATATTTTTTTTATTTTTCACCTTTTAGTGACTCAGTAAAATGATAAAATTTAAAGGTCCATCTGCACTGCTTACATCCTTTAAATCGTAATATTATTCTCTTTCCTAAATTAATTTTAGTTTATTGCTTTCTTTTCTTTTGCTCGACAAAGGACATGTCTCGGCAAATCATCAAGGTTTTTATTGATAAATACTTCACACCTTTTAGGCGTGGTTCAACAAAATTAGGATTCGAATTCAATGAACTAAATATAACAGCGCCATCTAGTGGCTCCTAGCTGTACTTTAACGAAGCTTACTAACGTTTTTAATTTTTCGTCACGGTTCTGATCGCATATTTCTGATTTTATATAACCTATTACACCCGCGCAAGGATGCCGAATCGAATGACACTTTATTTAACGAAATCTGACCATTGGTTAAGGAGTTATGAGGGAACATAGAATCGGACATACATACTCGTACATACATACATACATGCATACATACATACATACATACATACATACATACATACATACATACATACATACATACATACATACATACATACATACATACATACATACATACATACATACATACATACATACATACATACATACATACATACATACATACATACATACATACATACATACATACATACATACATACATACATACATACATACATACATACATACATACATACATACATACATACATACATACATACATACATACATACATACATACATACATACATACATACATACATACATACATACATACATACATACATACATACATACATACATACATACATACGAACTAAACACATTACCCTCCTTTTGGGCTTCGCCGCAGTCGTGTAAAAAATGGTTATGTGTACTGCCACTTTTCCTAAATAAAACCAATGCAAGATTCGGTGTACCGACTCGTACTTGCCCAGTTTTCTTTTTAGAGATACGCTTAACGTTAAACGTTATCAACCCTTATATGTCCCCACTGCTGGGGCACGGCTCTCTTCCTGCATCGCAGGAAGGTTAGGCCATACTCCACCACGGGGGCCAAGTCCGGGTTGGTGGAAGACTGTGAGACAGTGGCCGGGCCTCACTGTCAGAAGTTATCAGGCCGCCCATAAGGCCTCTGCCATGGCTTAACGACTGCCATTATATGACAGCCAGCACCAACGGCTTAACGTGCCGAAGCGCTCGGAAAAATGCCGCTAGTGGCATTTATATAGTAGTCACGGGACGCTCACCCATCCCGTACCTGGCCGCGCCTGTTGTTGCTTAACCAAGTGATTGATTCCAATCACTCGGTTCGCCTAGGCCACGCTTCCACGAGAGATACGCTTAGCAGCTTTCAATAAAGAGTCTTTCATCATTTGTTCTATACACCGTCCCTTTATTATTTTTAAACCAAGCGAATCAATATGGATCAACTACTAATGTTAGTTACATACCTTGTAAAATAAGCCGATCGCTAATTTTTTACGGTATCGTGGTAGTGGTTTCGGTGGTAAATTTTCAGGCATTAACTCAGAATCTAAAGTATATATAGCCCTTTGTAGCGTCGAATCATCACAAACATTTTTGCCTATTAAATATGACTCAGTTTCCATAGCATGATGGAACGTGGACGATATATTGCCAAATACAACACTGGATTTTTCGATGTTATTAGTTTGTGAATTGAATTTGAATAAAAATGCAGCATTCACTATTGCTAGAGCGTTTTGGTTCCTAGGCATAATCTGAAATCAGACAGACTCGTTGAGAAATCAGAAATAAAACTAGGTAGGTTAAAATTAATTAAAAAGTAGTTTCCTTGAGATTTTGTGCTGAAGATAGCCAATCAATGCCTAATGTAATAGTAGTAGTACTAACGAGATAAATGCAATTCAATTACCTTGTAACTTTGGAATTTACAATTTTTGGAACTCAGTGGAGGCAATATTATGTTGACCATTAATTTACCCTCCATGTCATACTTCAGGAAATCTATCAGAGAAATTATAGTATCTTCACCTTCTATGTCCCCTAGAATGCAACATCACTTTATTATTATAATAAATAAGAGCTTGTTTCTGTATCTTATTTTCTTAAAATTAGTTCATGTTGATGTTTGTGAAGTTTTTTCATATTAAGTAGGTAGTCTAAGAATGTGGTAAAAACTACTCATACTAAAAATTGCTAATGAATTATATATTTTATACTTACGAATTGTTATCATTGCTCCTACACATTCGAATAATAGAAATATATCCGATTGGTAAACCGGTAATCTTTGTTGCAGGATTAAATTACCAGCCAAAGAACCAATCTGAAAGGTAAAACTGTTTTTCTGATGTTCACCCAAGAATAGCAAAATACATTATCTATAAGACAAGATAAGTGTTGATATAATAATTTTAAGCACCTACCTTTCTAATAGGCATATGAGCAACTTTTTCAATGTGCTCTGCAAATCTTTTCAAGTAAGCAAAATCGCTATATTCTGCAGAAATGTTAGTGAAGAGAGTCATAGCTGCATCCAAGGTTATATTAGCTCCAATGATGAGATTTTGATCAAATTCGAAATTTTTAAGTGATTTGACATCACTAATATCAATGAGAATTCTAGGATATTCGAAAGATTCATAGAGACCTTAAAATATAAATATGGTAATTAAAACAAAGTTTGTATTTATCGAAAGTCTGGGTTTTATATTCGTAATTTGCGTTACGTTATAATGTACCTTTTCCAGTGTTACCGTCAACAAACATATAAGACTCCGTGCCTTCGTACTTTAGTGCATCAAATATTTGATCTATTTCATATGTCTTGTAATATTTATTTGCCCCTGCCCAATAGAGAATCAGGGAATGATATTTTTCGTCGAGCATTTCCCAATCTTCATAGTCATAAGGCTTTTTGCAGAATTTTTCGATATTTTTACATATAGAAAAGTCTCAATGTCTTTCACTTTTGCCATCAAATTTGGGCAAACATCTGTTGCAAAAGTCTTCATGGCATCTAATATAGGACGGTAGCCAGTACATCTACATGTGTTGCATCCAAATGATTTTTCTAACTCAGCCATGGTCAGCTTTTTATCGAGAAGACTGCAATATCATAAGTTCTTATGCAGTATGATTAACTTGGTAGTATACCTGCATTTGTAGTACGCACATACCTACCTGTGCATATGCATTACCCAACCAGGAGTGCAAAAACCACATTGTGTTCCATTAAACTTAGCCGTCCTCTTCTGAACCTCGCTATATCCCTTTTTTCTATCACCAACCCTTTCGATAGTGACAATGTTCCAATTATGGCACGAATATACAAGAACTAGACACTGAAAAATAAAAATAAAATCATCATCATTTTCAAACTTAGCAGCAGCCCGAGGTCGGACTATATATAGTTGAGTCAGCTAAAAAAGTCAGTGGATGCAGACGTCAAGGCATCGTGAGAGACGGCAGTTCAGGGAATAGACCTTTAACCAGCAGTGGGCGGCGGTGGCCTGATGATGATATAGTAAAACTTAAATATAGTAAAACTGCAATAATTCAATAAAAAGATGAGCTTAACATTTAGCTCATCTTTTTATTGAATTATTGCAGTGCAGTAAAGATTTTTCAATTTAATTGAAATTCAATCTATTTAAAATTATACAGAAAAAAAATTAGATTGAAAACTATACTATTTTTATTTTTAATGCACTAACCCGTGCTAAGGAACAAATTTAAAAACCTATTTAGAGGCTAAAAATTTCACCCATGCCGGGATTTGAATCCGCAACCTCTGGCACGGATAGCCAGAGGTTGCAGGTTCGAATCCCGGCATGGGTGAAATTTTTAGCCTCTAAATAGGTTTTTAGATTGAAAACTGAAAACTATCAAGAGAGAAAATTCAAAAGGGACCAGATGCAAAAGTCCCTTAGTCCCATAACTCAACTATACACCAGATGACATATAAGACGAAAAATTCAATTTAAAACAATTCTATAAGCCGTATCAAGGAAAAAGAAATACCATTGTATAGAAAATAAATCAACTTTATTTTGAAACAAAATCTAACAAAATTAAACATTCTTTTACATATAAAATTATTTTTTTAAAAACGTGGACTTAGGGCCCAGCATACGGACTTATGGCACTTTTCATACTTAATCTAAGGACATAGGAACTTTGTTCACTTAATATTAGGACTTAAAGGTACTCTCTGAAAAAACTTTGTACTTACGCTCTTCTAAATAACAATTTGCAGTCACTCCACTTCTTCTTCAGAATCAATTTGGTTCTGATTCTGGGAATCACTTTCATCGATTGTCAGGAAATCGCTATAAAAATATTGTTCGTCTTGAGGGACAAACCGGAGTAAATGAATTACGTCTTTGATCTTCGCTGGTTTCAGTTTTAGTGGTCCACTATATGCGTTTGCAGGTTGATTTCCTACACTTGATCGTCTAACTCCAACTCGATACAAAGAAAACTGTGAATATGGACCGGTCATTGTACTGCGCTGTGACGGTTTGCGTGATTTGGAAAAAACTACTTCACGGAAAGTGGAAATTCCAGCAACGTTCTTGATATTATCATCATAGAGCTTTTTATAGTCCTTGATCTTAATAAGTCTCTCATCTCCGTTAACTCTTCTGAGTGTCTTTTCCATAAATACCACATGAAAAGGTTGGTGTTTTCGGCAATCTTTTATCAAATTGACGTAGTATTCTGGTGAATAGATTGTTTGTTTCTTCAATCTCCTTTTCTCTATTTGAGCAAAATCTCTGTCTATCGGCATCATGGAATGCCCCGGAATCGGGTATATTACTGTTACATTCTCAAAAACCCCAGAGTTGCACAGTTGATCGAGGAAAGTAAACAAGTACTTGTTTTTATTTTGGCTGAAACAGTTGTCGCAAAATATTGCAAGTTTCGTGTGTTCCGGTTGTTTATTATTTTCGATGTAGTCATTTAAAGCTGTTATGACTTCATTGGGTCCTTTCAGAGCATTATTTTTTGTGTAGAGATACATTGTTGCTGTACCATCCTTTATATTATGGATTCCCAAGTTATGTAGCCACAACTGCCTCCGATAATACTCATCTTGGATGTTTGTCACGGGCAAAGGTAATTTTTTTTGATAGTCGATGCAAATAGCAAGTTCGGTGCTATCAATATTTTCGCTCTTTCTGAGTTTATCAAAGAATGTCTCTGCTTTTCTTAAATGCAACTCTCTCTGCGTCCGTAGCTCCTTCATTTTAGTATCATCCTTTGCCAAATCAGCTGATCTTATATCTACTTTAAACTTTTCGCAAACGTTGCAAATATCTTTTCTTGGATGCCCAAATGAAATATTAAAGTCATAGTTGAAGATATCTCTGAATTTTTCGTATTTCACCATTTGGTCCAAATCCGGATTTGCAATGAGAAACTGCCTGTGTAGTTCGGCGATGCTTAAATCGGCTGAAATGTATTTCCTGTGTTTATTATCTGACCTGCTGTAATGAGATTCTTGAGTGGGTATATTGGAAATGAAGGTATGAACTCTGTCAATTGCATCTTTAGGAACCGCGCGTGGGTGATTACCATGTCTTCCTCTACCATCAGCAATATCGAGGTGCTTTTGAAGAACCTTCTTTCTCAATCTGTCTCGTGTTATGCCATGGATTGCGAGAAATGCTTCAGCGCAAACCGAGACTGCGTTAGATGTCAGCTGAAGTGTATATTTGAATTTTCGTCTCAACCTTGCATTATTGCGTGTTCGTGGGCGATGTCTTGTGGGCAGACCTTCTTCAATACATCCTTGTAAGTAAATGTTTTGCTGTGCGTGTGTTGCCAAATTAATGAATTTCTCAAACAATCTTTTTTGTTCAATAAGTTCAATTTTATCAGCACAATTACAGCGGCATTGTGGTATTTCCCCTCTGACATGAGTTTCAACTCGTTCTTTTTTAGCTTTATTTCTCTTCCATGTACTTGGTGTCTTTCTCTTTTTTTTACCGACTTTTGTATGTTCAGAGTTTTCGGCATCAGTTACCTCGTCAAAAAGTCCAGTCTCAGGATTTAGCAATTTCAGCTTTTTTGGACGTGAATTAGGTTCCGATTCCGTAACAATTACTAAATCTCCAGTTTCAGGATTGATCAATACGTGTTTGTGACACGATTTGGCAACGACATTATTGTGTTGTTCTGGTTCAGTCAAGGAAACAACTGGATTTTTTGGTTCTAGGTCTGGTAATAGAGCGACATTAACTTTGGGCTCTACTTCTGTAGATGGGGGCCCCACAGGTACATTTGTTGATGGAGTGACGTAAACTTGGGCTTCAGTTTCTATCAACTCATGTGTATCAGGTTCGTAAAACGTGCTTGCTTCAGATTCAGATGAGCTATTGATTTGCTGTGCTGTAACAATTTTGCCAGCCTTTTTGGACCCCAAATTTAGCTCAGTTCTGTTTTAGAGATATGCTTCATATATACGCTTTTCGTTTCGACTTCTTTCAGTACAACTCCATTCAGATCCAGATGAATCTCCTCCAGGGTCACTATCAAATAAGCCAGCTTCTGCCATCAACCTGTTCAACAAAAACCTTTGTGAGCTCATATTTTAACCTGACGTAATATCATGTTATGATGTTTTAGAGGTGTAGAACTAAAAGTTTTAAACTACTTTTTTTATGGGACGAACCCTAATACTCGTGTATTGAAAATAAAATTTGTTTGTGCTGAGGTGTAGAAAGCCCTATATTAGAGTCAAAACACTTTTTTGTGACACCTTGTATAATTACTAAAATATTATACTAATTAAATATAATTAGTATAATATTTGAAATATGAGATTCTTGCCATTAGAAGTGAAAGCCATTACGAAAGTTATTGTATTGATGTCTAGAAAAAACATTTTGTTTAACACAACTATTCTCTGACACCCTGTATAAAAATAATAAAGAAGTCAAAATTTTAAAGTTGGTCCCATAATGAAAATTGTTTGTACTGGAGTTAAGAATAAACTATTTCTATTGACTATCTTTGTAAAAGTATAGTGCAAGGTAAGTAAAATACTATGCATTCGATAAACTCGAAAACTTGTTCCCTGTATAAAAAGGAACTTTATTGTTATGAAATCAACCTGACTTACCAACCGTAAAATGCCTTGTACCTACCAAAATCAACATGGAAAATTTTTGTTCGACAGGACCAGAACGGAATATGGAAAAAACTAAGGAATACATACCTTGTTAACTTATCATCACTATTACTCTGCATTTTTCGTTCCACATAACCGTGTGATACAATTTAAGGTTCTTTCTGTTTGTCTACACAAAAAAACACAAATTGTTGACACAGATTCAAGTAGCTTTGAAAAAAAACGGTCGTTTTTTAGTGTTGCCACTTTTAAACACAAATCTTTGGACTAAGGGACTTTTAATGCATTTTAGTCAGGATAAAGGTACTTTTTACTATCAAAACGTTTGTCTTAGGGTCTTTTAAATTTCTAAGGGATTTCTTGGTCACAAAATCGAGGCATAAAGTAAAATTTCGATATTTTTATTTGGAGTTAGGGACGTCTTCATAAAAAACTAAATACTGGGCATAGACAATTTTGACCTGCTCTACACGCTGGTAATATCAGGTCTAAAAGTCCCTAAGTGGACTAAGGGACTTCTGCATCTGGGCCTTTAGTGCGCTTAACGTTGAACGTTTCTTAATCTCTGTAATAACTTAATAAGTTACGGAATCAAGAAAACTTACTTTATTTTTGCGATTATGAGACCACCTTGTTCTACTAATAGGTCATTCATTATACTTACAGAATTGACAGAAAAAGTCTCCACATTACCACTAGGGTACCTTGCAGCTGAGACAAGCACTATACAAGCACCACAACCTCCTTCTCGACACATGGCCTTGGTTCCAGGGAGTTTCAATTTGTTTCGCAAGAACATATAGAGAGTCATGTCACGATCAACGCTGTTCTGAAATACTATATTTGGAAGTTGACTTACTACTTCCGTCCTAAAGTAGAATTTAGATAATACTATTTTTATTTTTAATGCACTGTGCTAAGGACAAATTTAAAAACCTATTTAGAGGCTAAAAATTTCACCCATGCCGGGAATTGAACCCGCAACCTCTGGCTATCCGTGCCAGCGCTCTACCAATTGAGCCAATGGGCGACTTACCGACATCAGCAAAATTTCGAACCTCTTTACACTATTCTCTGTATTATGTACACGCAGCGACATCTGGCTTAAGCAAATTACATCACTTACAGGCCCGAATACCTACTTTGCAGTTAGGTTTTACATCGGAACGATATCACTGTACCCACATGATTATACTATTTTTATTTTTAATGCACTAACCTGTGCTAAGGACAATTTTAAAAACCTATTTAGAGGCTAAAAATTTTCACCTATGCTGGAATTCGAACCCGCAACCTCTGGCTATCCGTGCCAGCGCTCTACCAATTGAGCCAATGGGTGACTCACCGGCATCAGTGAAATTTTGAACCTCTTTACACTATTCCCTGTATTACGTACAGGCAGCGACATCTGGCTTAAGCAAATAACATCACTTACAGCCCCGACTACCTACTTTGCAGTTAGGTTTTACATCGGAACGATATCACTGTACCCACATGATTATACTATTTTTATTTTTAATGCACTAACCTGTGCTAAGGACAAATTTAAAAACCCATTGGCTCAATTGGTAGAGCGCTGGCACGGATAGCCAGAGGTTGCGGGTTCGAATCCCGGTATGGGTGAAATTATTAGCCTCTAAATAGGTTTTTAAATTTGTTATTTCTTTACTTTTATTTGCCTGTAAAAAGTAATAACCAACTTCCAAAGCTCTATTTCTTGAATATGATAGACAAATAGCCAAAACATTCTTCCGGAGTAGCTTATGACGCGATAATGATGCTTCGACACCCGCCCGCGCCGCCACTCGCCCTAAATCATGAAATCGCATTAACAAATCAAAAGCCTGACGATGGCGTTTGATCCTCAATCGAGTGAAATATCGTACAGTTGATGATGTTAATCTGCGAATTAAATGCCATTTTTGGCTTGCGATTCGATATTGCGTTTTAAAAATGATTGAAAATAACATAATCCTGGCGAACAATACTTTAAAACGTAACAAACTGGTGCGCAGGTTCTTACAAAGTTTGATCTGGCGCTTATAGCTTGGCTATGTATTGGCAAGCCAGCGTTAGAATCCCGATTTCCTTCAAAATATCCCTTAGCGATTGCCTGGTAGGTAAATTTTAGATAGCTCAAAATGTCCTTTTTAGTAGAATCAAAACTGTTTCTATATCTGCCGCACGCACGCCCCCATAGTAACACACCATATGACAAAATGCTGTGAAAATAACTGAAAATAACTCGCAGTTGACACATCTGTTAATTGCCTAATTTTTCATGCGGCTGAACTTAACCTATCCGCTAGATTTTTTATGTGTGGACCCCATTGCAGTTTCGAGTCTATTGTAAAACCTAAAAACACCGTGGACTCTACTAAGTCTAGTCTGTCACCAGCTATAATTAAACTTGTGTGTCCACTTTTTTACATTGGACAACGAAAACTTTATACATTTTGTCTTTTTCGCATTCAACTTGAGATTGTTTACAGTAAACCAGTTTAACACTTTAGAAAGGGCGTTGTTTACATCGTCTAGATTAGATTGGCCTCTCTTGATTTGAAAAATTAGAGAAGATCGTCTGCAAACAACTATTTGCCAATACTATTTGACTATACTATTTTTATACTATTTTTATTTTAATGCACTAACCCGTGCTAAGGAACAAATTTAAAAACCTATTTAGAGGCTAAAAATTTCACAGAATAGTGTAAAGAGGTTCGAAATTTCACTGATGCCGTGAGTCGCCCATTGGCTCAATTGGTAGAGCGCTGGCACGGATAGCCGGAGGTTGCGGGTTCGAATCCCGGCATGGGTGAAATTTTTAGCCTCTAAATAGGTTTTTAAATTTGTTCCTTAGCACGGGTTAGTGCATTAAAATAAAAATAGTATAATCATGTGGGTACAGTGATATCGTTCCGATGTTAAACCTAACTGCAAAGTAGGTAGTCGGGGCTGGAAGTAATGCAATTTGCTTAAGTCAGATGTCGCTGCCTGTACGTAATAAAGAGAATAGTGTAAAGAGGTTCGAAATTTCACTGATGCCGTGAGTCGCCCATTGGCTCAATTGGTAGAGCGCTGGCACGGATAGCCGGAGGTTGCGGGTTCGAATCCCGGCATGGGTGAAATTTTTAGCCTCTAAATAGGTTTTTAAATTTGTTCCTTAGCACGGGTTAGTGCATTAAAATAAAAATAGTATAATCATGTGGGTACAGTGATATCGTTCCGATGTTAAACCTAACTGCAAAGTAGGTAGTCGGGGCTGGAAGTAATGCAATTTGCTTAAGTCAGATGTCGCTGCCTGTACGTAATACAGAGAATAGTGTAAAGAGGTTCGAAATTTCACTGATGCCGTGAGTCGCACATTGGCTCAATTGGTAGAGCGCTGGTACGGATAGCCGGAGGTTGCGGGTTCGAATCCCGCCATGGGTGAAATTTTTAGCCTCTAAATAGGTTTTTATACTATTTTTATTTTTAATGCACTAACCCGTGCTAAGGACAATTTTAAAAACCTATTTAGAGGCTAAAAAATCCACTTATGCCGGGACTCGAACCCGCGACCTTTGGCTATCCGTGCCAGCGCCCTTTCCAACTTAGCTAATGGGCGACTCACCGGCATCAGTGAAATTTCGAACCTCTTTACAATATTCTCTGTATTACGTACAGGCAGCGACATCTGACTTAAGTAAATTGCATCACTTACGGCCCCGACTACCTACTTTGCACTTGAGTTGACTATTTTCCCACCTACCTATAACGCAAAACTCTGATCTCTCGGCTTTGTTGGGCCTGTCTCCTTGTTAATCACTTGTCAAGTAGTTTTTATTTTATTTGAAGACGCCTTTATCTTTTTGCTAATATTAAGGGATTTGCTATAGTACATGTTTTCCTAAAGGTTTTAGAGTAATTCTTAACAAATTCTCTAAAGCTTGGATCCGCATTCTTTGTACATATACGTTCCGTAATTTTTTTTTTAAATAATGCTTTCCGTGGGTGCAAGTCCTTCAAATAATGATGGACGAAGCGAATGTCATTCAACAAAACTGGCTATTTTGGATTCAGATAAAAAAGAAATAATAGCTTATTGAACACAAAATAAAAGACATTACTAATATACCTTAGAAATAGAATGGAAAGGGCAAAATCTTAATAAGATTATAACATATCAATTTAGGTACTTACTAATGCATTTATTTCCGTTCACAGTAAATGCTATTTGACTCATAATATTATGCGTGGGACGCAAATATTAACGATGATTTTCACTTGCTAGTCGGTGCAGGACCGTTCAAATGCTCTACGAAATTGTCTTGTGTAATGGGCATACACCGCTTAAATACTATTTGAAGAGTCGTTTATCATGAGTATCGTGACTGCCAATAATGTCGTGGATCCTATAAAATAATAATAATGTAGGTGTAAACTTTTTACACCATTTCAGTTCTTTCTTTTCATTACTGTTGTGAAATTAAAAAAATAATAATAACGTCACCCGCTTTATGTTTCTTTTGGATTTTGACACCATTACGCCATCCTTGGAATGCAGTTGCCATTACTCATATTATAGTCAACAGTTTAGTGGTGAGCACGCTTAGTGATTAAGCCCATACATTCTCTCTAAACGCTTATTAGGTGAGGGCCAGCAGTGGACTAATATGGCCTGAAGAAGAAGATTCTCTCTCAAAAATGGCCTGTATCTTTCAGTGTGACTTTTATAGATACAGTTATAAAAAAACACAGTCTTTACCTATTTTACGACTGTATCAGTATGCAGAATGCTCGTTAACAAAATATTAATCGATGCGATGTTTGTACGGCTCCACATCGGCTCGAGTTATCAGCATTTTTAGACGGGATCCAATATCTCTTCAGATTTGGCCTCGATCGGGCACCACTTCCACGTAGATGGTTTAGCCATTTCCATACTCTCCATTTTGTCAATTATATGTGTTACATTTTTAGGGTTCCGTAGTAAACAAAGCATGCCCAGCGTGGGGATTATATGCATTACCCCCACTGATAGCACAACGTGGCGCTCTTTAGGGGAGGGCTATGTCCAGCAGTGGACTAGTATAGCCTGACGATTACGAGTGAACAAAGAACCCTCGTCTGTTTGTCCGTGGCTTAGCTCAAAAGAAGTGGTAGAAAGATGAAATTTGCACCTATCGGTATACGGCGTAAATGTATTCTACCACACAGAATAAAAGGTGTTTTGGGTATATACATTAATACATTTTTATTTTAATATATTACCCTAAAATACATTTTTTTTTCTCGGTTACTTACACCACAATGCAGAATATTGTTGGATTGGCCAAATATGTTGTGAGACTAGAATATGATTCATGAGAAAACTAACTAACGGATTACAAAAATGTTAGTCAGGCGCACGACTACGTATGGTTTTGACCTTGGCCGCATACTAAGAAGGAGATTTAGAGCACATTCACAAATGAAAGAGATGGATGCCTTAAATATTATATTCGAAAACTTAACAACTTTACATCGTTTAAAAACAAAGGTACTTAAAACACTGAAAAATAAATTATTTAGCCATTTAACAATTTACATACTCGGGGTAGTTGCAAGCAATCAGTACTTGGTCCCACAGTAGGTTTCCGGGACACTGGAACGGTATTGCGTTTATTATGCCGTCCTGAATTCTGACACAATAGTAGAACCGGGAACAATCATCAGGATCTGGTGTCATACCTTCTTCTTTACAGACAGAAGTAGATTGTGTCGTAGAGGACGAAGAAGAATTTTCAGTTGTGGTCGATGGATTAGAAGTTGGGTTAGTTGTAGTAGTGGTTGGTTTGGCAGTTGTAGTGGTAGTGCCTGTAAAACATACAAATAATATAATTCATACTAAATTGTTGCTGAATGTTACGTGTTTTCTCATTATTGCAATATAACATTAAAACTGTTTCTATTTTAAGCAACTGCAGCAAAGATACTTTTAATTACAGTTTATGAAAGACACAATTCTTCATAAAACGTGCAATTTCTACAAATACAATTGAGACTCACCTTGTGTACTGGTTGCTCCATCGACATTCCTTCCAAGAGCTCTATTGATTGCTCTTAAGAGAGGAAAATCTTCATTATGGCACAGTCCATGAAAATCATCAGTCTCTATACTCCATACCATAGCACCACCAATGCCCAAACTCAGTGCGTACTCTATCTTGGTTACCAACGAAGCAGGATCATCGAATGATACCCAGTTGCTGTTTCTAACACCGTAAGGGACTTTGGCTTCATTGTCATAACGAATATCCCACGACTCGGTTTGAATTAGTGAGCAAAACTGAAATAGAAATCATCAGAGTAAGATTCTACTGAACGTGATCACGTGATCGTGATTATGGGCATTACCCCCCAATGATGGCACGACATTGCGCTATGGTGCTCATTAGGGGAGGGCTATATCCAGCAGTGAACTAATATACCCTGAAGAAGAAGAAGAAGAACGTGATCAAAGTACTTTGCACTCAGCTCTTTGATACCTAGTGTAACAGGAAAAGAAACATTTGAATAGATATCCATGTATCATGTTTTAGCTTGACCTCGCAAATACTATCGAAACCAAAGAGGAAAGAATAGAGTTTGTCATGTAAAAATGTCCTATGTACAATTACAATGATAGTCTTCTTCTTCTTCGGCCCTTTAACTCCTAGGAGAGCATAGGGCCTCAACCACAAATTTCCACTTCTGACGGTGGTACGCGGTAGCTTTCAATTCTCGGCCTCTTGGTCTATCGATCTTCCAATTGGTGATAATGACAGTAAAATGGAAAAATCCGTTGCATCCACTAACCTCATTGTAACCGATCATGCCGTTCGTGGCGGTATAGGGGCCAGCAATACCAACTCCGCTAGCTGGAGCCCTGACGCCACTATTCGCAGCATTGTTCAGCGTAAACGTGCGTCCATAAAACGGTAAACCAAGTAGTAACTTTTCTGGAGGACAACCTGTAAAAATGAAGACCAGAATTTATATCACTAAATCCTATTGGTTTTAATTTCTATGACCTAAACCTTCCTCAAGGAAGCGACCCGAGCCTCTCGGTGGGGACATAATTGGTTGATGATGAAATCCTACTGACGGAGAGGTAAGACACCGGCTTCTCAATTGTGAGGTCGTGGAAGAGCGGTGGCAGCGAAGAGGCAGAACAACGGCTTTTCAATCGGGAGGTCGTGGAAACACACAATCAGAGGAAACCTGATTGTTTGGAAGTTGCCTAATTAAGCCCACCCTCTCTCTTTGCTTTACTCGAACATTTGATATCCACCGACCAGTATAATAGAAATAATTACACAAGCCAGTTTTGTATACCTGATGCAATCCAATACTTCAGTGCCACATCTACTGTAAAGAGGTCTTCTCTTTGCAAGTTGCCATCAGCCTCACTTTTGTGTAGTGCCGCGTTGTGGCCCGTGACTCTGTCCCACGGCCCGTACATATCGTATGTCATTAAGCAGATGAAGTCCACAATTCTGCGGTGGAAACAAAGCATAAGTTATTTAACTAATTCAAAAACTAACTCTAAGCATCTGGAATTTCATACGTTATTAAACAAGCGCTTATGCCACATGTTATGCAAGTAATAAGAAGTTTATTAAGCAGATGGAGTAGGAAGAAAGTAGTTCCTCCTTCTTTGATTTGCTAATATTTATGATTTAAATTGTTTGGTCCATTAGCGTAAAATGCAATGGTTTTTTTTCAAAAAACCTACTTTGAAATAGCAGGAATATCGTAAGACAGCGAGGAGGAGGCCTTAACCGACGAAGTAGCGATTGTAAGCAACAATCCGTGCTCGTCTAAAGCTTCTCTTAGTTCCTTTAATAAGATAGTAAGATTATCCACATCAGCCTGGCCATTTACTGTATCCCTTCGGTTAGGGTACTCCCAGTCTAAATCAAGGCCGTCAAAAGAGTGTTCTAAAAGCAATGATGTAATACTGGCAACAAAAGTTTTACGGAGATTTGCATCGGCTGCCATCTGCAAAAAGTGAAATTAAACTTAAACATAATTCATTCTAAATTTGAACTGGATTGCTTAGTTTAAGAAGTAAAGGTTTTAACAAAAATATTAAGTATAGGTACAAACAAAGAGTTTTTATACTTATCCAGAATCACTTACAATGGAGTATTTAGCAGATCCCTCGTTCCAGCCTCCTATGGCGAGAAGCGTTTTCAAGATTGCATTTTTCTGTTTCAGTGCTACAAATTTACCGAAGTTATCTGTAGGAACCAATAATATTGTCGGTAAGACGGCAGTTCAGGTATGATTGTTGTATTCTATTTGAGTCTTAATACACCTAACAGGGAATGTGAGTCACCTTTTGTTAATACCAATATGCAACTATTTCATGGTCTCTTTCTTTAATTTTTTTTTATCACTTTCTTAATTCATTTTCAGCCTTGTTCTATTTTTTTTTTCATACTTGCACATCTATTCAAGTTAAAATGATTAAGATTACATTCTTGATTTATAGCATTTCAATAAGTTTACTAATATTGAACATAGCTAATGCGGCTTATGTTTTCATTATCTCTCAATTTATACAGCTTATTAGAATTTTTCACTCTAGGACCTCTTCACCGTTTTGATTTGAAGTGCAATTTACAAAACCATTTAATATTATATTGTCAGGTCAAGATGCGAGATAATTATCTATTGATGCCCGCACATAATTATATAACATTTCAGTGATTAAGTTATGAAAAAAATACAGAGATAGGTTAGATTTTTTTCGTAACTTATTCACTGAAGAAATAAATGGATCTTCTTCTTCTTCAGGCTATGTGTTGGTCCACTGCTGGACATTGCCCTCTCCTAATGAGCGCCATAGCGCCCTGTCTTCAGCTTGCCGCATCCAGCATCTTCCGGCAGATAAATTAAGTGAATGAGTTATGATAACTCTGGTATACAGTCTATTTATTCTTACTTATCCAATTTAGTAAACAAGATTTTAACCTTAAAATTGAGATTAGATGCCTAAACTAGACAATTTCTCGCAAATTCATGAACTATGTTTATAAAATTGGCAGCGTGTTATCTAAAAGACTGTTCTAGGTTACTTCATTCATGGAAATATAGACGTTTTGGAGGAAAAGTCACAGTTTAAGGGTAGAATCTTGTTAACTAAATTGGACAAGTAAGAATAAATAGACTGTACGATAACGAATGTTCTCATCTTATCTTACTAATATCTTACTAAGAGTATAGGTACTTGCCTCTACCCCAATTATCAGGTAAGTCTAGGTAAGGATCCAATATGGCAACAGTTCCGTCAGAATTCAAGCCGACGAACGAATAAATGAGATGCGTGCAAAGGTCTGGATGTATATTGTCAACATCGAACTTTCCAAGACCAGATCTGTATGTGGCCCAGGTCCCGTAGTAGCAGACGATGATTTCTGTTCCAAAAAAAGAGTGAACTTATTTTTAAAAGCCTATTTAGAGGCTGAAAATTCCACCCATGCCGGGATTCGAACCCGCGACTTCTGGCTATCCGTGCCAGCGCTCATTCCAACTGAGCTAATGGGTGACTCACCGACATTAGCGAAATTTCGAACCTCTTTACAATATTCTCTGTATTACGAACAGGCAGCGACATCTGGCTGAAGTAATTCGCATCACTTGCAGCCCCGAGGACCTACTTTACAGTTAGGTTTTTACATCGGAATGATATCGCTGTACCCACATGATTATATTATTTTTAATGCACTAACCCGTGCTAAGGACAATTTTTAAAAACCTATTTAGAGGCTAAAAATTCCACCCATGCCGGGATTCGAACCCGCGACCTCTGGCTATCCTTGCCAGCGCTCTATCCAACTGAGCTAATGGGCGACTCACCGGCATCAGTGAAATTTCGAACCTCTTACACTATCCTCTGTATTACGTACAGGCAGAGACATCTGGCTGAAGTCGATTGCATCACTTACAGCCCCGACTACCTACTTTGCAGTTAGATTTTTACACAGGAATGATATCGCTGTACCCACATGATTATACTATTTTTATTTTTAATGCACCTGTGCTAAGGACAATTTTAAAATGGGATTTTTAAAATTGGAATGGTGGAATTTTTTGCCTCTAAATTGTTTTTTAAAATTGTCCTTAGCACGGGTTAGTGCATTAAAAATAAAAATAGTATAATCATGTGGGTACACCGATATCATTCCGATGTAAAAACCTAACTACAAAGGTATCTGCCTACCCCTCTGGGACACGGGCGTGAGGTTATGTATGTATGTATGTATGTATGTATGTATGTATGTATGCATGAAAGAAGAATAAACAAGATTAAGAACTTAATTATCAACTCACCTACTCCTAAAATATTTTAGCGCTCATGTTTATAGCATTGTTTATTTAAATAGATAATCGGAACACTTATCACAAACCTAAATCTGTGTTTAGAAATACCTAGATATAAGTTGATTACACGTAAATTGATTTGATGATAACCACTAGACATGATAGTAGGTCGGAAATGTTTTAATGCCGTTTCTGTAACTATTTTTCCGGTAAATAATAAAGAATATTCTTATCTTATTTTATGTTAATCAACCCTTAAGTATTCTGCCTACTATCTATTATTTATAAGGGTATATTATCATTTAGGGCGACCGAAAGTCTAGTTATTGGCATCATAAATTGGTGCTAACTTTGCATTTCATTTATAGGGCTAACGAGATCTGTGTAATATGTCCATGAATATTTATTATTTATTATTATTATATCAGAGGCCTTATGGGCGGCTTGATAACTTTTGACAATAACTCCCGTCACTGTCTTACAATCCTCCACCAACGTGGACTTGGCCCCCGTGGTGGAGTATGGCCTAACATTTCTACGATGCAGGAAGAGACCCGTGCCCCAGCAGTGGGGACGTACAATATCAAGTAATTTCTCGAGGTTTGATCGCTCTGTTGCGATTATATGCAGTGCCAAATATAATATCGGGGTACGTTACTTCGCGAATTTCTAGTACGAATTCAAACGTAACATTTCTGAAGTGATCGCACTACTGTAGGGGGTTGTGATAGAATTCAGTCATCTTTCCCTGATAAATAGAAACAAGTCGAGTCCCAGTACTACGCCGGCACAAGAGATGCCTGACCAGACAAGCCCTAACGTACATATCCTTCGGCAACCAAAAGAGGTGGTGGTCAAGGATCACGAAAAAGATCTATAGACCATGAGGCCAAGTTGATCGGCACTAGCTGGCCTGAATCGGAAGCTGCCGCAAACCACCGTCAGAAGTGGAAGTCTGTCTCCTAGGAGCCAAAAGACCAAAAATAAAAATAAAAAACACTGAAATGCAAACGTACGCACACGCAATGACTATTAAGTACAGTTGAAGCGAAATAGATTTGTCAAGATTTTACCCCTCCAGGATGCTGTTGTTCATTATGTAGTACGATGACAGACTGTGCAGTGTGAGGGAGTTTTCAGGGCTCCTTCCATAATTTATTTTACTTATTCAAAAATACAAATTGTTTTTATTTTAATAGACTTTAAAATTCGAATGGTAACAGACAAGCGAATAGTGTGTCCATAAAACAACGTAAATCCCCAGTGATAGAGGTGGGGGTATTTTTTATTCCTATTTTCGGTAATAGATGGCGATACGTGTTGCACCACCATGAATCTCCAACAGATGGCCCTCGGCGTCAAGTCGTAGAGAGTAGTTGCGCCAACACAGACTCATAGTTTGATCGAGTGATATGTTCGTTCGTACCACTGAATCTCACAAGGTTCGATACGTGTATACGCGTAGACTTGAAGCAGCAATAAAATAGAATCGACTCGTTCATGCAACTCGCTACTTGACTCGTATCAAATTGGACGCGATAAATGAATATTTCCTGTAGTTTTAGACCAAAGAAACTGAAATATACTGACTTCGTTAAGTAAGTATGTAGGATGGCTACAAAAATTGCAAATGTAAATCAGGTCTTCAAACCATAGACAAGAATGCCTGACCGCGTTTTCGGTCATTTGATGTTTAACAAAGGAAAGTTTTAAAATATATTTTTTGTTGCTTTCAGGTCCTCAATAAATATACTAAAATATATTTTGGGTCTAATGGAAGAGATATTAAGACTTACTTAAAAAGAGAGAGTCCAATAGCGGATTGCTCATGCATTGTTGTTCATTTCACCTGTTCAGTGTACGTAGAAATTACCACTTGAGCCTTTCAGATAGTCGTCGTAAACACTCGATATACGCGGTAAACAGGGTTATTTCTAAATGTGTGCAATTTCTGAAACACCCCAGTAAGTGTTTGTGTTTCGTAACCATTTCTGTTTTATGAGTTTTTTCTTAGGTTTATATTTATTGAAATATTTAAGCTTACATAAATTGAACCACCAATGACGCAGCCTTTAAATCATTGTCCTTCATAAAAGAATGACCTAAAAATTAACTTATTTTGCTTTTAGCATTATCTAGCAATTATCGCCACTACATCGCTGAAAAACGGTTAGTATATTTTTTCCTGTACAAAACATGGTAAATTGAACAAAAACGATCAAAAAGGCTGGTATTATTTATCACCCCGGGGGACGGGGCTAGAGGGGACTAATGCGAACAATCCGTGGCAAGTGATTTACCCTGTCTCTGCCTACCCTTCCGAGACACAGGAGTGAGTTTATGTTATATTTGTGTTTTCATTTTAGGTTATGCCATGACTCTCAGCTCAGTGTGAGTGAAACCACTTGACGGTATAAGTAGCCCAATTTATTTATACCGTAAAAAATGGCTGTCAAAGTATATCTTAATGATTCGCGATACTCATACATAGTTACAAATTAAACGGGTAAAATCGCGATTATTTATTAGGTAAAACGTAATTACCTTATTTCCCGACGTTTTGGCAGCGTTACAGTTGCCGTGGTCTCGCCATTTCAGTCTACTCGAGGCCACGGCAACTGTAACGCTGACGATACGTCGGGAAATAAGGTAATTGCGTTTTACCTAATAAATAATCGCGATTTGACCAGTTTTATGAATAACTATGGCTGTAAAATATAGTAAGTCTGTACACAAAGGGATAGCTGATGTGAATGGTAATGTAAAGCAGTCGGCTACATGCTTCGTAAAAAGGGGAGTGCCGCTCGATTTTGGGACCTATTTTGTTTATTTTGTACAGCGCGGACATAGTAAACTGTGTTAAAAATGGTCAATATCATTTATACGCCGATGATCTGCAAATATATAAATCATTCAGACCTGAAGATACAGCGACTGCCGTAGGCACACTAAACCAGGACCTAGAACTTATATCAGAGTGGTCAGTTAGAAATGGTTTGGTTTTGAATCCATCCAAGACGAAGTTTCATGTGAGTACAGTGATATCGTTCCGATGTTAAACCTAACTGCAAAGTAGGTAGTCGGGGCTGTAAGTAATGCAATTTGCTTAAGTCAGATGTCGCTGCCTGTACGTAATACAGAGAATATTGTAAAGAGGTTCGAAATTTCACTGATGCCGTGAGTCGCCCATTGGCTCAATTGGTAGAGCGCTGGTACGGATAGCCAGAGGTTGCGGGTTCGAATCCCGGCATGGGTGAAATTTTTAGCCTCTAAATAGGTTTTTAAACGAAGTTTCTTGTACTAAGAACGAAAACTCAAATTGATCGGATTCACAGCTGCTCTGCTAAACTGAACATAAGAGGTGAAAATATCGAAGAGGTAAACGAGGAAAGAAATTTAGGGATTCTCATGGATAGTAGGTTGAGATTCGAAAAACATGTCCTAGAAAATGTAACAAATTGTTATTATAGGTTAAAAGTACTCTACCGAATTCGGCCACACCTAAATGTTGACATGCGGGTTTACCTATGTGAGTTATTAATCCTATCTAAGCTTAATTATGCGGATACAGTTATAGGTGGGTGTCTTTTGGTCCGTACCAAGAGACTTATACAACGGGTCCAGAACGCCTGCGCGCGGTTTCGTTTCGCTATTCCTTACCGAGCTCATATAACACCCTACCTGAACAAAGGAGGATTGCTGAATATGGAAGCGCGCCGAGCACTGCATTTTTCCTGCCTACTCTTTGGTGTCATCAAGACACAATAACCGGTGTATTTATATAAGAAACTGAGCTTCTCGGTGCGACGGCGTGGACCCGTAAGGCTTGTCTGTCCAAGGCACCACACCAAGGTATTCCGCGGAAGCTTTCGTTACAGTGCCACAAAGTGTTGGAACAATATCCGGCCGCAGTCTCTTTCCCGCTACCATGAACGATGGTACAAAATCCACCACTAATGGAGAGGAGTTGTGTGAAATGTTCGCCGACTATTTCGTGTCAGTTTATAACGACAAGTATGATGACGTGTCCAGCGGCGACACAAGTGATTTATCAAATGACATATTTGGTCACCTGAGAATTGATCGCGATTCAATATTAGCAAAGTTAAATTCTTTAGATTCTCACAAGGGTCCAGGACCAGATGAATTGCCTTCTTTATTCTTGAAGTCCTGTGCAAAAGGTCTTGTAGAACCACTGTATATTATTTACAACCAATCACTATTGAGTGGCATATTTCCACAACGATGGAAAACTGCTAAAGTAGTGCCTATATTTAAGGATGGCGAAATGGACTCAGTAAAAAATTACCGACCAATCTCACTCTTATGCATCTTCGCAAAAATAATGGAGGCTTTGATCTGTCCTTATATCCAAAATCATTGTAAACAAATAACAACAGTTCATCAACATGGCTTCCTAAAAGCTAGATCAACTTGCACAAATTTAGTTTCTTTTGCGGATATGTTAACTGAATCCATTGATAATAAACAACAAGTGGATGTCATTTACACGGATTTTTGTAAAGCTTTCGATAAAATATCACATGAAGTATTAGTACAAAAACTCCGAATGTTTGGCTTTAGTGGGTCAATGCTGTCATGGCTCAAGTCTTATCTCACAAATCGCTCATTTTTTGTAGTGGCTAATGGTTTTAAGTCAGGAAATAAAAACATAAGATCTGGGGTCCCGCAAGTATCACACTTGCGTCCGATACTCTTCAATCTCTTTGGGAATGACCTGCCACTATGTTTTCAAAACTCAACTCCTTTCTTGTACGCCGATGATCTAAAAATCGCACGGGAAGTGCACTCCACAGAAGATTCAGTACCTTTACAGAATGACCTGAATAGACTCGCTGCTTGGTGTCACACTAACGGAATGCAACTCAATGCAAAGAAATGTTACCTAATGAAATTTACCCGCAAACACCAAATAATACCCACAACTTACAAAATCGAAAACTCAGAATTAAAGGACCTAAAAACTGTAAGAGATTTGGGAGTAATTTTCGATAGAAAATTGACGTTTGTTCCTCAAATCGACAACGTTGTAAATAAAGCTAATAGAATGTTAGGTTTTGTTATTAGAAACGGAAAAATGTTTAAAAAACCAAAAACTAAAATTATGCTCTATAACTGTCTGGTGCGCAGTGTTTTGGAATATGGAAGTGTTGTATGGCGACCACACTATGCGAATCATATGATGCGAATTGAAAGAATTCAGAAAAGATTTCTGTGGCATCTGTCATACAATGCTTAGACTACCGCAATGTAATGTTAATATAACGCCTAATTATGTCGTGGCGCCCACGATACAGGCTGTGCCTAGTGTGTGGTCACCGTTGCTCTTATTACTTACACACGCCAAACCTTTATTTGTCTAAGCACTGTTCTACCAATTTTTATTGACTCTGTGTATTATTCTTCTCGATAAATAAATATTATTATTATTATTATTATTATTATTATTACTCATTGGGAATTGCAAAGAAAATAAAATCATACAACAACAGACTAAACCACTTCAAAATTATGACCCTGCAAAACAGATACAATATGCTAGATATCATATTCGCACATAAACTACTAAACAATAAAATTGACTGCCCACCACTGCTAACTAAATTTAAATTAAGGGTTCCTAAAAACTATCCCCGCAAACCACTTACCCTTTTCACTCCGCCTTTACGTAAGACAGTACTTGGTGCAAATTCTGCTATTCCCAGAATATGTAAGCTCCTAAACCACTACAGTGAAGCCATTGATGTATTTTCGGACAGTGTTAATAAAGTAAAAAAGTTAGTACAGGCAAATTGAACACCAAAAACATAGCAAGATATAATAAACCTTTATTATACTTGAGTGCACACGAAACATTGAATAGGACATAACATAAGAAATAGCATGTACAAAGGCGAGCTTATCTCTGTAAGAGATTTCTTCCAGCATACTGTGTACCTATATAATACCTTAACATACCGTACCTTATACCTTTAGTATGAACCTGTATAATTTTGCATGCAGTGATTACTTGTAATTGGCTTGTATACTTATCTTTAAGTTGATTTTACTTAAGCATTTTGTGAACGTGTTGGTATATAAGTTGTTAGTAATCCTAAATAAATAAAATAAAATAAAATAAAAAATATCCCTCCTCCGATTAGGAATAGCCGAACTGTACAAGCTTTTAAATCTAAGTACAAAAAGTATTTTCTACATTTACAGTATATGTGATATATGTAGTGTATATTTTATTTTATTTTATGGAAGTATGTATCGTTTGTTATGTTTCTGTAGTTGTCCCCACAGCACTCACTCATTCGAAATACGCGCACACACGCTCACACATTTAAATGTTTTTATGATGGGCAAAAAAAAAAGAATTAAAAGAAAAAATTGTATTGCGACCTCGCGGTAGATGCCGTTCTGTGTCTAAGTTTTGTTTTGTTTGTCCTGTGTTGTTTTGTTTTGGTATCCGCTGAAAACCAGCGTCGTGGTCGCTATCGGCCACGGCATAAAGCTGAGCGGGGGCCATTTGGTGCCAATTCCTAGTTCTTAAATATCTAGATTATATGTTTTATTTTTTATTATGGTACCAAACAAACGTGTCTAGTTCTATTTCTAAGTTGCGACTTAAATTTAATAAATAGCTGTGGTAACCAGGAAGGTAACTAAGGGCGTATGCAGAAATATACACTTTTCATTTCTTATACTCGGAAAGTAGTATTGTTTTGATCTGATTATTGGGTGGAAAATGCTGCTTCCCTCCATAGGGAGGGAAAAACTCATACAAATTACTTCCCACCTAAGGGCCGGAATGAACTTTAAAAATAGAACTACTGTCAGGTGTGAAGAGTTTTATGAAATAAAAAGCCTTTTTAAAAAAAACTATGTTAAAAAAGATGCTGCGGCCATGTTAGTTTCTAAACAGCCAGTGTGAACTTAGCGCAAAGTTCTTTGAGCGGAATAAGCCGCAACAATTACGCGGTGAGTTTGATATTAAAAATTTAAAAAGTCGACTTAAATTGGCGGGTACTAATCTGTTATAGTATCTGTGACGGAATTAAAAAAAAATAGGTAAAAATCTCTTATGCTAAGATTTGAATATTAAAAATGGGTTTTTATTTTCCTCATATTCGAAATGAAAAGTAACACGGGTAAAATAATCAATTCCTACTCGGACTATAGCCGGGAATTGATTCTTTTCAAAATACCTCGGGAATTGATTCTGTCCACCTCGTTTAACAATCTATTATTCCCTACCCGGGCGTTACTTACTTTCACTGCAAGTCACATAATTCACAAAACTCAAAACGAAAAACGCAACAACGCTCTTGGTGCACATTTTGAAAATGCTCACGAGTTTAAGTGGCTTTTAATTGAGGTAATTTCACAAAAAACAATAGCCGAATAGTGCGCCTTTGATTTCGCCTTTCCTATTTATAAAGTCTCGAGTTATCTATCGGGAATCTAGAGTAGGTGAGTGGCTTCCTGTTACAGTTATATTTGTTTACAAGTCTTTCGGCGTATTTACTGACTTTCTTTTTTTCGTCAAACTTATACTAGTTACTTCCTAAATTGTTATATTGAATTTCATGTTTAAATTTTTATATTCTTTTAGTAGGTATGTATGTGAATATTCGTATATTAACTTTCGCTAGTGTTAATGCGAATGTTTTCGTCATTCTTATTATTTTTACTAAAATTATGAACAATAATGTCACTATGTATTTATTAATTGCTTTTAGCAATAAGGCCGCCAATTGTACTATGTATATTTGCAATTGTTTTGTATTTGTTGTTTTTCCAGTGTACAATAAAGAATATTCTTATCTTATCTTTTGTACCTACATTTTGCCAATTCCTCAGAATATCTAGGTAACTTTAATCATTATACGTCTATACTTTAATTAGGTATTATTGCCCCTGTCTTACAATGCTCCACCAACCCGGACTTGGCCCCCGTGGTGGACCTGTGCTCCAACAGTGGGGGCATACAAGGGTTGATATTGACCTCTTATAATCAAAAAAGCGGAACTCTTAAGAACTGCTTAAATGATCGATGAATCATGATGAGTCTAACCAGAATAATTTTAAATAACATAAAATTTTTGTGCAATAAAGCGTAACAAACAAAAAAACAAACAAACAAACAAACAAACAAACAAACAAACAAACAAACAAACAAACAAACAAACAAACAAACATTTACATACCAGTACATATTGTTTCTGGCCTCACACAAGGATACCCTGTGTCGTGTGAACCAGATAAAACGACATCACAAACATATAAACATCCAAAACCTGGGCATTTTTTCCTCCCAGATTTGAAACCGGGATCTCTAGGATGGTAGGCAGACGCCACAGAGGTCGTCCGAATAACACGACCGAATGGAGGATTTTCCTAATTTTCATCTATTATTCCAATCCAATTCCATGAATATATCTGCCTTGTGGGTGGACCTTAAAATATACTCGTAACAACTTTCCTTTTTCCGTCGCTAAAACTTATTTCATTCGGTGGGTGGACAACGTGTCTTGATTTATACAAGGTTTTAAGGTCAAAAGACGGAGCTTAGTAATTTATTATCCCTGAAAAAATCTCGGGAAAAAGGAATGAAAGCCTTGCAAGCCCTTCATAATTTTTCACAGTTCTTTTATAAGACACTTCAAATGTTTTTAGTGATATTTGTTTCGCAGATTCTTTAAATACATTATTGTAATCTTACCTAGGCATTTATACATAATGCAGAAATATTAAAATCAGTACGTAGGCAGTACCTGTTACCTATGCTGAAGAGTTGAAGTGTCTCGATAACTATAAATTTTCAATGGCAGCTTACGAACCTACGTAAATTGAGTAAAGTGTCATTATCACACAAAAGGATTAATTTGAATATGCTCTCTGCTTCAGTCAACAAGCTGGCTTTCCTGTTTTGTGTAGGTACGTCCCTAATTCAGACGGATTTTCCAGGATATTCTGCACTGTCTTCAGTATACGCGTGACCAACCTGCGAGATGATGTATGTAGTAGATGTATGTTACGAACAAAGTCACATCAGCCCTTCGCTTATTGGATGGAACTATACAATGCTTTAGCAATGTTTCGCTTAGCTCAACACGTAATAGTTCGATAATTAGGCCCTCGCGGCTTCTTAATTCTGGAGCTAAGCGCTTCTGTACCCTCTCTAACCCAATATCTTAATCATCCTTTTCCATCCACTTGCCTCCTTCTTAGGAGCAAATCCCATACAAATGTATTATGTTTTTTTATTTACAAACGACATGCCGGATTGAAATAAACTTTGGTAAAACGTTTAAAAGATACTCATTGTATCTTCAACGAAGAATTTATAGAATAAAAGAGACATTATAATCTCATGGCGCATTTCATAGAAACTATTCTATGAAACAAGGCTATAATTTAGTATTGATAAAATTATTTCCAATTCTAAGCACTACCATGTCTTGATTTTTGTCTTCTAAACGTACCTACTGGCAAAGTTTTCATTTCGATTCGGAATGTCGTTTGTAAATAAAAACCAAACAACGTTTGTATGGGTATTGTTTCTAGTTTCCCAATATCAACTTGTTACATTCACACATACATGAACTCACGCCTGTATCCTAGAAGTATAGGCGGAGTCTAGCTTTAGTAGTACAATGAGTAGTACAATGACTCCAGTCGCGTGTTTTAAATGTCAAAAGACGCGACTTTCCAGTACAGTACTACACATCATAAAAGTCCCTTCGGGAATCTACGTTCGCGCAGACTAGGAAGAAGTGTACCGAAAGTACCCGAAGCTATAAGTATATTCAACATGATCTTTAACCGATACGGTTAAGGTGCAGAATTCATTGCCGCAGTAGCACTACCTATTTCGCTCACGCTAATATTGGCAAACTAATAGTCACCTGCATCGATGACGTTGAATCAATCAATAGCAACAAAGGCGCGCGGCCTGCCATAAAATTAAACTATCTGATTGGTCGATTAACTTGACGCACATCCAAAATTTGGTCATCTGCGCAGGTACATCCGCGAGACTTATTTCTTGTGTAGCACTGTATATTAGTTGTCAAGTTCCGACATTTTTTTGCCGCAAAACGCGTAACTCGTGGCATCGTACTACCCAGGCAGGGTTGGCCTGTTGTTTAGTAGATTTTTGCACTGCGCATTCCATTTTAGTCTTTAAGTAATGGGACCACTATGTGTTTGTATCAGTCATTCAGTAAACGCTGTAATCATCTGAAGATGTTTATAGACCTTTTATTTAGATCAGAACTCTTTATTGTACACACCAGAAAATAAACAAAGGATTTAGACAATACTATTAAGATCATAATATTTCTTAATGATTCAAAAATACGCAATGGAAAAGTGAAAGATACCGTTTTATGTGGTGCGACACAGTAACATAGAAATTATTCGTTGTTATTATTCCAAGAGGTACAAGAGCGATAAATCAAAGAGGAGGACTTACTTAAATCGGTCTGATTGTAAACTTTATTATTCACTTGATGTTGATAAAATAAGCGTGCCCTGCCTTAGCTAATTTATTACAAAATATCATAAATCACTGCAATAAATGTGAACTTACGTAAAACTCTGATGATACAATATTGTACATGGAAAAGTTGCCTCCGCAGATGAGTAATTTAAAGTCTGAGGTTTTTCTACAATAATTAGCGATAGGTACTACTTACATACCACATTATCACAAAACACATATGTAATATTACGCATACCCTGAGAAGACAAAGAGACTTTATGTATTTATAACATGGTTGCTAAACCGCCAACTGTTACAGAACTTCAGCAAACGCTGCAAGAATACATCGTGGCAAACTTTAAGGCTGGACTGAAAACGAACAGTTCAAAAACTCAGTGTATGACCAACAGCATGAAACGTAGGTTAAAGAGCAGGATAAACATTACGTTGACATGTACACTTATTTTGACCAGAAGCTTTCCTTTAAAAAACGCAAGTCAATGTAATCGATAGTCGCATCGATGACGGTGACTGGTTAATGGCAAACTACCATTTCCCTAAAGCGAAAACTCGTCGACATAGGTATGCATTATGTCAATTCTAAACTGCGGTACTCAGACTTAGTCTTTGATAGAATTTCAGAAGTCTGCATCCTGGTTGTAACAGTGACTGAATCCGGAACACAATGCTGCGCCCCATAACTAAAGTCACTGATGTTGGTGCAGCAACTGCAAAGTTTGGATTTGGACAAGACTAGACAGATGGGCAAAACCCACTGACAGGACTAGACACTAAATTAGCTAATTAAAACAAAAGCTAAGCCATATGTACATACCTACAAAGCTAACTTAACCTTGTAGTACCTAAGAATGCTGCGTTCACCAAGTTTCATAAAACTTCATTAAATTCATATTAAAAGTAGGAGTAGTAATTTAGTTCAATGCACATGGGAATTCGAGTCTTTACTCCTTGTACTAGTTCATCTGCGGAAGCGTCTACCAGATAGACCAATATAGACTTTGCAACATACATTGTATTGTCTCAGTAAACCGTGAATTTTAGTTCTATGACACAGGCCCAGGTAAGTGGTAAACGCGTAAAATCTACCTAATACCTACTTTAAAGCAATATCTTATCTGATCGTCTTCGACGTCGTCAGGTTGTACTAGTCCACTGCTGAACATAGCCCACCCCTAATGAGCGCCATAGCGCCCTGTCTTCAGTTTGCCATGTTATCTTATGTTTTACATAATTTCCCGTTTTTTACACCTTCATCATCATCATCAACCCATTATGTCCCCACCGAGGGGCACTGTGCCCATACCTTCCTTAGGGAAGAGACCTGTGACAGGTCTCTTCCCTAAGGAAGGTATGGGCATTACTCCACCACGGGGGCCAAGTCCGGGTTGGTGATTACTCCTAAAAACACATAGATAATGTAATTATATGTTGAAATAGTGAAGTTACCAATTAAGTCAGTTTTATACGGTAGTAACCATATAAAACTAAGTTGGTAATCTACTTTATCGGTCGCTATCTTTTGTGTTCTAGGTCAATGACTGGAAAAATGGTCGGTGTCTTATTGTTGTCATCGTGACTTAGTTTTAGATTTTATTTCAAAATTAGCCTTTTAATGTATTTTGTTTTCTGGTATGTACAATAAAAAGTTCTTATCTTTTCTGATTAGTCAACCTGCAATTCTAAGCAGTTTTTAATATCTGCCGGTAAACTAAGATTGCTAGCCTCGCTAAGGATATCAAGGATAAAAAGACTTTATTAAAAGACAAACGAAGGTTACTTACAATTATAATCATGATTTACTCCTCATTTTTCTCGAATCACAATGTGCCAATTTTCTTTCATATCACTTTATGACAAACCAGGGATAATATCAACCCTTAGTATGTCCCCACAGATGCAGCACGGGTCTCATCATGCATCACAGGAAGGTTAGGCCATGCTCCACCACGGAGGCCAAGTCCGGGTTGGTGAGAGCGGGGGGTTGGTTACTGTCGGAAGTGCCAGGAATGCTATATTATCTATCTCGAAACCCCTCACTAGTGTGCTGTGTCAATGTAATTAAGTAGCAAGTCCACTGCTCACTGATGAGCGTGGAAAAACAACAGACCGTCATTATTTATCCCTGTCATAACATTGAGCTATATATTTATGTATTTATTTTAGTTCATGTACATAGTTTATTTGTTTCTTTCATAGTTAGGTAGGTAATTCAATTAGTATGTAGTAAATATATTTTTTACACGTATATAGACCCGCTTTTTACTGCTTCTCCGACTCTCCACGGTTTGCTTCAAGAAATCTCTTTTAGAGATAAGCTCGCCTTTGTTCATGTTATTTCTTATGTAATGTTTCGTGTGCAATAAAGTAATAATAATAATAATATTTAATAAGATTTTCGATGTATTAAAACACTCTCGGATAAACTTCTCTGAGGTCCGCACGTGTCTAGCTAGCTGGATCAAATTCTCGAGCAGTTAGGCTAGTGTGTTAATAAATAAGTTTTAGTTTTAAAAAAGTCTTTTATACGCTTCCACATTTAATTAGCTACAATCCCTTCAAGAGACCTATCAAGACTGATGTCACTGCAATGTTTGGTCGTTTTTTTAGTGCTGATTTTTATTAGGATTCATCACTATACTTTTACTAATCCACACAATTCATCAACGAGACATCGATGAGACGGGTTGCATCGGATCCCATAAAACCAAGCAAAACATTCCACTTGGATCATGTGATCCGAATGGACTACATTTTTGATTAGATTTTTTCCATTCGGATCACACCATTAATCTAAGTAGGAAGGTATTCGATATTTTTTAATAAATAAAATACATTTTCTTATATAGTTTAACTATTGTATTATTATTTAAAATCAGCCTCTATGATCACAAAAACAGATATTCTACGCTTACACGTAAATGTTTATTTATGAATTTTTAACTCACAGTAAGACGGCAACCAATCTAGGCTTAATTTAGTTCTGACATTTGACGTACTGGGGCCAATTACAAGCTTGGATAACTTGGTCCCAGTACAAATGAGGTGGACATTTCATAACCACAGGTTTTGTGTCTACACAGTAGTAAAAGCTGCCACAGTCTTTCGGGTTCGGAACTAGACTCTCTTCCTTTCCACATAGGGGTGGTGATGGCATAGCTCCAGCAGCAGATGAATCAGATTTGCAATTAGCGTTCTGAGGCCAGTTACAAGACTTGGTGGATTGGTCAAAGTGTAAGCCTTTCGGGCATTTTATAGAAAGTCCCTGGATGGATCCATAAGTATCCAGGAAGCAACTGTAAAAGCTATTACAGTCTTGTGGGTCAGCAACTAAGCCTTCCTCATTACCGCAGACGTCTTCTGGTTTGCATGAAATCACATGTAGCACGATTATTCAACAAGCAATATTTATTTCAAACAGTCTTAATTTAGTACTTAATTTGACTTATAGCATTACAGTGTAGTAAGAAAGCAGTCCTACTTCTAAGAAATATTTTGGTTGATAGTAAGCAGATAATAGGTTATAATAAGGCAGATAAAAACTCCAGAAGATACGAAAAAAAACAGAAAATTATTGAGGACAGAAATAATTATAACGTGGGCAGGTAAAATTGTCCAAGGTGGACACAGTTTCACCAAATAGGGGATGTGTTAGCAAATCGATGTGAGTGTCTCCAACGACTGATGAATGTTAATGAAGCAAAAGAAGTTTTTCAAGATCGTGGCGAGAGGCGCACCCCGGTTTCTGCCTTGCCATCTGGGATACAAGCGTGGTGAGTTTATGTTTTGTCATATGTTATGTTATGAAGACCCCAGAATTAAATTTAAATTTATCAGTACACACCTTTTCTATTTTGGATACCATCTTTAATAGACTTCAACAACGGGTTCTTAGTTCCAGAGCAGATGCCTTGGAAGTCATCAGTCTCGATACTCCAAACCATGAAACCACCGATACCGAAGCTCATGCCGTATTCAACCTTAGTTGCCAGAGATTCAGGATCATCGTAAGAAACCCAGTCACGGTCCCGGACAGCGTAAGGAACCTTAGCGAGATTATCAAAGCGGATATCCCATTCTTCGGTCTTGAAGAGGTTACATAGCTGGAAAAAAGAATTTATTACTTATTGGCGCAGCGGTTTAGCACGCTGACTGTAAAACCGAAGGCCTCGGCTGGCTCAAACTAGGGAACGAAGTTTTCTAGTTTGTCTCGGGTCTTGGATGTCAGGTATGTATTTATTATATTAAAACTATCGTCGAGTTAACACCTATAACACAAGTCATTAGTTGTACTTAGTATAGGGCTAACGAGATTTGTGTAATATGTCCATGAATTTATTATAAAAAAAAACACCTTCGACACTCAGATTTCTTCACGACGTTATCTTTGACACTTAGCCAGTGGTACGCACGGAGGTTTAAGCCCAAATCCTAATTTGTCATTTTAACGCAATAACTCTAAAACTTACGGTCCTATTAAAAAAAAGGCTGCCTTTTATAAAACACTCATCAGAGGAAGATTGAAGAGACTACAATCCGCTATTTGACTCTCTTTTCAGTAAGTCTTAAATGGTTAGAATTTTTTCGGGGCTTAATCGCGTATGTGTTCGAGTGGAAAAAAGTCGCATGGCTTATCGTCCGACATTGTCAGTGTAGTGTGTCGTAACCCTAATAGTGCTTTGTGATAGCTGATTGAGGGTAGTCTGAAACCTCATCAGCCGAAGATGCGAACGGGTGCCAGCCATCAGTCTTCTCGTGACCACGATGACTGTAACGTCGTCGAAACGTCGAGGTAAAATAGCAATAAATTACTACGCGATTAAGCCCCGAAAACATTCTAACTATGCGTACAAGTCGCGAAAGTTTAAAATATGTTGAGTCTTAAATGGTAAATATCTCTTCCATTAGACCAAAAAATATTTTAGTATATTTTAAAGGACCTAACGGCAACAAAATACCTTTGTATTTTAAAACTTTGCTTTGCTAAACAGCCAAAAACGCGGTCAGCCATTTTTGTCTATGGGTTGAAGACTAAAGACTTGTAAACAAAGTTCGACCGAATTAAAGGCGGAAAATATGTTTATAATTTGCAAATTTTGCAGTCATTCTACATACTTACTTAGCAAAGTCAATATATTTCAGATTTTTACGTTAAATACTGTAGGAAATATTTATTTATCGTGTCAAATTTGTTAGGAATCAAGTAGCGGATTATGTCTTTCGCTTGGCCACAGATATTAAACCTGGATCTGAGGAGTGTTTTAAGGAATTGTGTTTCTATAAATAAGCCTCCAAGTTTTTAGGTCACAAATATATCGATCGATCCTTGCCTTCGCATACGAACCTCATTGTATCCGATGGTTCCGGGACTTCTGGTAAACGGGCCGGCAATGCCAAGGCCACTATTAGGAGCCCCGACTTTGCTGTTAGAGGGGTCAGTCAGGTTGAACGTGCGCCCGTAGAGTGGTAAGCCGAGGATAAACTTCTCTGGTGGGATGCCTTATAGAAGAAGAAGAGTCTTTTGACTTTATAAAAATGGTGAACACAGTTATCAAAACGAAAAAACTTAAATTTATGGCCCAAAAGTAAAAAAATCATAAATAGTGGAAATAGGGTTTTAAACAATTCTTACTTTTACATATATGTGTTAAAATAACTCTTACGTTCTGAAACTATTCACCTAGTTAGCCTATACGGGACCCTAACATATCAAAAATCGAGAAATGTTGTTCTGATTCAGATGTTATGGTAAATGAGTATAGGCATAAATTCTTGAGTTTTCCTAAAAAATAACAAGGAAGCGTTGATAGCCTTTCCTGGAAAACTGGATGTATAAAAACATAACATTATGTTCCATGAGATCTATTTCATAACGTCACTGACAAAAACTTTTTTCGTTCTTATACCAGTTTAAGGTCTGTTTGAAAATGCCCACCTGCGCTAAACCAGTACTTCAGAACATTCTCGACGGTGTACAGGGAGTCTTTCTTCTTGTCATCATCACCCTCTCCCGGGAATAATTGGGCATTGTGTCCCGTCTCCGAATCCAATGCGATGTAAAAGTCGTATGCCATGATATTTATAAAGTCTAGGTACCTAGAAATTTACAAAAAGGTAATCAGATATTTGTGAGGTCAGTGCGCTGTAGATTAGAACTTTCTATTGAAAGAGAAGAAGGACAAAGATATTTAATGAAACAAATTAACACATAAGAAGAGAGAAAAGGTCTGCCACTGTCTTATCCTTGCAAATAAAGAAAAGAAAAATAAATGTAAATACAAGACAGGACAGGGCAAAGTCAGGTCGATACTTTTAAGTAAAATGGATCACAATGACTGTAGATGTTATCTGTTGGCATATACAATAATAATTTTCTCAACATAAAGACTTTATTTTTGAAGTTTTGACATGACAATTGTTATTTTCATAATCTTTCGTTTGATCTTGCTTAAGTTTTACAAAGAAGACTTATCAAGTTTTATTAGTTACGTCTATGAATTAAGTAAGTTCTAAAAACTTCGGCGTAGTTTCGATTGGAGCAATAATTTTGAAAAGTTTAAAGTTGTCGGCACACAAAAGTCAAATGTCTACTTTTGTGACATACGAAGAGGTGCTGGTTGACCAAAATTTAGTTTTGAATTTATTGGGAGACATCACTTACTTAGAAATAGCAGGAATATCGTAGGACATAGAGGCCAAATTTTCAGTGGCTCCAGCTGCGATGGACAATGAAAACCCATACTTCTTAAAAGCTTCCTTAAGTTCTTTCAGAAGCTGAGTAAAGTTGTCGATATCAGCTTCTCCGTTCTCAGAATCACGTTGGTTAGGGTACTCCCAATCGAAGTCCAAGCCATCAAAGTTGTACTTCTGAAGAAACTCCAGGGAACTGGCCACAAACGTCTTACGCATGGTCGGGCTGGCAGCCATCTTCAAATTAAAAAGAATTACATTAATGGTACCCGAAGTTATCAGGATGCTGTGATGTTTCTCCAGCTATATCGCTCGCACAATCTAATATTTTTAGAACCTGTAAAAACAATTGTGCACTTTTTATAATCTGGACTGAGGGTTTAAGAGGTAATAAAATTATGAGTATTTTAAATGCACTTTTGTTTTCCTATGCCTATATATTAAATTTATTATATTGGAAACAACTTTTCTTTAATTAGCTTAGTAAACAAAAGTTGTTTAAAATATAATAAATTTTAATATCAGATGTCACAATAAGAAACGGAGGTACAGAGAAACAAAAAATATGTAATAAATGTCCATAATTTTACTATCTATCAAACCTCTGGGATCACAATTATCAAAATTATACTCATATTATTACATACAAAATGTTCAAACGTGCGAGCCAGCATGTCATATATAACAACAACCTTAAAACCCGGTAATCACATATGAACCCTAATTGCAGATTTAGCCTCCAAAGGGGTCCTCCCCTTTAAATGTAATTAATATTTTAAACAAGGAAGACCGCATTTCAAAGTTGTATGTAGCTTTGTAGGATAAAAGACAACACAAAAAAACCTTAGATGGTGTTCATAAATGCAGAACTTAAATACCTACTGTAAAATATACCGTTAATATACCATCGCCATTTACATCCGTCTATTGATAACTTAAGTTTCGGAAACGTAAGGTCGACCTGATGTCGGTTATACTCTAAAATATTAATTACTACGTTTATTACTTACGATTGAATAGCTCTTTGATCCCTCGTTCCATCCACCTACTGATAGGATGGTTTTCAAGTTTGGATTTTTCTCTTTCAAAGCAGTGAACTTTCTGAGATTGTCTGTAATAAATAAATGCCAAAATTATGCCAACAACACATTTCTTTCTTTTATTACTTATCAGAAGTTTAAAAACCTATTTAGAGGCTAAAAAGTTAGGTTAGTGCATTAATAATAAAAATAGTATTATCAGAAGTTTCCAAGCAAATCCAAAAATACGAAAACCAACTTAATTATTTTGTAAGACGTAGCCACTCAAAAAGAAGGTAGCTTCGCCCTTAGGTATATTGGGGCAAATAAAATCAATAAATACAGCAATTGTCGTCTGTTTGTTTGACCCTTTCCTCAAAAAGGGGTGAAAGTATCAAGCTGAAATTAAAACCGCATATTCAGGTTTACAGTCCCTTGAAGTTGTGAAAAAATCAATTTTATGTTACTGCAAAAAAGGTAACGGCCGTTTATGCCGCGAAAAAAAAAATTCGACACTAAAGGGAATCAAAATTCATAGGTTTCTTGCCGTTGATTTACTAAAATTAGGGGAGAAAATACTGAAAACTATACATTTGCAATTAAATCGTAAAAAAAATGTCTTTGAAGTTCGGGAAAGCCCGAAAAAACTGCGAGACTTAATTCCTAAACTATTTATAAGTACCTATCAGAAAATTTGTGCAGAATCCTCGGTGCGCGAGTCCGTCTTGCACTTGGCCGGTTTTTTAAGATAAGCTAGATTTCACTTCCAACTTTGCCAAGCTTTACTGGCCGCATTTCACCGCATTTGAACAATTTATGCGTCCTGAGCCCAAAACATTGAATTAAAGACTCAAGGTGGAGTAAAGCTATCAAATTATTACCTCTTCCACCGCCATCAACGGAGTTAAGATCCAGCCAAGGATCCAAACTGATCATGGATCCATCAGTGTGGTTCAGACCCATAAAAGAATAGATGACGTGAGTGCAGAGGTGTACGTCGATGTCTTCAACATTAAACTGGCCGTCCCCAGGACGATATGTTGCCCAGGTGCCATAGTAGCACACTACCTTCTCTGGAAGTTTAAACAAGATATAAGAGTTACTACGTGATATTCAGCGGCAGTCACAGGGTATTGGCCCGGTTACGGAAATGGCCCACCTCATACCGGGTTTCTTTTTGCGATTTACCATAGCAAAGGGTATCCTAATTTGTGATCAGGACACGTGATTGTGTTGTGTCAGATTTATTATTATTATAAAGGTATGGTCCTCGAACAGAAGTCGTAGCTATCTAGGTGATTCAGTACAATGAAATAAATTAAAAGTTTTAAAATGATAGATAGATGGATAGATAGATAGATAGAGAACACTTTATTGCACAACCAGAAAAATATTACAACCATGGCTTGATGTTAATCTATTGCTTTTGGGATCTTTATTCACAATATAAAATAAAGACGATTTACAAATTACGTGGATGCAACGACTAATGAATATTGATGAAGCTCAAGAAGTCTCTCAGGATCGTGGTAAGAGGCAATATCATGTGCCTCTTGGGAGATTGGCGTGAGTTTATGTAATATAAGTTTCTGTTTGGTAATTAATAAAAATGTTTACTTACTTTCACAGGCGACCAAACTGTTTAAGCCAAAAAGGAGGAACAAAGTATGTTTTAAAAAAGTATTCATATTGAAGCAATGTAATCGCCCCAACAGACCTAGACAGTGTTCCATTAATTGAACGTATTCCTTTATATATAAATGAATAGGCTATCTGCAATGCCGAAATCTATTTCATAAGATTAGCGTATCTACCTAGTAACAAAAGACTAGTCAACAAATTTTGCCGGAAATCGTAATAATGATTCACATAACTAGTAACAGATAAGATAGACATAAGCCTACCTAAAAATAGTAAAATTATGGAAGAATTTTTTGAGACGTCGTCGCATGTACAAAATCACATGTTTAAAGTGAAGTACGCAGAGTGATTGAAGTTTAAATATTTCTTCCAAATATTTCAAATATATTTTACAATATATTTGAAATTTTTCTACTCTTAGCAAGTTTCATAGCTCTTTAATACGTTACTTTGAAATGTTCTGAATTGTTCTAAAATTAATCAACTAAAACAGTGTTTTTGGTGTTAGTCCCACCCAGTCATGTAGACTCCACTTAGTAGCTACGATGTCAATTACAAAACTGTGATGTACGTTACTGCGAAAGTTAATATTTGCGAAGTACGTTACAGCGAAGCGCTCGTGGCCTAGGCGAACCGAGTGATTGGAATCAATCACTTGGTTAAGCAACAACAGGCGCGGCCAGGTACAGGATGGGTGAGCATCCCGTGACTACCGCTAGTGGCATTTTTCCGAGCGCTTCCGTGCTTCGCAAGGCACGCTAAGCCGTTGGTGCCGGCTGTCATATAATGGCAGTCGTTAAGCCATGTCAGAGGCTTTATGGGCGGCTTGAATACTTCTGACAGTAAGGCCCGCCACTGTCTTACAATCCTCCACCAACCCGGACTTGGCCCCCGTGGTGGAGTATGGCCTAGCCTTACTGCGATGCAGGAAGAGACCCGTGCCCCAGCACTGGGGACATACAAGGTTTGATAACGATTACGACGTTACAGCAAACGTTCTTTACAGCAAATGTACGTTGCATCGAAAGCTTCAGTTAAGATGCTAGCCTTACAAAAATCTTAAAGTAGACTTTTTATCTGTAATAAATAAATTGGGGGTACCCAAATTCTTCCCGCGGGTGTCGTAAAAGGTGACTAAGGGACTCAAACCGGGGGGTGGGCAGCAGCGCCCCTGCGGTACAATTCCTGCAAACTGCGATCCCCAACCCGCATGCTTAGCGTGGGGATTATGGGCATTACCCCCCAATGATGGCAAAACATTGCGCCATGGTGCTCATTAGGGGAGGGCTATGTCCAGCAGTGGATTAATATAGCCTGAAGAAGAAGAAGAAATACATTGGGGGGGAATGGTTTCTTTCTTTTTTTGAAATAAATTGGGGGGAATGGTTTCTTTCTTCTTCGTTGTCTCCTCATGACTGACAATCGCCACCATGCGACCAGTTTTAAACCACGTGAACGGCCTGGTGCATGCTACTCTGGCTTCCGCTTTTGTGGCATGAGACTATCTTCTCGGTGCCCTTTCTCTGGCAATTTTAAGTGCCTCGCATCAATTAGATTTGATCGTTTATTTATTCATTCATTTATGAACCTAACAAGCTGAATTTATCTTTTTAAATTTGCGTAAACTGCAAGGCAGTCAAAGTGAATCAGTTCTGAGAGATATCATTATGTGCATCTTCAAGGTCGGTTTATTTCATTGCTCTCGATTTAAAAAATGAGTGACATGTAAACATTACTTTCTCAAACATGTTAGTTTACATATACGAGGAAAAGTTACGGCTCTAAAATTTATAGCTGTGGGACTACCTTGAACAGAATGGGGATTCTTTAAATCAGCCTTTTGAGTTCTTTCTTCTAAAATGAATTTGTAAAGTTATAAACCTTTCTATTTTTTTCCGCAATGTTGTAACTTCAACGACAAATAAGATCAGATGGAGAGATATTTCTATTGAGAAATATCTGTCGATCTAATCTTATTTGTCACGTGTTTTCTTTTTAATAATTCGATTGCTTTGTTATGCATTCGCTGTTTCTCTTGCAAAAATGAATGGAAAACGACTTAAGTAAAGCGAGATGATAGTACGAGTATTATCAACTTTACAACAGAAATCAAAACGAAACAATAACAAAATAAAAAAAAGTTCATAATAAAGTTGTCCTACGTATTCTACCCCCAAAATATCGTTACCTATTATGTGAGAACCTTTAAGCACATCTGCTTAGGGAGAGGTTGCCCGTTGTGTATAAATGAAAATAAATTTCGTGTTTTGTAATTTCCACTTTAGATAATTAATAAACAAAAACAAATCTATACCATATTTTAATGATTAAAAGAAAAAAAAAATATAAGTTATATTCATTATAATCACAGGACGAAGGGTCACGTAATATGTAAAAAAAAATACAAAATTACTTGGCTTAATTAGTATAGGCAAACAATATTATGACGAAAAGTTATAAAAACAAACAAATAAAAGAACCCGACTGCAGTGATAAATCAACTAAAAGGGGAAAACAAGATTATTTTATTTTAAAATGCTAACCTCGAATCAGAAGAGATGAGTTGCTTTACTTGAGGGCCAAATGATATAACTATACTTAAGCATTATTTGCTCAAACTGTTGCATTTATAATTTTATATAAAATGATGCAGTCGGGACCCATAAGAGGACTTTAAACAAACAGTAATCGGTCCCGACTGCATCATCATTTTATATAAAGTTATAAATGTAACAGTTTGAGCAAATAATGCTTATAAAGTTATATCATTTGGCCCTCAAGTAAAGCAACTCATCAAATATAAAGGTCCATCTGTTCTGCTTACATGCTTTAAATCGTAATATTATTTTCTTTCCTGAATAAATTTTAGTTTAAAGCTTTATTTTCCTTTGTTCGACAAAAGAATTTTTATATCATTTTTGGTTTCAACTTTGAACCCAAGCTGGCTATGACCACACAGGGTAAAATGAGTTACATGCTACACTTTATATATTTTGTTTAGTTAGTTTTGTTATCTATGTTGTGCTAAGTATCAGAAAGAAATTAATATCAAAGGAAAGAAATCAATTATTATAAACCCCTATGAGGTTGATATTTCTTAAATTAAAGAGATAAACGAATGGCCTAGAAGAAACTTAACACTTTATAGGCATTATTTCTTTCAGCACTTATACCTTTTCTGTAAACGGTTTGATTACATGTAGAACAAAGCTGAAATTATGTACATGCATGTACCAGAATAAATATATGGTAGCTCCATCCAGTCGCCTAAAAGTGGTATTTTAATTGCTTAAAAGTAAATGTTAGTTTTTGTTTTGCATGTTCTCTATTAATGCTCAGTTTATGTAACTTACGACATCCGCAAAAGTCTGTTTTACATACTACACACGTGTTAAGCGTAGTTAAATAAAATTATATTTCTTAAATAAACCAATGACCTAGAAGGAAGAAACCACTTTATGCATTATTTCTTTCCGTATTTGTACCGATTCCATAAACGATTTGTTTACATGAACACCGGAGCTGAAATTATGTATACACATTGTATCATAATAAATGAAATATAGCAGTGCCATCTAGTGGCTAATAGTTGTACTTTAATTGCCTATAAGTGAATGTTATTTGTTACGTGTTTTGCCTATTAATGCTGATTGTAAGTAACCTACGACATCCGTAAAATTCTGTTTTAAATACTTCACACGTGTTAGGCAAAGTTAAACGAAATTATATTTTTCTAATAAATAATTGATCTAGAAGGAACAAACCGCTTTATAGGCATTATTTATTTCCGTATATGTACCGATTCTATAAATGGTTTGCTTACATGTAGACCAAAGCCGAAATTATCTATGCACATGTATTAGAACAAATCAAATATATCAGCGCCATCTAGTGGCTAAAAGTGGTACTTTAATTGCTCCGAAGTCAATGTTATTTTTTGCTCCGTTTGTTCTCTGTTAATGCTGATTCTATGTAAACTACGAAATTCGCAAAATTCTGTTTTAAACACTTCACACGTGTTACGCGTAGGTAAACGAAATTAGGATTCGAATTCAATAAACTAAATATAACAGCGCCATGTAGTGGCTCCTAGCTGTACTTTAACGAAACTCATTAAAGATTTTTTTGTCACGGTTCTGATCGCATAATTATGATTCAATATAGCCTATGACACTCGCGCAAGGATGACGAATCGAATGACACCTCATTTTATAAAATCTGACCATTGGTTAAGGAGTTATAAGGGAACATAGAATCGGACATACATACATACATACATACGTACGTACATACATACATACATACATACATACATACATACGTACGTACGTACGTACGTACGTTTACTTAGGTATCATGATTCATACATTTCGTAAATCTTTTAAGACACAAAGATCTCGAAAAGCTTATCTCTAAAAATAAAATATTAATTTGGTACATATTTATAATACAATCTTTAAAATTTCAAGTGGTTGAACTTTGATTATTTTTAGAGTTACAAAATATTTCGTAAATCTTATAAGATAAAAGATCTCGTGAAATTTATCTTTAAAAATTAACTTCTCGTCTACTACGTCCAAATACATCTTTAAGGCACTCTGCCTAACATGGTCTGTGATATAAAAATTTGATGTGTTATTAGGTGAATGTCACTGAAATTCAGCATCGTGGTACTAGAAAATACTGCAAATAGTAATACGGGAAAACATCAACAACGCACCGTTATTACCACACACTATTTCCAACTTTTCCCTTTGGGATAGCGCTTCTCAACAACGGATTCTTGACCTTAGAGCAGGTGCCGTGAAAGTCATCAGTTTCGATACTCCAGACCATGACACCACCAATGTTTCTGTCTAAGCTGTACTTGACCTTTTCAACCAGGGACTTAGGATCATCGTAGGATACCCAGTCGCGGCCACGCACAGCGTAAGGAACCTTTGCGAAGTTATCAAGGTGTAGTTTCCAATCTCCTTTGGCGAAAAGGGCGCAGAGCTGGAAAGAACATTAAATCATAAATTGGTTATACTATTTTTATTTTTTATGCACTAACCCGTGCTAAGGACAAATTTAAAAACCTATTTAGAGGCTAAAAATTTCACCCATGCCGGGATTCGAACCCGCAACCTCTGGCTATCCGTGCCAGCGCTCTCCAATTGAGCCAATGAGCCGATTGAGTCACTGATGCCGATGAGTCGCCCATTGGCTCAATTGGAAGAGCGCTGGCACGGATAGCCAGAGGTTGCGGGTTCGAATCGGGATTCGAACCCGCAACCTCTGGCTATCCGTGCCAGCGCTCATTCCAACTGAGCTAATGGGTAACTCACCGACATTAGTGAAATTTCGAACCTCTTTCAATATTCTCTGTATTACGTACAGGCAGCGACATCTGGCTGAAGTAATTCGCATCACTTGCAGCCCCGAGTACCTACTTTGCAGTTAGGTTTTTACATCGGAATGATATCGCTGTACTGTACTACACATCATAAAAGTCTCCTCGAGAATCTACGTTCGCGCAGACTAGGAAGAAGTGTAACGAAAGAACCCGAAGCTATAAGTACATTCAACGTGATCTTTAACGGATACGGTTAAGGTACAAAATTGATTGCCGCAGTAGTGCTATCTATTTCGCTCACGTTAATATTGCCAAACTAATAGTCACCTGCATCGATGACGTGGAATCAACCAATAGCAACAAGGCGCGCGGCCTGCCATAAAATGAAAAAATCTGATTGGTCGATCAACTTGCCGCACATCCAAAATTTGGTCATCTGCGCAGGTACATCCGACTTATTTCTTGTGTAGCACATGGCCTACATACATTGCGTATGGCCTAACCTTCCTGCAACGCTTCCAGGAAACCCTGGTGTTTGACGGTGTTTTTCCTTTGACTATAGCGAGTGCTATTACAAATTCACACATGTACGTAACTTAGAAAACAAAGTCTAAAGAATTGGTACATGTCGGGGTTGGAACAACCTTCCGAATGGCAGCCTTCTACCGATGCGCTACCACCGCTCCTTGATTTCTAGATGTCTAAAAATATTTAAAAGACTAGAATACTCTGTGCGAGCCAGACAAAGACACCACAAACCTGGAAATACACACAAATTGAGGCTAATTTTGTATAAATTATGCATGGCAGCCTAAAGTGGGAATCGAATGATTACCCCCTATCCCCTAGGATGTCCCACGATCTCTGTTGTGGTATTCAAGCGCGTTAATCTTCGGGAGATTTTGAAATGGACACCTAGTTTGAATTGTAACGTTCATTAAGCCGCAGCTTCTGCTACTTTGAATAAAACCTTTTCATTTCATTAACAGCTTGATCAACGAGGCAGTCTATACCAACCTCATTGTATCCGATCTGTCCAGGGATTTTGGTGAAGGGCCAGCGATACCAGGTCCGCTGTTAGGAGCCCTGACTTTGCTGTGGGATGGGTTAGTTAGCTTGAAAGTGCGTCCGTAGAATGGCAAGCCGAGGATTAACTTCTCTGGTGGAATGCCTAATAACAAAAAAACAACTATTGTAGGAACCGGGACCAGGAGCAGGAATTCGACTTGCACTTGGATGGTTTTCAATCGTCATCTTAATAGTGGAGATTAAAGTATCATCATTAATTTTTTTATGTACTTTTACTTTTTATCACCTTTTACTCGATGACGACTGAACCAAATTATTTGGAAAAATCATTTTTTACATGGTAGGGTAGATCAAGTCATTAGGTCATTAAGTTGGAATCTAATGATGGTATCCTGGAGAAATCGAGGGGAACTCTTCAAATTTTAAATAAACACTTGAAGCGATTTGGGTGTTTTTACAGAGACATAATTATGCATTGTATTTACCAGCAGCAAACGAATATGGGCTGATTGATTGATGCGTAAATTTCGGGTCAAGCCTCACTTTTTTAACAATCATCATATACGATAATTCTCACCTGCGCTAAGCCAGTATCTCACAACATTCTCAATAGTTTTCAGGGAGTCTTTGGGCTTCCCTTCATCCCCCTCCCCCGGGAAGATTTGAGCGTTGTGTCCCGTGACCGCATCCTTTGCGTCGTAGAAGTCATAGGACATTACGTTTACGAAGTCTACTTACCTGGAAAAGAATAAAAGTTATTTTGTCTATGGAGGCTCTATGTAACTAAGAGGTGATACGGTTTCGACGAGTCGATTCGAGTGAGTTTAAACGAGAAGTTATTGGTGAAGTAGAAACTGAAGCAGTTATGTGTGGACTGTAGTTCATATGGCCCCATATATGTTTGTTGCTTATGATTTTTCGATTCGTAAAAAAGAAGCTGAAATATAAGTAGGTGTGTGTACGTGCTACGGTCGAGGTTTCTTATAATTTTGTTAGAGCATCCACTGTAAGAATCAGTAATTTACAAAAATATCTATATACTAATATACATCAATCACTTGGAAATATCAGGGATTTTATACGACTTCGAGGCTGATTTTTTTGTTATCCATTGCGGCCGCCGCCGCAATGGATAACAAAAAACCATGTGTCTGAAAAGCTTGCTTCAGATCTTTCAGTAGTCTAGTAAAGTTCTCTACATCAGCTAGGCCATGCTGAGTATCGCGCTGGTTGGGGTATTCCTATTCCACGTCCAAGCCGTCATATTGGTACTTCTGTAGGTACTCCAGGGCACTGGTCACAAAATTCTTGCGTTTTGCCACGCTGGCAGCCATCTTCACATGAAAAAGAAATAAATGATAACTGCAGTCATGCCTGCCATGCACTACCGCAGCTGTCAGCGCGGCCCATGTAAATCGTAGCTAGATATGATGCTAGATTGCGGCTGCAAGACAGCGTGATCGCGGTAGAGTGTAGTAGGCCAAAAGAAAAATTAAATGTGAGTTTGGGCTCGAAAGAGGTAGAAGTAATATTCAAGACGAAACGAATGGCCAAGTTTCTCTTTGATAGGTTTTAGCTTTCAGTGACAGTCAATAGATGGCAAAACAAACAAGAAATTTTCGTATCTGAAAATACCCAGTGCATTCGCTTTTTACATTGTGCGAATGACCTGTGGTGGGAAAAAACAACACCTCAGGAAAACCACAAGATTAATAAAAATAGGTAAGTATATAGCCATTTAAGGGTTTCAGCTGTAAAAATTAGTACTTTTGTTAAATGCCATGTCAGGAGAGAATTTGACACATTTTGGCCACTTCGAACTATTGAAGTTGCCAAATTGTGCCATTGTGTCAAACTTTATTTTTTTTTTATTTACCTGTCTGTGGATTGTTCTTTTCGGACGACAGGCAATTCAGGTCATTCAATGGTTATGCCAAAATATTCTCTATTTATCAATAGAGAAATTGATTGCACAACCAGAAATGGAGAATTACAAAATATAAGACGTGGCTCAATTAAATATTATTTACTTACAATGGAGAAGTTCTTTGATCCCTCATTCCATCCACCCACAGCCAGGAGGGTTTTCAAACTATGATTCTTCTTTTTCAGAGCAGTGAATTTTCTCAAATTATCTGTAAAATGTAGAGTAAAACTGTTAGTTACTTATCAATATAGGTCTGTATCAGTCTGGGTTTATTTTTATGTACGTGATGCCCATGCCTGTTATGTTTACTACTACGATGAAAAAGAAAATGTTCATAACATAACTTTAACTACAGAGCAACTACAAAATATCAAATGACTATTAGCTACTTGTTATAATATAATTGCTGAAGCAAATTTCAAAATTCAGCATGGAACAGTTTGCTTAGCTTGGGATCCAGACTCCGACAAAGCGGTAATATTATAGTTATTTCGGAGAAACATAATATTTGTATTTATGTTGCTTTAAGTAAGATAGTAAAGTTATTCCACAAATAACTACTATTTGTAGAATAACCGCCTTAATTATCACTAAACTTTTTTGACACATTTACTATATAATATGGTAATGGAACATTTTGTTCTGGACCTTGTGTCATAAAAGAAGCAATAAATTATTTGTCGAAAAAAAACTTGCTCATGGTATTGTCAATGAGCTCTATACAGTAATGCTAGCGACACCACGAATGAAAAATATGTATCTTTTAACAGCTTTCTTGCAGAAAGTGTCAACCAATCTCATATTAAAGCTAATTGTGATTTTAAAGACCCAAGGCCATCCCAGGGCTTGATAGCATTAGTACAAAAAACAGCCGTTTTTAGCATAAATGCCAATTACTCCCAGGTCCTAGGTTGTTAATCCTATAAATCGCCATTAACATGATTAAGAGATTGGTCGAACGCGTTTTGCTAACACGATATGTGAATAAAAGGCATGTTTTTTTTTCATTAGTTTGGGCTAGTGTTACTGCATGGAGTCACTTAAGCGAATCTTTTCGCATTAAATGTCGTACAAGCATTACAAACAGACAAATAGTCAATCGAGCGTCAAAGTTGAATTGTCATTTTTATGCCCCAGGGCCCTTGGGACGAGGGAGAGAAAACATTGGGATTGAGAACAATAAAAAATATCTAAGATATTTTCGGATAACATAGACTTGCCACATTTCAAATTGCAACCACATACAACTCAATTCGAGGCAATTAAACAAATTTGTGTCTTAACTGACCCATAGGTATCCGTGAAGTTACGCTATCGCGCACATTTTATATTAAGTATGAGTGTATATTTTATTTAATTTGTGATTGCTGGCAATAAAAAAGAATTATCTGTCTATTATTATTAATGTTGCGTTAGTTTGGACATGTAAAGAGGATGAAGGAAGAAAGATTGACGAAACAAGTATATATATTGCGAATGTGAGTGGAAGGGCTAGTAAGGGACGTCCCACTCGGACATACATCGACCAAATAGGGGATATATTAGCGAAGGGGAAATTAAAAAATACCCTGAAATGGCGTGCGTGCATGCAGCGACTTATGAACGTTGATGAAGCGAAGGTGATCTATCAGGATCGTAGCAAGTGGCAGTCCCTGGTCTTTGCCTACGCCTCCGAGTTACAGGCGTGAGATTATGTATGTATGTAATATTAATTTCTCACCTCTACCATTAACAGAGTCCAGCTCAGGATCCCGGCTAATAATGGATCCAGTATCTGAGTTCACACCCATAAAACTATATATGAGGTGCGTGCATAGATTTACGTCAATATTTTCCACATTAAATCGTCCATTTCCAGGGTAGTATGTTGCCCAGGTACCATAATAGCACACTATCTTCTCTGAAAGTACAAGAGGGGACTAAGAGTGATAATTGCTTATGCATTTATATGGAGATCTCGTTTTATGGACATACTACATAGGTACCTCTTTATCAGTAAACATATCAAGCAAAGTGTGTCGTAATATTTTCAATTGGCATTATTTTTTACTTATTTATTTTACTTATTTAGAGATGGTAAACCAACAGCTATTACAACTAACATAGAATTTTATATAGGGAAACAAAAGCCAATTACAGGTTCACACTTATAGCACACAATTTAGAAACAGGTTTTAAACACTAAAACGAGTCGCTCGCTGCACAAGTTACTAAATTAAGCAGTTATAGTGCACGTAAGGATACATCAGTATGCAATAGCTTACAATAATATGGGTCGCTCTTCTCTATCATTAGCATTAAATACAATTTGATAACTTATTTTTGATATCAACCCCACTGCTGGGGCACGAGTCTCTTCATGTATCGCAGGAAGGGACCCGTATTAACACGATAAAAACTTTTATAAAACCATCATTTCTAGCTGAAACATTCATCCCACCAAAAAAACACGGCACAAAAATACATAGCTAAGACTTGCAAACTTATTCGTTTAAACGCTTTTATACAATCGATATCAACCGTCGTATATCCCACTGCTGGGGCCCGGGTCTCTTCCTGCATCGCAGGAAGGTTAGGCCATACTCCATCATGGGGTCCAAGTCCGGGTTGATAGAAGATTTTAAGACAGTGGCGGGCCTTACTGTCAGAATTTATCAAGCCGCCCATAGGGCCTCTAACATGGCTTAACGATTGCCATTTCATGACAGCCAGCCAACACCAACGACTTAACGTGCATTGCGAAGCACGGAAACGCTCAGAAACTATGCTAGTGGCAGTAGTACAAAAATGGTGAGATATTCAACTTGGTCATTCAATGAATCACTTGTCGACGGCCGTGTCAAAATCTATAATCCTCTCTCCGATGAAACGTTTAGTTTCTTTATGTACTTATCCAACCACGTCTTCGCTTTGGCCCTTGTCCTGACCAACGTAACAGGATGTAATGTAACATGTTACACAGCGGGCATTCATGCTGTCAATACGTAGTGTTAGTGAGAAACCAGCTACTGTGCTGCAGTTTGAGAGCTCCATCTGGCTGTCGGCGAATATTACATTCACCTCTTAACGTTGGTCGATTTCAACCCTGTATGTACCCACTGCTGGGGCGCGGGTCTCTTCCTGCGTTAGAAGAAGGTTAGGCCATACTCCACCACGGGGGCCAAGTCTGGGTTGGTGGAGGTTTGTAAGACAGTGGCGGGCCTCACTGTCAGAAGTTATTATCCGCTCATAAGACCTCTGACATGGCTTAACGACTTCCATTACATGACAGCCGGCACCCACGGCTTAAGGTGCCTTGCGAAGCACGGAAGCTCGGAAAAATGCCACTAGTGGAAGTTACGGGACGTTCACCCATATCGTACCAGACCGCGCTTGTTGCTTAACTCGAGTGATAGATTTCAATCACTCGGTTCGATTAGGCCACGAGCTCTTCTAACGTTGGTCAATACCCAGCTAAAGACACTTTTCGAGTACCTTTGCCAGAGCAGGTAGCAACGGAAAAGGCCTATAGTTTTTACATGTTTCATTCCCTTTCCGTACGCGGCGGAACCATCACTGAGATTTCAAATGCTTTTTGAGAATATCATGAGAAACATTTACATTTTCTATCTGAAGTAAGGGTTATAAAATCACATTTCCTTTTCAATATTCTCATTCTTTTCTTAGGAAATATATTATTAATTACTGCCAGCTTGCAGAATGATATTATATATGATTCACGCACACTAGAGTATAAAAATAGGAATTAATATAGTGCGATTATATCGTTATTCATACCGCAATGTTTGAAAACGAAAGTTTTCAATCAGTGCGTCCTACCTGTGATGACCTACGGAACCGAGACATGGACACACACGAAAGGGCTGGTAAACCAGTTCAAAGTCGCTCAACGAGCTTTGAAGAGAGCTGTGCTCGGAGTTTCTCTCTGAAGGATAGGATTCGTAACGAATGCATCCAACAGAGAACCAATGTTATCGACATAGCTCAGAAAATTAGCGAGCTGAAGTGGCAGAGGGCTGGCCATATCTCGCGAAGAACCTGATACATAATAAGCTAAATACCAATGAGAAAACTTGGCTTTATTCAGATTTCAATTAGACATACAGAACTGAAAATGTTGGCAAGAGAAACAATAAACCAGATGAGTAATATCTTGACGCAAGCGTCAAGGAGGTCTACATCATTCACCCCCCTTCCAGGACGAAGTCCTGCAGATAGGACGGCGGCCTACGCTCTTGGTTAGAGCGACGGGGTAGTGAGGAATCTTCCCTCGTCGGTGGGCTTGAAGACGGTTCCGAAGGCTGTACATCGGAATCCGGCGTCATGTACTCGGCTTCCGATGGCACATCTTCAGTCTCAGGCAAAGGCGCCAATGATCTGTTAGAGACGCTTGTTTCCCGTCCGTCAGGAAGCCTTACATACGAATAATCTGGGTTGCTTTGCAGAAGTTGAACTTCTTCAACGGCAGGGTCATATTTTGAGGATCTTAAATTCTTTTTCATAAATACTGGTCCAGGGGAAAGTAACCAACTAGGCATAGACTGCCCGTTCAATAAGCGGCGTGGGTGGCTAAACATTCGTTCGTGAGGAGTAGCGTTCGTACCCGTTGACAGCAGAGACCTAATGGAATGGAGCGCTACGTCCATAGATTTCTCCCAGTCGGCGACTTCCAAATTATTCGAGCGTAGGTGTAACTAGATGGTTCTCCACAGCGTTCCATTGAGACGCTCTACCAAACCATTGCCTCGTGGATTATAAGGAGTAGTTCGGGTACAGGCTATTCCATGAGTCGTAAGGAAAGTTCTTAGTTCCTCTGATAAAAACGACGCCCCTCTATCTGAGTGAATATAGGCAGGTATCCCAAATAAGAAAATCAATTCATTTAGACATCTTATCACTGTTCCTGAACTAACATCACTGCAAGGAAACGCGAAGGGAAATCGGCTGTATTCGTCAATGACTGTTAATATATATCGGTTCTTTGAGTTAGATGGGAGAGGACCTTTAAAATCCAAATTAAGTCGTTCAAAAGGCGCAGTAGCCTTGATAAGTTGCCCTTCATTTTTTATATACCTGGGTTTAATCCAGTGGTTTTTATCCAGTGTATCATTCTCGTGACACCTGGATGATATAAAGAATTATGTAACTCTGATAACTTATTAGTGGTGCCATTGATATGGGCACACACACGAGATAGTGCATCAGCGGCAAGATTTTGACTTCCCAGCCGATAAACAATGTCGTATTTAAAGTATGAGAGTTCCAAGCGCCATCTTTCAATTTTCTCGTTTTTTATCTTGCTAGAATGGGTTTGATCGAACATGAAAGACACTGATTGTTGGTCTTTAACGAGGACAAAATGCCTTCCAATTAAGTGGTGGCGCCACTTGCGTAAGGCTTCTACTATGGCACACGCTTCTTTTTTTATGGATGGTTGGCGACGCTTTGAATCATTCAGTGAGCGTGAAAAGAATGCTACAGGGCGCCCTTTTTGAGACAGTGTCGCAGCAATAGCAAAATCTGATGCATCAGTTTCAACAGTGAGTACTTGTTTTTCATCGATAGCGGCAAGTGACGATTTTGCGATGTCGAGCTTGATAGTTTTGAAGCAATTGATTGCCTCTTCCGTTAGTGGGAGAGTAGCGTCTATTAGCGGTCTGATTTTAGCGGAAAAATTGTTAATCTACTTTGAATAGTGGGCAAATAAGCCAAGGGCTCTTTTTAAACTTGCTGCATCAGTTGGAACTGAAAGACTAATCAAGCAGTTACCGTTTTGAAATGGCAGTCGTATGCAAGCGTTGAAAGAGCTCTAGAGTAGTCAGCGTTCGACTCTCCAGCTTGCTGCTTCCTAGAAGCGAGATAGTGACGGGCTAATGTTATGTTTTGCGGTTTCTTGTAAGCACTGTCTAAGATTTCAATAGCATCTTCATACTTCGTGCAGTCTCTTATAATATTAAAGATATTCGGTGATATATGGTTCACGAGAAGTTTGTACTTCGCTGCTTCCGTAACGGATGTGGCTTCTTTGGATAAAAATTCAAAGGTGTACCGCCAGTGGGTCCATTTAAGGTCAACAGTTGCAGTAGAGGGTTTGACCTCGAACCGTTCAGGGCGAAGATATCGAGAAGCACCGGAGTTGGCCGGCATCGAAGATTCTTTTTGCATGGTGTCAAATATATATTTTTTAACATAAAATCTGAATAAATTTATACATAATAAGCTAAATACCAATGAGAAAACTTGGCTCTATTCAGATTTCAATATGACATACAGAACTGAAAATGTTGACAAGAGAAACAATAAACCAGAAGAGTAATATCTTGACGCAAGCGTCAAGGAGGTCTACATCATTCACCCCCCTTCCAGGACGAAGTCCTGCAGATAGGACGGCGGCCTACGCTCTTGGTTAGAGCGACGGGGTAGTGAGGAATCTTCCCTCGTCGGTGGGCTTGAAGACGGTTCCGAAGGCTGTACATCGGAATCCGGCGTCATGTACTCGGCTTCCGATGGCACATCTTCAGTCTCAGGCAAAGGCGCCAATGATCTGTTAGAGACGCTTGTTTCCCGTCCGTCAGGAAGCCTTACATACGAATAATCTGGGTTGCTTTGCAGAAGTTGAACTTCTTCAACGGCAGGGTCATATTTTGAGGATCTTAAATTCTTTTTCATAAATACTGGTCCAGGGGAAAGTAACCAACTAGGCATAGACTGCCCGTTCAATAAGCGGCGTGGGTGGCTAAACATTCGTTCGTGAGGAGTAGCGTTCGTACCCGTTGACAGCAGAGACCTAATGGAATGGAGCGCTACGTCCATAGATTTCTCCCAGTCGGCGACTTCCAAATTATTCGAGCGTAGGTGTAACTAGATGGTTCTCCACAGCGTTCCATTGAGACGCTCTACCAAACCATTGCCTCGTGGATTATAAGGAGTAGTTCGGGTACAGGCTATTCCATGAGTCGTACATCAGAACCGACAACCGTTGGAGTAAACGTGTTCTTGAGTGGAGACCGTAACTCGGCAAACGTAGACTAGGACGCCCTCCGACCAGAGTGCTTAGTGCGAGTTTTTTAACTACTCGATCGCGTTAACGTAAACTCATATTTCTATGGCATCGAGGAAGCGCCACCTAGTGACAAGTATGGAAATTAAAATTGCTGAGTGCGAGTTGTAATGGTTTACGTTGAGAAGTGAACACGTTTACCAGCCAAAACACAAATAAACGCGAGTGCAAGTTGTACTGTGACAGCGTTTTGCCAGTTCGAACGGTTAACTTAATCATACTCACTACTCAATGCTCGATTAACGCGGTAGTAAAGTTATTCGATTGGATCTGTCAAACTCGCACTAAGCACTCAGGTGGGAAGACGATCTGCGAAAAACTGCCGGCAGATGCTGGATGCGCCAAGCTAAAAACAGGGCACTATGGCGCTCGTTAGGGGAGGGCTATGTCCAGCACTGGACTACATAATATAGCCTGAAGATTAAGATATAATTATATTACGTTAAATACAGGTGTGAACATAATCTTTAGTTCAATCGGGTACCTAATATTAAGATTGAGGCTAATCTCAGAAATACTTTTTATAATTTGTTATAAACGAAAAAGGAATGGTACGTTGATTTGGTTGATATGGTGCGAGGAAGACTGCCAAAAGAAACATATCAAGCGAATGTTTAGTGGAAGGCCAGTAAAGAACGTCGTAGGCAGACATGCTTCGACTAAATAGGGGATGTATTAGCAAAGGGCAAGATAAAAAGTTCTACCTGCGTGCGTGCATGCACTACTTATGAATGTTCATGAAGCGAAAGAGATTTGTCAGAATCATAGCAAGTGACAGACCCTGGTCCCTGCCTGTCTCTCAGGCGTAAGTTAATGACGTGTATTTTGTTATAAGCGATTTCAGTTTTAATCGGCTATCTTCTATCTACAAAAGCAATAGTTTTACAAAAGAAATCTGGAAAATATCGATAAGGTTTCTTGAAAAAACATGTTCATTATACAGTACTAAATTCATTTCCGAGAATTTTTTTTGTCTCAGTATCTCCTCGGCCCATAATTTCTCAGCCACAGACCTTTTGAAAAGTATGTTCATAATCATGAAGAGAAGGGCATTTATACATAATTAACACCCAAGGTAGTATAGTTTTAGGTACTTACTTTGACAGTTAACTAAACTCAGAAAGCCTAAAAGGCAAAACAAAGAATATTTAATCGAAATATTCATTTTAATACCATGCACTTGTGGGAACTGTATCAATCTGAAAATAGGAGTAGAAAACGAGTTTCCTTTTATAAGTGAATCAATTATCTGGTATGTTGAAATCTTTTGTATCTATTTAATTAAAGTATTTACCTGTAGCAATAATATTTCACATAACATAAAATGTATGATAAGATGTCAATGCATATACTTTGTGTCATTATGGGACACATTTTGTTATCGATATACTAGCGCCAATTATAGGAAAACAAACATTATTAACTTACCAAGAAAAAAAAAACAATAATAATTATGTAATATTTTTCTGGTTGTGCAATAAAGTGTTCTCTATCTATCTACGAGTATCTATCTATCTATCTATCTACAATTTCGTAGCTTGCAGCTTGGTACAGAAACAAGGCCGATTGTCCTGAATTGCCTAGAGATTTAAATATTCGATAGATTACATTAACTAAGAATCCATGGCTCCAAATGTTAGTAACAATTGTTTTTATAGCTATGTTAGTAATTCTATGTACACATTTCACATTTCATTTTACTTTAACAACATAGCGTGTAGTGAGTTAAATGATTGCACTATCGTACATTATGCGGGCAGTGCACCGATGCATCAGTAGTCGATAAGTGACAATAAACGGGTGACCGCTGGAGCATCCTTCAAAGAAACACAAAGCAGATAGGTATCAAAACTATCTTTTTTTTACATAATACTCCGTTTCAACAGACGCGGGGCCGTGCCTTTTTTCGTTCCGGTTTCATTTTTTATTTTTCCCATGTATAGGTACTCCTTACACTACGATGTTAGGCCACAAAAAATTCTTATCGTCCGGATGGTATTGCACGATACACACGCTAAACTTAAACTACTTATAATACGTTATACTAAAGGTTTTTTTTTTTGTGTTGTATATATAGGCTTAACCAGTGCATGCTTTTTTTTCTCTCTCTTCCCCTCTCTTCAAAACTATGTTGATGACACTAAATTCTTGCCTTGCCGTGCCTAAGACCTAGATTGCGCAAAGTGAATTTTAACACACAAACCCAAGGGAGAGACAAATAAGACATCAGCTCCGGGCAGTCCTGCAGACAGCGAGCTCTAGCAGGCAGGCAGTCGGGTTCTATTAAAGTAGGTTTAGTTACGGAACCCGAAAACACGCATCTATAGCTGACACAAAGAAAACACCAGCGTCGGAGCACTCAAAGTGGCCAGCGACGTACACCAAATTGGCAAAGGTTTTTGGTGTCCCGTAATATTATTTGACGAATCAGTGGAGTCTCCAGGTTATGTTTTCGCCAAAAGCTGCTACTTTTTAAGTAAATATTCGTCCAAAGTATACTTTATACTTTACTAGCTGACCCAGCGAACTTCGTACCGCCTAACAGTCGATTCTTTTTTTTATCTTTCCCTCCGTAAGAACCATCCTCGTACTTCTAAGAATATCCTAAAAAAAAATTAATTAGCGAAATCGGTGCAGCAGCTCTCGAGATTTGCGCTTACCAACACGTTCGGCGATTAATTTTTTATATTTTGGATTGCACACATCAAATCAAACAGAAAGCACAAAATTATATTAAAAGGTTTCCTGGCGAGCTTATTTCATAAGAAATCTTATAGTCCCAATTTCAAATGCCAATCCTGCCGATTAACGAATTAAATCTACGAAAGACAACAATCTATGCAAGATTTGCTTGCAGGAGCACCCCAAACGCTGCAAGATTTTCTTCAATGTCATCCCGCAAACAAGCAAAGACCGTCTCTTCAGCTTCAACTCTTGACTTTTTTGCTTATCACGGCTTTGGAAGACAGCGGAGATCAATTTTAATCAGGTCAGCTGAGCTTGAATACTTAGAGCTTAACCTCAAAACTACTAGAAAAAAAAATTCTGTAACAGAAATGTATAAATGTATACCCCATACATATCTGTTACCGGAAGTTTTCAGGACAATAAATAATTTTATTCAATTCAGGCAATTCTTATATGCATTGTATAGGGTGTCCCAAAAATAATGTCAAGCGGAAGTCTAGAGACAGGGAACACTAAAGGATTTTGCTTATGTATGTTCCGCGATTTGTGTTCTTATCCAGTTATTATTTTTTCTTGTAAATTTTTGTAACACTCCGACTTTCGTGACTTTATTGGTCATTAAATATAACTAAAGTATTTTTTTTTGTGTGCTGGTAAAGTGTAAGTAAAGTTGACCAATTATTTTAAAAGTTTATTAAATAAATGTGAACTTATTTTTGTAAGGCTGCAGAATGTTGATAGCACTAAATTAAAAATTAAATATTCTTTCTCACTTTCTTGCTTATTAATCTTGCGTGTGTGCGAATGTGCTTAGATAAAATAAAACTGAAATTTGCAAAAAAGTGGGCGTAAAGTAATACAATTTATCTCTCGTTTACAATCCTACGAAAATTTATAATTTTCCTACGAAATTTATGAACTTGCAGATCTTGTTATTTTCCGGTGACATATGTCACCGGAAAATAACAAGATCGTAGAGCGATGTATAGCTTGCTGCAGTGAAGTCAGCTTCATTTGAAACTTTCTTCTCAGTTTTTAATAAAAATTACAACATAGTAAGAATTCAATACTAAAGCCCGTCTAATGCTACAGAGTAAGTCAAAAAGAAAAAGGTGTTAGAGTGCCGGAATTGAACTAAAAACAATCAGTTCCACCACTAAACATTACCACCTTTGCTGTTTTGGATTGTATCATTAACAGCCTTCAACAACGGGTTCTTATTTCCAGTGCAGGATCCGTGGAAGTCATCAGTCTCGATACTCCAGATCATGAAACCACCGATACCATAACTCAAGCCGTATTCGACCTTTGCTGCCAGGGATTTCGAGTCATCGTAGGAAACCCAGTCCCGGCCACGAACGGCGTAAGGAACCTTAGCGAGGTTATCAAAGCGGATATCCCAATCTCCTTTGACGAATAGGGAGCAGAGCTGAAAAAATATTGACTTATCAAACTAACAATGTATGTTTTTTAGTTACCTGCACTAACTATAGTCAATTTATCTGTACTGTATTATTTTCAATGCACTAACCCGTGCTAAGGACAATTTTAAAAACCAATTTAGAAACATATTTAAAGAGATTCGAAATTTCACTGATGACGGTGAGTCGCCCATTAGCTCAGTTGGGAGAGCGCTGGCACGGTTAGCCAGAGGTTGCGGGCTCGAGCCCCGGCATGGGTGGAATTTTTAGCCTGTAAATAGGTTTTTAAAATTATATGTACTAATTGTCCATTTTAGTAAACAACATTCTATTGGTAAAGTATAACTTTTTAGTCTAAAACTGCCATATTTTAAATAGCAGTAGAAGTAACCTGGGACACCATTTTAGATAACACTCTAACACGCTGTTAATTTTCTAAACAAAGTTGACAAACTTAGAAGAAGGAGAAAATATATTATTTTGGCATCAATTGTCAATTTTGAGGTTAGAATCTTGTTTACTAAATTGGACAAGTAAGGATAAATCAACTGTAAAAACAGACATTGTTAGGTTGAATAATTCTTATCCTGTGAGTTAAATACCAAATAATGTCTGCAACACTATGCACTTATTTCTAAATAAAAATATTGAATTGAATACATATAACAGTAATCCAAACTTGGCTAAAACGGTAAACTTATATTTGAATTCATCAAGTAATATGGTTTACTATGATAATAGCTGTTAAAAGATTCTGAGACTTAAGCCTCCAAATTCTAAAGCAAGCGATCTTTGCTTGTTTCACCTCAAATACGAACCTCATTGTATCCGATGTTCCCAGGACTTCTAGTAAATGGGCCAGCGATGCCGGGACCGCTATTTGGAGCCCTGACACTGCTGTTGGTTGCGTTGGTCAGGTTGAACGTGTGTCCGCTAAGTGGCAAGCCGAGAATCAACTTCTCTGGTGGAATGCCTGAGCAAAGAATAACGGTATTGTACTTATTAAACACTCCATAAAAGGCATATTCAGGCCGCTAACTCACCAGGACGCTATGGCGACGTCGCCGGCTACAGAGGCATGGGTACCCTTGGCTACCTTCGGTAGCCAAATGAAGTTGCCAGCAGCTACTCAATACAATTTTCTTTTTCTTAAAAAACACACTCGCATTGTGTGTTTTGGCAACCGGTTGGGCACGGAGTAAGTGACACGTCGCTTGCTCGTATAGGTTTGTTTGGCGACGTCGCTGGCTTGCCACTAATACGGACTCCACAAAGGGGACCCGTTGGTTCTGGCCGCGCTTCCAAATTGGCGACGTCGCCAAACCGTCGCCAAATTGAGTTATTTGCCATACATTTCAATACAAATTGTTTGGAGACGTAGCTAGCGACGTCGCCATGGCATCCCGGTGAGTTAGCGGCCGTGCTAAAGTCTTTCTTGTAAAGTCTCTACTAGACCATTTATACAACGTTCATGGGGTGCTTAAAGGGAACCGTGAAAATATAATAATATCTTAAGTATGTTCAGGGAGCGGAGAATCACAAAATAATCTTTGACTCTCAAAGAGAAGAACTTTAATGTTGTTAGCGTTTATTGTACCTTTTAAATATTATAATCGGCGTGGAAACTAAGAAAAGGCTGGATAAAAAAATAGCGGAATATTTGTGAAGTTCGATTTCATAACGTGACAAGAAATGATTTTGATACTAAGGTGTCTCAAAACTCAAAACCTTTTCTTGTTCTATAAGTAGTGCAACTACGTCCATAATAACAAACAGTTTTCATTCTGCACTAAATATACCTTTATATTTATTATTTCCAGAACCCTAGTTGTTTAACTACACAACTCAGTAGACAAACATTTTGTAAAATTATTTAATCTCAAAAGAAGTCGTAAAAATCATCGTAAAAGTAACTTAATTAAAAACCAATTTGTCTACAATATATTGTCAAAATGACATAGCAGTAATGGATGTGTCCATAACTGCTATGTAATTTTATGTCATTTTATAACATAAGCATTTCTCATTTTGTCAGTACAATGTCATTTTGCACGTATTTCTCCTACTACTTTGAAGTTTAAAATATTCTTACCTGCATCAAGCCAGTACTTCAAAGCACTCTCAACAGTGTACAAAGAATCTTTGGGCATATTCTCATCACCTTCTCCCGGGAATATTTGAGCGTTGTGTCCCGTCACAGCATCCCACGCAAGGTAAAAGTCGTAAGACATTATGTTCACGAAGTCCAAGTGCCTGAAGAAAGGATAGAAGGAGTATTCGTGAGTTCAGCCCCTATCCTCTACTCTTGCTTTACACCGTCTAACTGTCAGTCCTTACTAATTGTTATTGCAAACGTCAGGATTCCGGCAGGATTTAGTGTGCATAATTAGGCTCCAGGTTTAGGTAAATTTAAGCGGAACGGATCACAACACAAACGTGTATAAAATACAAAGTTTTGGAACTATACCCTGACGCTGCCACTGCTAAGTTTGTTTATTTTAGTTATTTTACAGTGACTTATCCTACGGTATGGACATGACACCTATGGAATCAGTAATCCGAAGTGGAGACTATCTTAATCTTGCAGAAGAGAGCAATCCGATTACAATGTGAGTAGAACTTTAGGATTAGTTAAACAATTTCTTTCAATTATTATACATGAACTCACGAATGGTGTTACAGAAAGTATCAGAAACTTCGAAAATGTAAGACTCAGAGGACGACTGTGTCTAATATTCGATACATGAGAAATAAACATTTAGATACAAACTTTTTTTGTGATAAAGGTAGTCTACAAAGCATACGATGATGGGTAGAAAATTTTATTTCGCATAAATTACGCATTTAAAAAAATTTTAAAAAAAATAAGGTTTACTTTATGTGTATGTAATATGAATTTAAAATGTTTCAAAAACTTTTTTTACTTTTTATCGTGTCTTATTTATCCTAAAACTGACATCAACTATAATTTTTGATGTTCATTATGCAGAAAAAATATTTCATGATGAATTTTGTTCATTAAAATGAACTTTCGTATAATGTTTTAGTGAGGTGAAAGATCAGCTAATACTGATTAATTTAGACGATTATTGATAGATTAAATGTGCAACCGAAAGTTGTGAAAACTCTATGTTTATCACTTACTTGGATATAGCTGGAATGTCATAGGATGTAGAGGCAAATTTTTCAACAGCAGCGGCTGCTATGGACAACGAATAACCGTGGTTCCTAAAAGCCTCACTCAGTTCCTTCAGTAACTGAGTAAAGTTGTCGATATCAGCTTCCCCGTTCTCAGTATCACGCTGATTGGGGTACTCCCAATCGAAGTCCAAGCCATCAAAGTTGTACTTCTGAAGAAACTCCAAGGAACTGGCCACAAACGTCTTCCGCATAGTTGGGTTGGCAGCCATCTTTAATTAAATTTAAAAAGTACTGTTTTAAAGGTTCCAAAGAGATGGAAGGTAACATAAGATAACGCTACTTAAATCCTATGATACATTAAAACATATAATATATTTTTCCTTACGATTGAGTAGCTTTTTGATCCCTCATTCCATCCACCCACTGCCAAGAGTGTTTTCAAATTGGGATTCTTCTTTTTCAGAGCGGTGAACTTCCTGAGATTGTCTGTAATATTCGATACCAAATTTAACACCAACTTTATTTCGTTAATCGTTTTCGAAATTTATTTCGTTTTTAAGATCTGGATTTTTACCAGAGACTATTTTTCATTTCACTTGTCAGTCGATGTTTCTTCCTCAAGGATCAACGTCAACCCTTGTATGTCTCCAATGGTAGGGCACGGGTTACTTTCTGCATCGCAGAAAGGTTAGGCCACACTCCACCACGGGGGCCAAGTCCGGGTGGGTGCAGGATTGTAAGACAGTAGCGAGTCTTACTGTCAGAAGTTATCAAGCCGCCTATAAGGCGTCTGACATGGCTTAACGACTGCCATTACATGACAGCCAGCAAAAACATATTGTGTGTGTCTTACCTCTTCCACCGCCATCATTAGAGTTCAAGTCCAGCCAAGGATCCAAACTGATGATGGATCCATCAGTGCGGCTCAGACCCATGAAAGCGTATACGACGTGAGTGCAGAGGTTAACGTCGATATGCTCAACATTAAACTGACCGTTGCCAGGACGATATGTTGCCCAGGTGCCATAGTAACACACTACCTTCCCTGGCATTAAAAAAGTTTAATTAATACATGGAGAAAAGATTTAAAGTAACATTGAAGGATATCAGTTTTTGGGAACCAATCACAGCTGAGTTTTCACGATCCTTGTGCACTCGGATAGAGTGAGCTAAGGGTTAAATAACTACTCGGATGCTACTCATGTCGGTAATCTTGGCTGTAATGAAATCGGGCAGGCATTTGGACCGTTTTCAATTCACCCGAGCAGATCCTGACGTGATCGCAAAAACGAAATGGTGACAGTAAAACAACTAGTAAATAAAAAATTAAGTGGCATTGAAATGTTGAAGTTGAACTACATGAAGCTGATGATGTGTGCACCGATTTTATTTCCGAAGATAGGCCACTCTATCGGAACCACGATTACACAGTCTGAGTGGCACGTAAGCCCACGAGGAAACGTGAGTTTACCTGCCATCATATTAGTCAGATAGCACTTGAATAAATAGTTAAAGTAAGTTTTAACAGTGAGGTGTACGCTAGAGTGATGCGCAACAAAATGCAATAAAATCTTATACTGCATTATCATACCATTGCTTCCGCAACTATATAATTTCCGAAACATTACTTAATTACGTACTAAAGAAAATGTGTACTCACTTTCGCAGGCAACCAAACTGACCAGGCCTAAAATGTAAAACCAAGTGTATTTAAAAGAAATATTCATTGTAAAAAGTATACTGTCCGGATAGACTTGAGTATGCTCTGTGATTTATACGTCTCTCTTTATAAATGCAACAAATATCATATCAAATGAATCTGTTTCATATCAGTCGGGCACTTCTGTCAAGAGGCATGCCAATCAGTTTTGCAGGAAAAGGTAGGTAATAATTACTCACTACCAGCAAGTGATAAAATAAGCAGAAGTCTGTTTTGTACTTGTACGAATCGATAACAACAAAATACCGTGTTTAAAGTGCTATCTAGCGCCACCAATAGAATAAAAATCATAACTCGTTTTATGATACGTTTTTTTTTTTCAAAAGTAAACTTTAAAAGTATAATTGTATCTGAGATAATTAATTTTTAAAAAGTACCCGGAACCGGCGTGCGTGCATGCAACGACTTTGAACGTTGATGAAGCGAAGGTGATCTGTCAGGATCGTGGCAAGTGGCAGTCCCTGGTGTCTGCCTACCCCTCTGAGATACAGGCATGATGTTATGTATGTATGTATGCATGTATGTATGTATGTATGTATGTATGTATGTATGTATGTATGTATGTATGTATGTATGTATGTATGTATGTATGTATGTATGTATGTATGTATGTATGTATGTATGTATGTATGTATGTATGTATGTATGTATGTATGTATGTATGTATGTATGTATGTATGTATGTATGTATGTATGTATGTATGTATGTATGTATGTATGTATGTATGTATGTATGTATGTATGTATGTATGTATGTATGTATGTATGTATGTATGTATGTATGTATGTATGTATGTATGTATGTATGTATGTATGTATGTATGTATGTATGTATGTATGTATGTATGTGTGTGTGTGTATGTGAGGGTGTGTGTGTGTGTGTGTGTGTAGGTAATATTTTTAGTACACATTTTTAAAAAAACAGTTAACGCTAATTTTAACACTAAGTGGCGCTGTTGGTATTTTTTGTGGCGGTACAGTTGTGTCCACAATGCCGTGAAGATACCTTTACAAATATAGCAGAATAAATAGATATTATGTATCTCAAATTAAAGAAACTATTAAAAAATATCTTAACAAATTGAAAACTTTGATTTTCTCTCGTTACAGGATCTTGACACAATTTGTTGGGTACATCTAAAATTCTCTCTTTCTGACAAAAAAAAACAATGAAATCCGACAAAATGGTGCTTACCATTTTGTCCGATTCTGTCTGAACTACCGTTGAACACACATTGCATACAAATTATACAGTTGAACCTCCTCCTTTTTTGAAGTCCGATAAAAGAAGAAAATTTAAATATATTTTAAAAGGCCATAACAAATCTCCTATCATCCTAAAAATCCAAAAATCTGTGTCAGCATAATTACTTAAATAGGACCCCTTACCCTTGTCTAACTTAATAGGTGGTGGGGTTCGAATCTCGCCATATACCAATAACTTAGTTTCCGAGGTTATGTACATTTGTGAAGTTATATCTAATAGCAATACCATTCGCTAACTGTGAGAAAACCTGAGTGGGTATCTGAGGTGTTCAACTGCCTCCATTATTCAGTTTTTGTCAAAAATACTTTCAAGTCCTACATTCTTGGACCTAGGATCTTTTCAGTACTAAAAATTGCTACCATATTTATTAGGATTTATGATAAGCTCACTTTTTTCAAAGTCGTGTTATTTTAAAAAAAAATTTTTTAATAATTTTATTTATTAGGACTACCAACAAGATATACACCAATACATTTACAATAGACAACAACTAGAAATAAACTAAGTGTTACCTCACTTACATGCAAGCACAACATGCACCGTTAGTATGAAGTTGCTTGAGTACTTAATTTATTCATTGTGCAAAGTTCAAGTGAGGGTTGAACTTTGTTGTATAATTTTGGATCTCATAAGATACAATTAATATTGCAAGAATAAAGCAGGAGTGCTAAATAATATAAACGTGATTTATTTAAATTAGAGATTCGTAAGACTATTATATTTTTGTAGTGTCACGAAGAGAATATAACCACTAGATAGATAGATAGATAGAATATTCTTTATTGTACACAGAAATTACAGTAACAGAAATGATATAAAAATATAGTACAAATGGCGGCCTTATTACTAAAAGCAATTTCTTCCAGACAACCATAGACGGAGACATGAAAGAAATTAGAGACGGGTAGTCGGTGCAATACATTAATAGTGAATTTAAAAACCTATTTAGAGGCTAAAAATTTCACCCATGCCGGGATTCGAACCCGCAACCTCTGGCTATCCGTACCAGCGCTCTACCAATTGAGCCAATGGGCGACTCACGGCATCAGTGAAATTTCGAACCTCTTTACAATATTCTCTGTATTACGTACAGGCAGCGACATCTGACTTAATACAGAGAATATTGTAAAGAGGTTCGAAATTTCACTGATGCCGTGAGTCGCCCATTGGCTCAATTGGTAGAGCGCTGGTACGGATAGCCAGAGGTTGCGGGTTCGAATCCCGGCATGGGTGAAATTTTTAGCCTCTAAATAGGTTTTTAAATTTGTTCCTTAGCACGGGTTAGTGCATTAAAAATAAAAATAGTGTAATCATGTGGGTACAGTGATATCGTTCCGATGTTAAACCTAACTGCAAAGTAGGTAGTCGGGGCTGTAAGTAATGCAATTTGCTTAAGTCAGATGTCGCTGCCTGTACGTAATACAGAGAATATTGTAAAGAGGTTCGAAATTTCACTGATGCCGTGAGTCGCCCATTGGCTCAATTGGTAGAGCGCTGGTACGGATAGCCAGAGGTTGCGTCTGGCTATCCGAGCCAGAGGTTGCGGGTTCGAATCCCGGCATGGGTGAAATTTTTAGCCTCTAAATAGGTTTTTAAATTTGTTCCTTAGCACGGGTTAGTGCATTAAAAATAAAAATAGAGAAATAGTGAAATTAGGAATTCAACGAAATTTATATAAACTTACTTAATACATAAATAAATAATTAAGATATACATACATAAAGATGAACGGTTGGCACACAACTTATTTAAAATCTTTTTCAGTATCCATGGCAACCAACTGAACCATAGAGTTGGTATGCCATACCTACCATACCATAAGAAGAGATGTTTTTTTTATTGGTAGCGCTAGTTAGCACCGCCTAACTCTTTAATTACCACGGGTGCCCACCGCGGCTTGGCAAGTGCTAAGGTATTATTTGCACACTTCTGACACTCAGCTGTCGTCACGATGTTTTCCTTCACAGTTAACGAGTGGTATTGCTACTGTAAAATCACAACTGTACGTAACTTAGAAAACAAAGTCATTGGCACATGCCCGCACTGGGAATCGATTCTGACTCTCTCGCTTCCGAGTCCATTATGAATAATGGACTCGGAAGCGAGAGAGTCAGGTTGACTAGTCCCTATGACCCACTGGACTATCTTACTCTCAGGTTAAGAAATATCTGTGTAATTTCCTTTTTTATGTACAAGCTGACTTCGAACTTCTCCCCAGCGAACTTCGTACCGCCTACCATCGATCCTTTATTTATTTTTTCCATGAGTAAGAACCATCCTCGTACTTCAAGGAATGTTCTAAAAAAATAATTAGGAAAATCGGTTCAGCTGATCTCGAGATTTGCGCTTACCAACACATTCAGCGATTCATTTTTATATTATAGAGACTAGCTGACCCAGATAACTTCGTACCGCCTACTAACAGTTTTTTATTTTATCTCCGTAAGAACCATCCTCGTACTTCAAGTAATATTCTAAAAAAAGAATCAACGAAATCGGTTCCGCTGCTTTCGAGATTTGCGCTTACCAACACATTCAGCGATTCATTTTTATATTATAGAAGACTAGCTGACCCTGAGAACTTCGTACCGCCTAACAGTCGATTCTTAATTTTTTTTTATCTCCGTAAGAACTATCCCCGTACTTCAAAATTCAATGCTTCAAGGAATATTCTAAAAAAAGAATCAACTAAATGGGTTCCGCTGCTCTCGAGATTTGCGCTTAACAACACATTCATCGATTCATTTTTATATTATAGAAGATAAAGTGTTCTCTATCTATCCATCTATCGTCGCCGATCTAATTATTAAAATTAGCCGCGCCTAATTTTTATACACACATTTGATTCCACACAATGTGCATAAAGAATGATAAAACCTCCCGAATTGCGGGACTAAAACTATAATCTACATAGAAACAAAAACAAAACATTTCTAAATAAAACAGATGACCGGTAGTCCATTTAGGCCAAAACCGTACCCGACGGTCGTGCAAAATTGAATTTTTAAACTGCTACACACAGCCGTTTATAGTGGAGGCTTGTATTTCTAGTACGAGTCTAGTCCAAACATTCCGCACGAAACATTTCAGTGGTCCGTTGTTAAAGATATACAGAAGAGCTGAGCTAGGTGTTAGGTACAACTGATGTAATGTATAGGTATTTAGTAGAGGGCACATATGTAAATATTGATTTGATTGGGTTAAAAGCTCAGATCATAGAAAGATGGTTAAAAGACATGTATACAGAAACAAATACAATATGTAAAGATTGATTTCATTGGGTTCAAAGATACGGAAATAAAAACTTACAGTGCACTTAGTAAATGAGAAAATAAACTGTTTTATAAAGTAATGTTTTTATTCTTAAATTAACATTTATTATTTCTTACATAGTGGATCTTAATTAACAAAAATACAAATGTTTAAAAATACAATATAAACAAAAAACACAACTATCCAATCCAAAATACACCCCAGATTCCCGCATAGTCAAAATTGTTACGATAAAATAATAAGATGTCAAAATAATATTAAATTAAAATAATAAGATGTCAAAATAATATTAAATTAAATTAATAATAGTAATAACACAAATAATAACAACGACATTTAAAGTTTGATTAAAGTAAGATTAAGCTTAGTTACAATTTAGATTGATAGATGGATAGAATATTCTTGATTGGACACAGAAATTGCAGTAAAAGAAATTATAAAAAAATATCCATATCGACCCTTGTATGTCCCCACTGCTGGGACACGGATCTCTTCCTGCATCGCAGGAAGGTTAGGCCATACTTCACCACGGGGGCCAAGTCCGTAATATAAAAATATATTACAATACAATTTATGACATGTAGTTTTAGATTGTGTTTAAAACCATTCCGATTTTTGACGTCCTTTACTTCAGTACACAATACAATTACTTATCCTGGTCCCAAACTAGGATACCCTGTGCTGTGGTAACTAGGCAAGGACATCACAAACATGGAAATTCACACAGAACTGCGGCTATGTGTACAAAAGTACGGCGGCCCCAGTGGGAATTGAACCCACGACCTCCGGCATGGTAATCAGACATGATACAGCCAACGAGGCAGTCGATAAGCAATAGCTGATAGGTAATAAATACCTTAAAAACCTATTTAGAGGCTAAAAATTCCACCCATGCCGGGACTCGAACCCGCGACCTCTGGCTAACCGTGCCAGCGCTCTCCCAACTGAGTTAATGGGCGACTACCGACATCAGTGAAATTTTGAACCTCTTTACAATACTCTCTGTATTACGTACATAAATTGTAAATTGTCCTTAGCACGGGTTAGTTAGTGCATTAAAAAAGAATAATAAATATCTGTTATTATTTTACTCTCCACTGTAAATCCATCATAAATCTCTCTTGAAATAAAATAACACATAACATAAGCTCACACCTGTATCCCAGAGGGGTTGGCAGAAACCAGGGACTGCCACTTACCACGATCCTGACAGATCACCTTCGCTTCATCAACGTTCATAAGTCGTTGCATGCATGGAAATAGAAAAAATATTTCTTTTATTATTTTACTACAAAAAATACTTTAAAGTAAATTGATATTTTTTAATAAGCGATTTTTGTAAATACGTATAATTTTTTCCCATCCCTAGCCTTGAATGCGCCAAGTAAATTTTGACAGACAAATGTGCAAGGGCAACAAAAAGTAAAAGCTTCATGCACCTTTTGTATCTTTGAATCTGTAGTATCTTTGAATGTGTAGCTTATCTGTCGGACGTTCCAATAAAAAAATCGACTATTCTCTATACCGCAACATACTCGTACTACATATATATTTTAAGGATTACACACAGAGGTATAGATCGGATGCAGTTAGTAGCTTAGTTTTACTATTACCTATGTGATGTGATAATTATACTATGTGATGCATGTTATTGAATGAACGCTTAAACTTATTCTTCACTTAGATTTAAACAACAAAAAATGTAAAATTTTCAATTTAACTTCTCATACTGGCCACGCAATAATATGGAATTTCGACAAATTTTGTATGAGAAATAAAATTGTAGAAGAAGTATAAAAACTATTTGATGCGGTATATACAAATGCACTTTTTTATTGTAGCCTAATTCAAATTTCAATTTACACAACATTTACAAAATTACGAATTTCAAAGTTTCAAATTGACTTTTGTGTCAAATGTTAAATTAAAAAGATAATTTTAGACTTATCCTATTAATAAAAAATATGTTAATTTGTAGTTTTTTCAATAACACGTCCTTTAAATGAACATAAGTTACCTGTTCCATAAAAAAAATACAATAAGCAATATTTATTAATATTTGTGTAAGAACTCATTCATAAATACATACATACATACATACATACATACATACATACATACATACATACATACATACATACATACATACATACATACATACATACATACATACATACATACATACATACATACATACATACATACATACATACATACATACATACATACATACATACATACATACATACATACATACATACATACATACATACATACATACATACATACATAGGGAAGAGCGGGTGATCGTGCTCCTCCACTATAAAGGGAAATTTCCCGCCAGGCAGATCGTATGCCTGGGGACGGCCGGTCCAACTATTGTTAGTCGGACGTTATATTTATGCTATGTCATTGAAATACTTTGATTGCGCGATGCAGGAATATTGGAGTTTGTAGTGCGCGCGCAGAGTTGACACGTGCTCGCCACATCACCTTCAAGACCGTAGCTACGCATAGCTAGGTCTGATAGGAATCGAAGTCTGTGCTCTAAAGCCTGCAAGTGCCAGGTGACGCTGAGTCAGTGAGTCGACTAGCGGTTAAGGTTGTTCGGCGGCTAACAGTCACTTCACCGGCGACAGTACCATGGAGCCCGCGCATGTGGTAGGAACCGGTGAAGGCTGCTGTACCACTGGCAACGTGTGCTGTTGCTGTGTGGCTGCCGTGCTGAGGGGTCGGAGGAAGATCACCATTAGTCCCAGCAGTCGGTGCTTGACTGTAGTGGAACTGATGAAGTGAGAGGGAAGATTGCTGGCCTTTCTTTGAGACTAATGCATGTGAAGTGATACGAGAGCGAAGGAAGGTTGACAACGTTCTGTCAGGGGTCACCACTATAGGGAAGAGCGGGTGATCGTGCTCTTCCACTATAAAGGGAAATTTCCCGCCTGGCAGATCGTATGCCTGGGGACGGCCGGTCCAACTATTATTAGTCGGACGTTATATTTATGCTATGGCATTGAAATACTTTGATTGCGCGATGCAGGAATATTGGAGTTTGTAGTGCGCGCGCAGAGTTGACATGTGCTCGCCACACATACATACATACATACATACATACATACATACATACATACATACATACATACATACATACATACATACATACATACATACATACATACATACATACATACATACATACATACATACATACATACATACATACATACATACATACATACATACATACATACATACATACATACATATCACTTCGCGATCACCTTCGCTTCATCAACGTTCATAAGTCGTTGCATGCACGCACGCCGGTTCCGGTTCCTAAGTTTGTAATCACTACGTATTAAACAGCGAGGTTTTTTAAATGACCAACAAGTATTTTAAACTTAACTTGTGGACGACGACTCTGATTGACCTATTGTCGTGTTTCAGGAACACCCCAATTTTTTGGGTAACCCTAAAATACTACGCTCTGCTTTGCATCTTCTACGAAATTAGCTTCGCACTAAAGGCAAAAGCTGCGATAACTCATTGTCCATAGAAGAATGCATAATGGCACATACCACTACTAACATTTTATAATGGTTGTAATCGGTAAATCATTTTTCATCGATGTTTGCATAATTGCATACACTACGTAACTGACGTCATGTTATATGGCTGGAATCGGTAAATCATTTTTCATAGATGTTTGCATAATTGCACACACTACGTAACATATTAGAATAAATTTAAAAACCTATTTAGAGGCTAAAAATTTCAAAAAAAAAATTAAAATTTTAATCGGTAAATAAGTTTTCATAGATGAATGCATATTTGCACACACTACGTGACATACTATATGGTTGTAGTCGGTTAATCATTTTTCATATATGTTTGCATAATTGCACACACTACGTGTGCAATTATGCAAACGGTTGTAATCACTACCTATTAGACGGAGAGGTTTTCTAATCGACCTGCTTCAGGAACACAGTTTTATTTAAGTAGCCGTAATACCTATAATACGCTTTGAACTGCCTTGGCAATAATCAAGATCCTAAACTCAATCGCTCCACAAAGCAAAGTGTCGTGTCTTAGACGAAATTGTTTAAATCCAATCACACCAGTTTCTCTCGCGGAGTCTGGTCGAATTGCATCTCGACTTGCCTCTATGTGGCTTTGTGGCAGGTTTGTAGACTCGTCGTTATAGCTTGAGTTCTAGCTTTACACCGGGGGCAAGTCTCTTAAATGAACAAATTTTCAATCGGTTGTTTTATTAACATTATTGGTAGTCTACGTTACGTTATCAACCCTTGTATGTCCCCACTGCTGGGGCACGGGTCTCTTCCTGCATCGCAGGAAGGTTAGGCCATACTCCACCACGGGGGCCAACTCCGGGTTGGTGGAGGATTGTAAGACAGTGGCGGGCCTTACTGTCAGAAGTTATCAAGCCGCCCATAAGGCCTCTGACATAGTATTTTTTAATGATTCGCGATACTCATACATAGTTATATATTAAACGGGTTTAATCGCGACTACTTATTAGGTAAATTATTAGCCTCTGACATAGCTTAACGATTGCCTTTACATGGCAGCCGGCACCAACGTGCCTTGCAAAGTGGAAGCGCTCGGAAAAAATGCCACTAGCGGTAGTCACGGGACGGTCACCCATACAGTACCTGACTGGGCCTGTTGTTGCTTAACCTGAGTTATCAATACACTAGGCCACGTTGAATCACTCGCTTCTACTAGGCCACGTCAACGGCCAGGAAGTGTTGCACATAATACCTTACCTTTCTTCATAGAACAAATCTTATGAAGAAAGGCTCACAATGCTAAATTTGATAACCCTGGAAGAGAGAAGGCAACGTGGATATCTGATTGAGACATATAAGATTATGCATGCACATTATGACCTCAATAACTTTGACAAAGTGATGTTTGAGCGGAACACTAATGCCCATCTGAGAGGACACTGCTTGAAACTAAAAACGACCTCATCAAATAATAACCCACACAAGAACTTTCTCTCCAATAGAGAAGTTAAAGAATGGAACAAACTCCCTGAAGAAATAGTGACAGCCACAAGCATTAATATGTTTAAAAACAAACTGGATAAATATCTAAAGGAAACAAAACAGACAAGGAGTTAAACACAAATGTACATCTGGATACAGGCTTCACCAGTTCTATAACTGCCTGCCTGAATTACAAATAATAACAAATAACAAATAATAATAAGCCCTTTTATTCTGTATTAGAGAGATGAAGTTCCTTAGATTAGATTAATATGAATCTATTAGTTCAAAGAATGTCTCTTAACACAGTGTGCCTCTCGACATAGGCCTCCTCCAACGATTTCCACTGGTCTCTTTCTTTTGCAACCCTTCTCCAGTTAGGTCCAGCTGTGATCTTTATGTCGTCTTCCCACCTGTGATGTTGCCTGCCTCTTTTCTCCTGCCATCTTGTGGGTACCAATATGTAAAGAAAAAACAAAGAAAGAAAAACATTTATTAAACGCCACATAGACATACAAAATTTGACAGAAAAGGAAAATACAGAAGAGCAGGAGTAAAACAAAAGCAAAAGAAAAGACGAACTACAGATGAAAGAAATAAACATAAATTCCAACGATACACAGTATGTCGATGCAGCGGAAAAAAGGCCTCATGCTCAGTATAAGCTGAGGGTTTGCACCCACAACACTGATTTTCAGCAAGGGCCTTATCTGGTGACTCACGGAGCATCAAAACGGAACAAACACGCACTCACACTCTCATATGCAGCCATACTTTCACGCTGCAGCCATACTTTCACGCATATGTCACCTCGGTGCTCCACTTCCCCTTTGTGTCCCTTAGCAAGTGGCCTGTCCATCGCCACTTTTGTTGGTCGACACGTGTTAGGAAGTGTTGCACATGACATACCTCAAATCCTCAAATATAACGTTCGGAACAACGGTTGAGGCATTAGATCTGCCTGGCGGAAAATTTCCCTTTGAAGTGTGAGAACACGATCACCTACGTTTCCCAATTTCAACCATTGTCGTACTAATATAACTCTATTGAACATAGACGCCTTTATTAGACTCTAGGCCCCGTTTGTCCCTTTGAGAAGTAATTTAGGTGCACTTCAAGAGATTCAAATTACTGTGTCGATGTGAACCGAAAACCGAACTATGTTTATATTTTTGTTGCGTACCTATGTACTTAGAATGTTCTAAAGCAGTTTAAAATAGTCGATTGAATTTGGTAAAAAGGACAGGTAACATTGACTAAAAAGGACAGTTTTCACATTTTGAGTAGCTTTAGTATAGGTACCTAAACATCTATAATTTAAAAATGAATCGCTGAATGTGTTGGTTAGCGCAAATCCCGAGAGCAGCTGAACCGATTTCGCTAATTCCATTTTTTAGAATATTCCTTGAAGTACGAGGATGGTTCTTACGGAGAGAAAAATAAAAAAAGAATTAAAGAATCGACTGTTTGGCGGTACGAAGTTCGCTGGGTCAGCTAGTAATAAATATATAGGTACGACAGCTATTTCAAAGCTTGTAAGCACATACTTACTCTCTCTGAGAGAAGGCATGTGACCTGCACCTTTATAGGCTACATAAAAAAGGAAAGGTAACGGGCAAGCGCGAGTAAGACTCATGCCCTGACGGTTCTGAACAAACGCTTACCATATCATCTTTACTTCGCACTTGAATCTCCTAATCCTCCTAACTCAAGAAATTATGGAATTTGTGATCTTGTAAAGGTGCAAACCTCTTTACACCATTTTTTATATTTCTTTAATGCTAAAAATTCCACCCATGCCGGGATTCGCGACCCGCGACCCGCGACCTCTGGCTATCCGTGCCAGCGCTCTTTCCAATATTAAGCTAATGGGCGACTCACCGGCATCAGTGAAATTTCGAACCTTTTTACAATATTCTCTGTATTAAGTGAAAAGTGAAAGTGAAAATATTTTATTTACCATAAAATCAATGCTTAAAAATTACAAATCAATATATACGTATTTGTTTTATGGTAAAAAGGAAGAGGCTCAGCTTATTGCTATGACTGCATGCGTAGTCAGTAGCGCTGGTTTTCAGCCCCTCCCTTTTTTATTAGCACTTTGAACAAAAATCTTAAATTATAGAAAACAAAATATAAATTATTCAACACGGTCTACAAAATATAAACTTGACATTAATAAATAAGTTTAGTAACATAATCAAAAATTAGATAGATAGGTAGATAGAGATAGAGAACACTTTATTGTACATAAAAAAGGAAATTACACAGGTATTTCTTAACCTAAGAGTACAGACGACGGCCTTACCACTAAAAGTGATATCTTTCAGACAACCTTTGGATGGACTGGAGCAATATATTGGAGAAGGAAGTAGATGTACAAATAAATCAAAATATTTCAGATACATTTGAATAAAACATGCTTAATTAAGAAAATAATTATACTAACCCTAATTATATACATACAAATAATGATATACTTACATAAATAGAAAGTGATATATAAATATATATTTTATATAAACACATACATTTATAGGCATAACAATATATGTAGAGGACATAAATAAAATACCAACAATAGCAGGACAGTACTACAAATAACAGCAAAAGTTTTACAAAACACTAGCGAGATAGAATTCCTTTACCATAGTTTTAAAAATGGGTAGGGAATTGGCTCTCCGTACTTCCACCGGCAGACTATTCCAGGGACGGACTGCTTGCACGGTGAAAGAGCAGCAGTCTTTTTGCGGTGTAGAAGGTGGTGTGATGCGAAGGGACTTTTAGGAGAAGGTTTTGGGAGGAGCGAAGAGTAAGGATATGAGTAGAGTGAAGGAACTCAAAGCGCTCTTTGAGGTAGAAAGGAGTTGCTGAATTAAACAGTAACTGGATTGTTGTTTCAGTAACTATTTTTCCGGTGTACTATAAATTATTATATTCTTTTTTTAGGGTTCCGTACCTCAAAAGGAAAAAACGGAACCCTTATAGGATCACTTTGTTGTCCGTCTGTCCGTCCGTCCGTCCGTCTGTCAAGACCCTTTTTCTCAGGAACGCGTGGAGGTATGAAGCTGAAATTTATATCAATTACTCAGGTCTACTGTCCCTTGAAGCTGTGAAAAAATCAAACTTCTAAGCCAACGCAATCAAAAGATACAGCCGTTTATGCCGCAAATTTTCGACACTTGCAAGGGAATCAAAACCTACAGGGTGCTTCCCGTGAACTCAGAATCTTGAAATTTGGTACGAAGCAACGTCTTATAGCATAGATAAAGGAAAAATTACGAAAACCATAAATTTTAAGTTACATCACATAATATATTTTTTTTTTATAATTTTAAACTTACTACCCATTTCCTCATAAACGCGTAGAGGTATTAAATTGAAATTCATACCAAATACTCAGGTCTATAATACAGGTTTGTACGGAACCCTCGGTGCGCGAGTCTGACTCGCACTTGGCCGGTTTTTTTTCATTGCACTAACCGGTGCTAAGGACAAAACTATTTAGAGGCTAAATATGTAATACAGAGAATATTGTAAAGAGGTTCGAAATTTCACTGATGCCGGTGAGTCGCCCATTAGCTCAGTTGGAAAGAGCGCTGGCACGGATAGCCAGAGGTCGCGGGTTCGAATCGCGGCATAGGTGGAATGTTAGCCTCTAAATAGGTTTTTTAAATTGTCCTAAGCACGGGTTAGTGCATTAAAAATAATATAATCTTTAATTCTAACTATAATTTTGAAATATTTAAAATTATGTCACACATTTCCGAGATTGCCCTCATTTTTATCATTACTACTTCACATCTTGACCAGACCTGAAAATTTGTACCTGTTTATTCCGTTTTTATCCAGTTTTCTGTTTTTATTATGAATATAAAATAAATAAAACCGTACAAATAAAACACAAAGTTAAAGTCGTTCCAGTTTTATTATTTATGAAAGTTCTACAACACTACAATTTATTTACGATGTAAGTCTTTGCTTCTTACAAAATTTAATGATTCTAGTATTTCAGTTTCCATTTCTTCTTTTCCGTCAATGGTTGTCTGGAAGAAATTACTTTTAGTAATAAGGCCGCCACTTGTACTGTACTGTTATTTTATAAGTCTCTTATGTAATCTTTGTTGTACATGGAATAAAGAATATTCTATCTATCTATCTCGACGGCTAGTGTTTTATAAATTTTGATAGTGAATTAGCAAGTTTAAAATATGGTTAATTGTGTTCACTTTGAAACTATTTCATACAACATAAAAGCTACTTAAATTCTAATAAAGTAAATTTTTAAACACGATAATCCGTAGAGAGTTTTCTTGGTAAGAGATTTAAATTTCCAAATGACATGCACACAAATAAGGTACGGCTCACTAACACGATCCTCATGCGAACATTCAAGTAATTTAGTAGAGTGACCCAGAAGTTTCGCTTCGAGAGAATTCATTTCAATTTATTTCAACGTAAAGAATTTACATTCTGTTTGTTGAATTTTCTTCTTCTTCTTCAGGCTATATTATGTAATCCACTGCTGGACATAGCCCTCCCCTAATGAGCGCCATAGCGCCCTGTCTTCAGCTTGCCGCATCAGATGCGCTGACTGCACTTTTTCGCAGATCGTCATCCCACCTGGTCGGAGGGACACTACGTTTGCTGAATGTAAAAGTACAATATGACATGAAAGTGAAAGCCATTGGGCCGTAGTATAGTGGAGAAAAAGGCAGCGGGAAAAAACTCCACTCTGACCATCTTTTCTCAAGTCCTCTTAAATCTGATGCATTAGTTACCACCTTTTCGTAAAATATTCCATAATTCCCATTAATAACTTTGAACGCCAAAGCGTTATTTAATTATACTATTTTTATTTTAATGCACTAACCCGTGCTAAGGACAATTTTAAAAACCAGTTTAGAGGCTAAAAATTCCACCCATGCCGGGATTCGAACCCGCGACCTCTGGCTATCCGTGCCAGCGCTCTATCCAACTGAGCTAATGGGTGACTCACCGGCATCAGTGAAATTTCGAACCTCTTTACACTATTCTCTGTATTACGTACAGGCAGCGACATCTGGCTGAAGTAGATTGCATCAATTACAGCCCCGACTACCTACTCGGCAGTTAGGTTTTTACATCGGAATGATATCGCTGTACCCACATGATTATACTATTTTTATTTTTAATGCACTAACCCGTGCTAAGGACAATTTTAAAAACCTATTTAGAGGCTAAAAATTCCACACATGCCGGGATTCGAACCCGCGACCTCTGGCTATCCGTGCCAGCGCTCTATTCAACTGAGCTAATGGGCGACTCACCGGCACGTCCGACATCGTCCGAAAACTTGGCAATCTTCAAACACTTTGTATTCGATTGCAAAAGCAGGGTTGTATTTTTCGCGAGTAAAAGAAATGCTTATTGGCATATTCCAACTGTCAGTGTTATTTCAATTACACTGTAAAAACTATAATTATCCTGTAAAACTTACCGTCTTTTTAAGAGAATCACTTAATATACTGAAGAATGAAATATCAATTTTCAAATGACCAAACAATCGAAATTGCAATTCTAGTCACTCATTTGACTTTGCGCATCTATTTAATTGATCCCACTTTTAATGAATTTGATCTTTCACAATATGATCTCCGCTTGTCTAACCTTGGTCAAAGTCAAAGCTAAAAGAATTATATGCACTATAAAAACAAAATGTTTACTTGATGAACGTAAAGCTGTTAGTGCCTCATGCCCCATAAAGGATGTATTAACCACTGCAAGATGTCGGTGTAGAGTCTTCCTCGAAATCCTGTCACAGACCAGTCCTTGGACGGACGCGAGAGACCCAGGTTCGATTCTCAGTGCGGGCTTGTAGCAATGACTTAGTTATATGCATTTGTGAAGTTATAATAGCAAAACTACTCGCTAATGTGAAGGAAAACATCCTGAGGAAACCTGTATGAGGTGTTCTAATATTGCTTATTTCATACGCCGAGGGCTTGAAATTACCAATCCGCGGTGGGCATGCGTGGTAAATAAGCCCATACCTATCTGTACGTAATACAGAGAACATTGTAAAGAGTTTCGAAATTTCACTGATGCCGGTGAGTCACCCATTAGCTCAGTTGGGAGAGCGCTGGCACGGTTAGTTAGAGGTCGCGGATTGGAATCCCGGCATGGGTGGAATTTTTAGCCTCTCTATTCTTCTGTCAGAGAGAGACCTACTTAGTCTCTCTCTGACAGAAGATACAAAGAAGAGTCTTGTTGGTTCAGCATTTTTCTCGTAATCCTATCACAGACCAGATCTTTGACACTCCTGATGTATGACGAAATCTACCTTCTCCCTTCACCTTGTATCAAATACATACGTGAAAGGACACCCTACTAACACTAATTTTAAATCACCGTGTAAAAGTAAAAATGAAAAGATATATCCTGTAAAAATAATCCTTGTTTCCCTTGTTGGAATATTTATCGAAAACATTCACCGTACTGATACGAGTACATTTTATACTTAAAAGTAATTTCTGCGCTTATTTTTCTATTAAATTATGCTTGCGTTTATGCAAATTATATTTAAAAAAATCTGCACAGCGCAAGCCGCGGCAGGTCTAATGTGAACTAATGGCCGACGCAATTACTTGGTGCATTTAGTCAAATGAGGCGCTTGCACGCACACTAGATTAGTGTCAAAAGCATTCGAAACATAAATATAAAAATGAACATAAAAATAAAGGCATTTGCCTGCTTACTCAACGAATTATACCTGAATGATAGACGAAGATGGTGGATGCGGCAACCTGAACACAGGGCGCTATGCTGGACATAGCCCTTCCCTAGGGCTATTTCCAGCAGTGGACTAGTATAGCCTGACTACGACGACCAAAGACGAAGGAAAATAGTGAGTAAAAAGTGAGACAACAATAAAATACTGGAAGAGTAAATACGGCGGCCTAATCCAAGAAACTTAAATTATTCACAAAATTTTCCTTCAGGGGATCGTTGTAATTAATAGTATGATAGTATCGGATTAATAGTATCTAACAATCTATTTACTACTATTAACAGCTGTCAGTATTTTTTTTGAAAATGAGACTATTAACACGTAAGTTGCCGTTAACAGTCGATTATCAGCATTTTTAAGGCACGGTACGGAATCCTAAAATATATTGATGTTTAAACGATGTTAACTAATCAGAACTTTTATTACAAATTCTACGCATAACTCCATTAAATTATCCAGTCGACGCCGTGCAAAACTATGCAAGTAAATTCATAATTTAACACATTTTTATGCGCTCTAACGGCGAAAGAATGCCACAGGCAATATTAGCCGTCTGCAGAAAAGAGCTGCCAACATTATCAGGTATAATTTGTAAAAAATGCAGAGATTCAGCTAAGACTATTTATCGTTCTATTTTATCTTTATATTTATATTTCTACTGGACGTGTGTATGTCACTGAACTCCTTCTAAACGGCCGGTCAGATTTAAACGATTATATTCTTTTTAATGCACTAAACCGTGCTAAGAACAATTTTTAAAAATCTATTTAGAGGGTGAAGCCTTAGCCTCTAAATAGATTTTTAAAATCGAAACAACAAACATAATTATATTAATTTTTAAAGCACTAACCCATGCTAAGGACAATTTTGGTTCGAGTCCCGGCATGGGTGGAGTTTTAAGCCTCTAAATAGATTTTTAAAGATTTGGATATTTTTTTTGTACGCGTTTGGGTGGCGCCCTGGATGGTTTAGTATCACAAATCAGCCCGGCTGTGGGGCTGCATGCAGGACAACGGCTGTTGGGTGCGCTAGTCTATAATATAAAAATGAATCGCTGAATGTGTTGGTAAATCTCAAGAGCAGCTGAACCGATTTCCCTAATTCCATTTTTGGAACATTCCTTGAAAAACGAGGATGGTTCTTACGGAGAGAAAAATAGAAAATAATAATAAAGAATAGACTGTTAGGTGGTACGAAGTTCGCTGGGTCAGCTCGTTTTATATAAAAATCTAAAGCCCTTGTGCGGCTGCGGCGGTAGACCACTATGTAGAAAAATGGGTTCTTCAACGTAGTCAAACTATTTTGTCAAACTGATTTGACCACGTGGAAAATTCGTTCCTCGTGGTAAAATTAAAGTAATGATCCTTCCTGTATAAGATTCTAAATGCCAAAAAGTACAGTCAAGCCATAGTCAAACTATTTTGTCGAACTGATTTGACAACGTGGAATTATGTTTCCGCATAGTCAAACTAGTAAAATGCCCTTATTCCGTGCCGACCAACTAAACGGATCATCTAGTTGTTCCGATCGGAGCTCAGTATTCCTGTCGGACTAACTACTCAAATCAACCATATTAAGCTTATATAAGAGTTCCCAAGGGAAACACTATGTGCTAACTAGTGCCAACAATGAAATAAAAATCATATAGTAGATTATATTCTTTTTAATGCACTAACCCGTGCTAAGGACAATTTTAAAAACTATTTAGAGACTAAAATTCCACCCATGCCGCGATTCGAACCCGCCACCTCTGGCTATCCGTGCCAGCGCTCTTTGCAACTGAGGGCGACTCACCGGCATCAGTGAAATTTCGAACCTCTTTACAATATTCTCTGTATTACGTACAGGCAGCGACATCTTACTGAAGTAATTTGCATCACTTGCAGCCCCGAGTATCTACTTTGCAGTTAGGTTGTTTACATCGGAATGATATCGCTGTACCCACATGATTATATTCTTTTTAATGCACTAACCCGTGCTAAGGACAATTTTAAAAACCTGTTTTTTTTTGGTAGAGGTCCAACCTTCTTGGTCCAGCTGGAGGTTGTATAGTTGCATCGTTACGATTAAAAAGTTATATTATGATACAGGTGACAAGTTATATTATGAAACATTTATTTTTTATTTTTGGCCTATGCGTAATGTGTGTCATAATAGTTTTGTTTTCAGTTTTATAATCTTTGTATTATATTATTAGATTTATTAGAGTAGAAAAAACGTATCATAAAACAAATTATGACCTTTATTCCATATAGTGGCGCTAGTTAGCCTACCCCAAAGCGCCTTGACCTCCTCATTAGTGACCTTGAAAATAACAACGATTTTCTATTTTTGCTAAAATGGCTGTTTATTGTGTACAATTTTAAGTCACTAATCATTTCCATATCGATACTGTTCTCCGCTTACATGTCCTCCTGGCACACGAAAAAGAAGTATTTAGGTAAAGTTCCATTTTCAAAAATGACTTGCCAACATGACGGCGAACGTCAAAGAATAAACAGTGAACATGATCTTGTCGATGACTTCGGCGCACTCCTCCCTCTCCCCCACAGGCGAACTATCGCTTTGCATCTCTTCCACGTTGGTCGACGGAGGCACTATCACCCCGGTCTCATCGTCATCTAGTCCGAGAAACCCAGCGTTTATCGATTCGTAGGTGCGGCTTGTCTGTAAGTAAATATATCTGTTATAACATATTTTAAACTTTCGTGACTTGTTCACATAGAATATTTTCGTGGCTTAATTGCGTAGTAATTAATTGCTATTTTACCTAGAATAAGAAGAAGAAAAACATTTATTATAGCAGTACACAGTACACACGCCACAGTAACAAAACAAACTTAAAACACAAACACTAAAGGTCACGGCGTGTCACTGCCGCTATAAACGGCAACTGACTCAGCCTATGCTGAAGGGCAAGCCTTCAGCGCTGATTTTCAGTCAGTGCCAGGAGGTGTTCCGCGAGCGTTACAGACTGAGGTGTGGTGCAATCATGGAAAATACCATACTGAATAGAATACTTATAATGTAATAAAGAGTAATAGTTGTATAGAATAAAATACGTAATATGCATACAGAATGAAACAGATACTTATGTTTTAACTAGCTGACAAAATAAACTACGGTATACACAAACAAAAAAACTTACACAAATGAATATAGGTATAACTACGATCAGTTCGAAATTGTACTGATACAAATTCATGAATATAGTTAAATACATTAATGATATATATATATATATATATATATATATATATATATATATATATATATATAATCAATACACACATATATTTACTTAAATAAGCGAGAAAAAAAAAATAAGATATGCATATATACAAATACAGTGTTGCCATGTTGCCCTACCATGCGATTGCAGACTCGTGTCAGTTTTTGCGCGAGAGGTTGGAAGGGAGGGGAGTAGCGGTCTCTGAAGCTCCAGCAAATATGCCCTGAGCTTGCGCTCAAAAACATATGAACTGGACGCTTCACGGATTGGGGGAGGAATGTCATTCCAACACTTGGACGCCGCAATGGTCCGATGCGCCGGTGTCAGGATTCTTTCCTTATGCACATACCGTTGTCTAGTGGACCATTCAAGCTTTGCGAACAAATAATATGGGTTTTTAGTTCGTATTACACCGAAAAGTAGTTTAGCAAAGTGTAGATGCCGACGTGCCTCCATATTCAAGAGCTTTGCTGCATCCAAGTGCGGACTGACGTGGGATCTAGGAGGGATTTTGAAACAAAATCGTGCACATGCGTTTTGTACACGTTGGATTAACCTCTTTGTCCTACCAAGTATACAGCCATGATAGACGACGTCACAGTAGTTTAATCTGGATAATATCAGCGATTCACTGAGCCTGACACGTACCTAACGGCTTATCGATGGCCATCAAGAAGTGTTCGAGTGGAAAAAGTCGCATGGCTTATCGTCCGACATTGTAAGTGTAGTGTGTCGCAACCCTAACAGTGCTTTGTGATAGTTGATTGAGGGTAGTCTGAAAACGCATCAGCCGAAGATGTGAACGGGTGCCAGCCATCAGTCTTCTCGTGACCACGATGACTGTAACGTCGTCGAAACGTCGAGGTAAAATAGCAATAAATTACTACGCGTTTAAGCCCCGAAAATATAATAACTATATCTGTTATATCCGTTACCATCGTCGTATAGGTCCTCATATAGGTCCATGGGGCTGCACAGTACACAGTAAAGACTTACCCACATTCACACTACACACATTCACGCGCACAAAGAAACACACATATGCACACACCACACACCACACACACGCACTCACACTACACTATGAGACTAAGTTCTTTTTTTTCACCGTTATATTTTAACACTTCTGGTCAATAAACACTTAGATAAGTTAAAGTCATTTCCTTATTTGTAACTTTTCTTTTGTTTGTGGTAATGGTGTAAAAAACTTTAAAACTTATAATACTCGAATCTCTGTCCCAAGATGAAAAAAAAATTGTAAGTAATTCCGTGAAAATCTGTAATTGGCCATGTTATCTATCATAAATGTTAAGTTATTTGTTACTGATTTCCGTGTCTTTAATAAAATAAATTAAATCTGAATCAACCGACAACGGACTATACAAGAGAACAGATGTGGCAAATGCAATGGGGCTCTGACTCAGCATATGCTGGAGAGGGTGACCACTCCAGCGCTGGTCTTCCGTCAGTAGACTAAAAAGAGTCTGAAAGCATTTCTAACTATTTAAATCGATCTATCACCGCTACTCGTCCACTGCCATCTATATAAATAAAATTCAGTCCTGACTGACTGACTCACTTATCAACGCCCGGCCCAAGCCGTTGGACCTAGGAAGCTGAAATTCTGCACAGAGGATCTATATACCTACTGTATAATGTAGGCAAGGAATAAGACCGGTTCTTTTTTAAATTCAACCCCGAAGGGGGCGAAAAGGGTTGCCAAAATTTGTATGGGAGGTGTAAAGAATGTGGTCTAATTTTTTTGAAATAGTCTTTAACACAATTGATTGAACGCGCGTTTCGTTTTTCTAAATAAACCCTGAAGGGAGTGAATGGGGTTGCAAAATTTTGTTCTTTGAATCTTTTCCACGCAGACAGAGTCGCGGGCAAAAGCTAGTATGTGGCTTCCCGAAAGCACGTTACTTTATCCCACTGTCCTAGGCCAATCCAACCTGTGCATAGCGTGCGTTTTTTATGTAGCCTATAAACGCCCCACTGCAGGGCAAAGGCCTTCTCTTAGAGACTGTAGGTATGGGCTTAAGTCCCACGCGTGCCCACCCCGGATTACTAAATTCAAGCGCTGAGGTATTAGAACACCTCAGATTATCAGGTTTCCTCACGATGATGATGATATCAACCTTTTGTATGTCCCCACTGCTGAGACACGGATCTCCTCCTGCATCGCAGGAAGGTTAGGCCATACTCCACCTCGGAGGCCAAGTCCGGCTCGGTGGAGGATCGTAAAACAGTGGCGTTAATTAAACAGTGAAATTATTAACAGTCTTGATAATTTCATGAGGTTTGATAACTTCTGCCAGAATGTCAGAAGTTATCAAGCCTATAAGGCTTTAGCCGCAAGCGGCACCAACGACTTAAGCAATAATGAGTATTAATCTAATCTAATCTCATCGATCAATTTAAATAAAGTCACCTGCCATTAAAACTATCTATCTCCAATATGTAATAGTATATTTCATTATAAGTTGCAATGACGGTTCCGCACGTGTACTGAACAACTATTTTTAATACAATTGCGAAAAGATGAGGCAATTTAATAAACAAAAAATATTTGGAAAATGGCGCCAACCGTAAAAGAATATAAGCAGAGATTTTTTTTTTTCTTCACCCATTCTGGTAGGCAAAGGGAACTATGCCCATACAGCCAAGTCTTCAGTAGAATTTTTTTATTGATATGAAATGAAAATGAAATTTAATGAGTTGAAATGAAATGAAACCTAACCTAACTCATTTAATCAAATCATTAAATTTAATATTGAAACAAATTAGTTGCTTCTTTTTAGAAATATGCGTACGTATTTGCATGAATCATAAAAACTTCTATGATTTTTTTAGTAAAAACTTCATGGTTGGTTTTTCTTTTTAATAGACATTATTTTGACACTTGGGAAAGAGAACGCACGAGTTCGGGAAAGGTAAAAAAAAGCACGAGTATGTAATAGCCCACATCCCGAACGCTATACGTCCCTGCCATACGCCACTTTTTGAGCAACTTTATTAAAAAAATACTATCACTACTTACATGTACCATAGAGATGAGACACCATATATACAGGTTCCAATTGGAGATATATACTTTATGTGACTAACACTTATCTTACCTTAATGGCAGTCAAGCAGAACATAGCTCTAAAAACTTTGGATGTCAAAAGGTATTGCACAAAGGCGCTTTTGTACACTGGTTGCATGGCAGAGTGCATCAGAATAACTTGCCCTAGAAGAGCCAGTAATGTACCGCCCAGGACGCACATGTAGAGAACCACTGAAACAATACATACGATGCATTAAAGCTTATTAGAGGCGTTGGAGTTTATATCCTGACATTAACTGAAAACTGGATAAAACCAGACCACTGTGCGAATTTAATTTCTTTCTTACTGGTTAGTGTGCTCGCATGATTCGATTTCAGCCCTTGTATATCCGCACTGCTGGGGATATACGAGTACAAGGGCTTCCTGCATTGCTGAAAGGTTAGGCCATACTCCTCCACGGGGTCCAGGTCGAGGATTGTAAGATAGTGGCGCATGATAAGCAAGTTTTTTAAATATCTCCTACATTAGGTAAAGTCTTGACACCATAATATATGCAATTTTCGATTTGAACAGAATCGGCGAATCAAGATTCGACTTAGGGAACTTCAACAATTCTACAAATTCTCCCGAGAATTCGGCAAATACAAATTCTACAAATTCTCCGGCTCCGCTTTTACTCGATATTGAAATTATTGTTTAAAGACAACTTTTTACAAAAATGAAAACCAATTAATAAATCTCGACATCGAATCTGTTAGTGAATTAAAGTACAATGATAACTTAACAATTGGGTCACATGATATATTTCCATTCCATTGATAACGGTTTGATATGTAGATAGGTAGATAAACCATTGATTTACATTAACACACACACACACACACATGACACGTAGGTACAAAACAAAAGGAACAGGACAAAAGTAAAAGTAATAAAACAGACTCAGAAACAAGACACAAAATTATTTATGAAGTTAAATTGACGTGTTTACATTGACAGCGGACCAACCCTTACGTCAGGATACACTACTCGGTTACGTTATGGCTGACTTTGCGCACAAAGCTGTCGACAATAACATATGAACAGAATCTCTGCTCTGAGTGGAGGCTTTACTGGTGACATAATATAACCTCACGCCTATATCCCATAGGAGTAGGCAGAGACCAGGAACTGCCACTTGTCACAATCCTGACAGATCACCTTCGCTTCATCAACGTTCATAAGTCGTTGCATGCACGCATGCCGGTTCCGGGTACTTTACTTTACTGGTGAATGGTAGGATATACATACTGATTGACGGGAGAGTATGATTTGGCACCAGGAATTCGACGTACGATAGGCCCATCGTTATTATGATGACGATGCCGGCGTAGAACCAAATGCGGGTCATTGTCAGCGGTTCCGTCCAGAACGAGATGAGAAGGTAGGTCATGAGAACTGGAAAAGACAACGAATACTTATACTGGTACTTAAGACACAGTTTAAATCATCTCATTACGTAGATGCAAAAAGGCCAATACTACTACTACTACTACTACTGAAGACACAGTTTACCAGTTTTGCATAATATTGTATGGAATCAGGCGTTACTTTGTGGAAATCCATAGATAATAGCATTAAAAAGTGAAAATTACTTTGCTAAATTCCGCCATAAATCCCACAAGCACCATGCGGTTAGTTAATGCACCGCCCTCCCTCCCACTTTTTCAAGCAGAAGAAAGACACGAACACACCACCACCGACATTAATAGTTGTATGAGAAAATACACATGGCGTTTCGCCTCTAACACAAGGCATCCTCAGGCTCACAAGTGCAAGTTTTGCATAACATTATTTAAAGCCATTGAATCATGGATCATGGTAAAAAGAGGAATGGAGAACCGATTTTGATGAGTGTCACTGACGCAGTTACAGTTCTATCTATCTAATCAGCCCATTAACATAGCCCACTATTGGGCAAAGGCCTCTCCGGTCCTTTGCTTGGGACGACACTCGTCCAATCAAGTTTCCCAGCCGCTTTCACAATGCCGTCGGCCCAACGGGCTGGTGGTCTGCCTACCAACCATCGACCTGGAATTGGCCACCACTAGACTACCTACTCGTAAGTCCACCTGCCGTCTTCCAGAATTACCCATTTTAGTTTTGCATTGCCTATATCTTCAACTTTGGTCTTTTGCCGAATATCGACGTTTCGCACATGGTCGATAAGTGAGATGCCAAGCATGGCCCGCTCTATAGCCGTTTGCGTGACATGGATTTTCTCCATGTTGGCTTTCTTTAGGGGCCCTGTTTCAGCACCATAAATGAAAATGGGTAGTACGCATTTGTTGAAGGTCTTTGTCTTTAGGCTTTGTGGAATTTTGGCTCTAAAGTTACAGTTACAATAGTCAAATGATTTATTTACACAAGTCACACGCACGACGAGTACCTACATACTGTCAAAGCGCTGGGTAATCTTAACTCAAGTGATGGATTCCAATCATTCGGTGCGACTAGACCACGAGCGCTTCACGAGAGATGAGGATATGATGTAGTAGAAAAGTGAGAAAGCAGAAAATGTTAATTTACTCACTCAGCAGCGGCGTGTAGAACGCGATATTGTACATCGTGGCCCTCCTCTTGAGTGAGACGTGTATTATATACTTGTCGCTATCGCTCTTGCCGAAAGTGGTGTCTACGTCACCGTTATTTGCGAGGACGGCCTTGTTCCAAGAGTCAGACCCTATCACACCATGCTTGCCCTCGATGTCCCACCCGGTCAGGTATATCGTGTCTATGTCTGAGAACTAAAAAATTTTACATGTTCTACGGAGTTGTGTACGAAGCCATTTCCCACCATCTCAGTATTAGAGTCTCAGTACAGTCTGTTAGCTTTCAGAATATACCTCGGGCTCTAGAGTAGGCTTCGGTTTTCGCCAAAAGCACGCGAGTGTAATACTACTTCCTGCTCTGTATAAATCTTTCTTCACTATTTTTAAAAGTTATGTAAAGTTATAAATAACAATACAAAGTAAACCTTACATTATTGCAATATAATCGGTATATCCGATAGTAGCCAAGGTATAAAATGATTAATAACATTAGTTACGCCGATAATGTGGTGCTGCTGAGCCCATCAATCAGTGACCTTAGGAGGCTCCTGAAACTGTGTGAGGAGTGTGCGGATTCACAGGGGTTGAGGTAATACTTTAAAAAGAGTGAAATGCTGGTTTTCCAACCACGTAAACAAAAGGTGGCCATAGTGCCTTCTGTATATCTAAATGGGAGGTGCTAAAAAGGGTCCAGCGTTTTAAGTACCTTGGTCACTGGGTCTCCGAGGACCTTTCAGATGACCTCAACATCGAGAGGAAACGGAAGGCGTCGCACGTTGTACTAACGAAGTGAAGATAACGCTTTTTAAGTCGTATTGTCAATCTTTTTACACATGCCTTTGGGCCAGCTGTACTCAGAGGGCGCTCAGCGCTCTCCGCGTACAGTATAACGACATCTTTAGGACGCTGTTTGGGCTGCCTCGGTACTACAGTGCTTCGGGCATCATGACATAATGCGCAAGCGTGCGGCGTCCCTGCTAGGCTACGTCCGAGGCAGTACCAACGGCTTCCTACAGGTATTGGCGTCCAATATGGAACCATTTATATGGCTTGCATGTGAAGAAGTATAACTTATTTTTACATCTCTCATGTTCGGTAAAAAGGTTCTTATTACCTCCAAATGGGGCTTGTAGGTGACTAATTAGCGCTCTAGGGTAATAATGTAGCTAAACAAGCCCTAGGGCCGTAAGTAATTAAAAAAAACACTTCTTTCAAAAAGTTTGCGTACAATTCTAACCATCATACTGGCAATAGACATCATGCATTCAGCCCAGTGACCAAAGAGGTCGCTTTGCTATTCAGCCTTGTCTTCGTGCGAGTATAATAGTCATCAATTTTAAATAGGTAGGTATCGAACGGCGAAGCTCAATTCCGTTCTTAAAAAAAATTAAAAAGTTCTTTCCTTGATTCTTTTTAATGAAAAAAGGCGGGAATAGAAAACTTTTACTTTAAATGTTTTATTCTTGTTATGCCGGTTTTTTTCTACTTACCTCACAATCGAGATGTAAACCAGAATAGTTAGCTCTGATGGCTTACAGCCCTTGGCTACTAATCTACTGTTATTACGTGTAAGCTGTCCAAATGGTTTTAAAATAACGTAGAATTAGATATAGATAGATATCTATTAAGCCACATAGTTTTTGACTTCAGTTTAGTTTTAGTTTTTAAGGCTACTAACATCACTGTTTTATCGGAAATAAATGTTAAGTTATATTCTAAAAGTTAACAGACTGTACAAATCGTTTTGCCTCATGTAAGAGCATTTTATTATGTATATCTTGCGTGCATGTAGACATACACACAAGATATACATTTAAAAACTGACATATATGAAAAAAGGTCCAAGCCCAATAAATATGACGAAATACTTACAACTTTCATGAGAGTATTGTTTGGATATAACATTTCCAACTTTATGGTCTCATGTGAATTCCATGGGTTCAGCAGTATTGAACAAATATACTCATCTCGTGGCCACCTGAAATTCATGTTGACAGTCTCAATCAATTTTATGATTATGGCATTATGGACTAATCCTAAAAATCGGCAACTAATCCGCTATTTGACTCTCTTTGCAAATAAGTCTTAAATGATAAATATCTCTTCCATTAGACCAAAAAATTTTTGTATATTTTTTGAGGGCCTAAAAGCAACCAAAAAATATATTTTAAAACTTTGCTTTGCTAAACAGCCAAAAACGCGGGCAGCCATTTTTGTCTATGGTTTGAGTGATTTGTGAGCATAGTGAAATAACAACAACGAAACCATGATTTTATCGAGTTTACGTGCAAAATATAGCAATTAACATCATTGCATTGTTCGAGAATGCAAAAATAATTATGTCAATAAGGAACCCCGGGAAGTTGTGGATTCGTATACCCAGTGAAATAAACACACGAAAAAATTGACTCAAACTTGCCAAAAGAGACCCCGGTACTTTATCGACTGAAACTCGGGTGTATTTTGTGAAGTTCTCATACTACAGACTTACTTAGCAAAGTCAATATATTTCATTTTCTTAAGTTAATTACTACAGGAAATATTTAATTATTGCACCAGTGTGCAATCCGCTACGAGTCAAGTAGCGGATTGCACTCTGGTGTGCAACAGTTACAAGCGGCGGAACAGACCTTTTTCGCTTCGCATCTAAACAACATGTTGTTAAATAAATGTGTCAGGAATGCTCTGTAGTTGTGATTATTGTGCCTTTCTATGATTGATAATAAAAAAAATATATTTTCTTTCTATTTCAAAAACTTTCATAAGTCTGACTTCAACTCTATGCTTTTATTTCAAGATGATAGAAAGTAGGAGAAGTGAAGTATCCAAAACTCCTCGTCCAATTACAAAAATTCTTTCACCAAAATTTTGTAAGAACCTTCAGAATGGACTAAGGCTATAATAAAAGTATAGTATCGATGAACTCTACGTGGCAAAAGGAAACAGCTGGGCAAAAATAAAGATAAAAACCAGCTAGTATTCACTCACTTGCTTAGAATATCAGTGATGCGATTCTCACACCATGTCCTGATCTGGGCCCGGAAGTGGAGTGTCACCTGTCCGGTGTATAGCATCGAGATCATATCGGCGTTCTTTGTCTCTAATAGACCAATGTCTGCTGAGCTGTCAGGTTGAAATAATGAGTATCGTTAGTAATTACGTATTTTGAAACTTGAAAGCTTGGTTCCCGCTGGAGACAATCATAAACGAAAGGTGGTCGTTGGCTCTATTTCAGCTTTAGACAACCGTACCTATCGTTAAGTAGGGCAAGCGGACAATCTTGGAGCTGCAGGAAAATGAGCTTAGAGGGGTCTTTTATCCCTGTTTTTGATTTCTATACCTGATGATCACTAAGTTCTTCAATGCTAACCTGGGTACTATTTACTGCACAGGTTATCATAGTCTGGGGCCAAAAATAATGAATGTGCAATGTTATGTGAAAGTTGTTGTACGGTCACGTGTACTAGCATATATGCAATTCAATACTTTTTCAAAGTCAAACTATTCAGTTTCTCATACAACAGGGTAGAAGAGGTTAATGTGACACGGTTCTAACGTGTTTACATCTTAGTACACGCGACTATATTTACATCTTTTGGGGAGGCTCCTGCAGAACTAAAACGCACTAGCGGTTAGTTAGCGTACAAATGCCCAAACTTATGGATTTTTTTGCCGGAAGAATCTATAGGTTGCCCGCAAAACTGTTCAGTTCCTGAAAGTGACTCACTTGGTAATAAGGAACATAGGTTGCCATATTTGTCCCTGCCGCAGCTTGAGGCTGGTGGTGCCGTTGTACTTATCGGGATCCCAGACACCGCCGTTGTCGGTCCAAACCTAGAAAGTTAGAGATATCGTAACCTGTGGCAGGTCGATCGAGTCCAGAGCCAAAATAGCTTATAAAAACTTGGGGTGCTCAACAAAGTTAGATAGTAGTTCACACCAACGCAGCCTCTAGACCTGTATCAAGCACAAGTCCGGTCATGTAAAGAGTATTGCAGCCACCTCTGGGAGGGTTCTGCTAAGTACCAGCTTGCAGCTTTGGACACGATTGAGCGTCGACCTATCAGGCTAATTGGGGATGAAGAATTAACGAAGGCATGGTTGCGGCCTCCGGAGCACTGAGATCGTAAGGTCGCTTGCCTCTCCGTTTTCTACGATCGGCTCGAATGCACGCTTTTGTCGTCGAAATTTCGCGAAATTCCGCGCACCAAGCGATTCGCGAATTATTTTATAATAAAAACAGCCATGTTGTGGAACACGCCATCGTCTGTTTTTTCGGAGACATATAACCTGGGTTTAAGGGTTCTGGGTTTAACTTGGCTTTAAAATTAGATTTAACCGGCATTTAACAGGTAAGCACGTAGAATCGTAGACTTCGTCTTCGCTTACCATCAGACTTGACTGGGGTAAAGTGTAACCAATCCTACTTAAAAAAAAGCAAGCCAGTACTAACAAAGCGCTTCTAACTCTTGAGCGTCCAGTTAATTATAGTGTTTGGAACAAAACTACGACTAGTTCGACATGCCAGTATGACCACCAAGTAACGGAGGACTTGACAACACACTCAAAGCCGATATCAAAGGTAAAAGCGCTAGGTCTTGGTAGTCAATGAGTATAAAATGTGAATGTGTCTCTTGTAACATTGCATTGTACGGAAACCCAGATTGACAAGGTTGTTAACAATAGTACTTGAAATTGTCAATCTCCGGTGGACTCGCGTCGTCCACTGGCTACCCAATAATATTGTTTCTACAGGAATTAGCCTATACGACGTAAAAGTAATTTGAATCGCAACATAATATTTAATTTGAAAAACCTATTTCTGGCTAAAAAAAAATTTTTTTAATAGTCCTTAGCACGGGTTAGTGCATTAAAAATACCGAAAATGTAATAGTTTTTAATTATTAAATGTAACTTTTTCGTTAAGCTCATATTTACTATTTCCCTGATAACTTACCAAGATAAGATGAGATGAGATGAGATCAGATAAGAATATTCTTTCTTGTACACCAGAGCACATAATGTAAAGATATAAAGTACAATTGGTAGCCTTTTTGCTAAAAGCAATTTCTTCCAGACAACTTACGACGGAACCTTACCAAGGAAAATCGATAACCATCAGTAATTAATTATACATTATATTTCCTAATGTTATTGATAACGTACCGCGACAACAGCCACTTCAGTGAACAGCTTTGCCTCGAAAGCATCGTATCTGACAGACGTCAGCTTGACGCCGAACTTGACGTTCATGACAGGATCGGGTGCGATGTTTGCAAACCGGTGCGTCAACATGTCCTTCCTGAGTTGCTTGGAGGGAGATAGCTTTGGCTCAACAGCCTTGGAGTTGGAAGAGGCTGTGGAAACAAAACAACTAGTACTCGTGATAACCAACTTCAGCATTCCAATTATTAAAGCATGAACCATGCATAGGCTCAAGAATACTCCGTGCCGTTAAGTGATCTAACATGTCCTTCATGAGTTGCTCTGAGAGAGACAGCTTTGGTTGAACAGGCTTGGAGTTCGTAGAGGCTGTGGAAACGTAACAACATACATAATACTCGTAATGAGTAATTTCAGCATTCTGACTATTTAGGCATTGAACCTAGCCCTATTTGGTGATGAAACTGGTTGTTATGTTCATGGAATAGAAATCATGAAATTTTATACTCTAATTTATTCCATAAATATTAATCATTTTCACGTTTGTCATGATAAAAGTTTTGTCTCTAAAAAAATTATATAATACTATCCTCCGGTTTAACCATCAAAGCATATCCTTCGGTTTAACCATCAAATCAATTCGGCTGTGCCACAAACGAAAAATATGGTAATACACCGTCCATTACCAGTGCAGTAGGTCCATCAGAACGCAAATGGTCAAGGCAGTAACTGTAAGCATCTTGCTACACGCTTACAGTCACTGATTTGACCTTTTGCCGTCAAACTAGTGACTTTAGAATAATAAAAGCGACGGCAGTGAATGAAATGTTCCATAATAAATCGATCCCAAACAGCGTGGATTTCGACGACCGGTAAATTGTAGCTGTCGCAAGTTTAAAACTTGTTTTCTGATTCAATATCAACTCAAAAACCTATTAAGAGGCTAAATAGAGGCTGAATATCAACTCTTCTTTCAAATGTATGCATACGGTTTTCGATAAAATTGTTGTAAGCCGTTGTTCTTTACAGAACTTAGAAAAGAGAAAATAACAGAGGCGGAGGGGATACCTGTCAATCGGTACAGGGCTCCGACGCAAATTCGTATTTGATATTGTATACCTAATAAATAAACTTTTTTTACTACATCTTATCACATTCCATCTCAACTCTTCTCATCTCATCTCAGTGGATCCCATCTCATCTTATCTCGCAAATCACCGCTAGTCTGACGTAATGCTATCTGGGATCCCGCTCAGTTCAAATATTTGATCTGCTTACGTCTCGTGCTATTGGCCACCGGGCAGTCGTACAGGAACTCGGCCTCAACTCCATCCCAGGATGTAAAGCTGAAGTACTTGACAGAGACAGGATCAAGGTCATTATAGCTTAGTACGGGTAACGGGTCCCCTTCTAAGCCAAACTCGATCAGGCCATCTGAAATTAATGAAAGGAGACGGGCATTTCTGGGCCTGATTGTAAATAGTTGAGATATGGTTTAAAAAAAGCGTTATATTTTTCCTTTTTTAAAATATAAAAAATGAGCTCAATTCACAATCTGGAAGATGAGAAATCTTAAAAATAAGTTTATGTCCCTAATAAAATAGGATATCGAATACTTTAACCGATTAGTGTGAATGTATTAAATAAAAACACACCAGATTATTTATTTAATAAAAGTAAATAAATACATTATAATTTACATAATGTCAACAGTTTAAAGAAATCAAACTATTCTTTAACTTGATAAAAATAAATCTTTAAATTGATTCTCGTTTACAGATCGATTTAATTCGCGTATTCTGGCGCGCGCTGCCAAAACCGCTAGAGTTAGACGTGTGTAATGTATGATGGAAATGTTAAAAAAATCGTTAAATATAGTTTATAGGAGCACACTGCAGTAGCCACCTATAGGCCTGTGATTAGGGCAGTGCTTAGTTGCCTATGTATTTCTTATCTTGAAAATATTGTGTAATTATAGTGCGACTGTAACATCTCAATATTGTTATATTTTTCAAATGTGATGCATTAATTTTTATGTGATAATTTTAATGTTAGTTCTTTTCTACGAAACGCTAAGCTACTCGAAATACTAATCCTGCGCAGACGAAGTCGCGGGTACCAGCTAGTGTTTTTATGATAAAACGTTTATCTTAAGTATCATCATCTTCAGCCATTTGGAACCCACTCCAAAACCGCCTCCCTAATGGCTACTATCAATAACTGAATGTTGAAGGATAGTACAAGACAGATGACTTTTAATTATAATTGACAAAATTTCAATTTTTAGCATACCTATTTTATTGTCTTAAAAGGAAACTAGATACGAAATAAAACGACCCGTATTTTTTTATTTTCTTAAATTCGATGACTTTCATTCATAATTTTCTGTTTGTATTTCATCTTATTCTAAAAAGTCGTAAACGCCAAATGACGTCACACATTCGGCTTACTAATTTAATATCTAATTTAATTTAACACCCTAGCCGACTTTTTAAAAAGGAAAGGTAAAGGAATTATTCCGACATGACATTTGAATGATATGTCATTTTCAATATCATTCCAACGTATGTGTGACGTCATCACACAATATTTATTTTTATTTATTTTCTCTAAAATCAAGCAATAATAAAAATTCTAAATATTTTTTTCGTCAAGCAATAACAAAAATTCTAAATTCTAAATATGTAATGTTGTCAATTGAAGGTTAATTTTATTTCCATAACTAACTATTGTATTTTAGTACCAATCAAACGTTTTAGACAGAGATTTATTATGACTAAAGGGCTAGTCATGTAATTGAATGCCGCCGTCTAATAAACTTCCTAGGCGTTGAAGTGGGCCGGCTGATTAAATCATTTGGCGGCGACAGATACACAATTACGGTACGAGAATAAAGTCGTTTATTGGTGACAGTGGTCAGACAGACATATTAGGCATAAATTTATGCCTAATATGTTTGAATACAATGTAAAAAGCTTATATGCCTTTGAATACAAAATCATAAAAAAAACATGAAATCTTATCATACATATAGCTGGCAATTGATTTATTTTGCTTTATGATGATTTGAGAAAAGATGGTAAAAGTGGAGTTTTTATCTGCAATATGGCCCGAAGGCAGCGAATTGCACTTTACATTGTACATTGACATTCAGGAAGCAGGATGTAAATTCTTTACGTTGAAATAAATTGAATTGAATTTAATATAAAAGTTTATGGGATGAAAGGTATAGACTCACTTTTGCCTAAAAGTAAAAGTAACCCTTACAAAACATGAAAATATTTTCATCCATTTTGTGGCCAACTCCTCGCTGTTTATTCGTGTTTTTTTTATATCGTTTTAAAAAATACTGTTCTTCAGATAGGTACAGTACTACACATCATAAAAGTCCCTTCGGGAATCTTCGTTCGCGCAGACTAGGAAGAAGTGTAACGAAAGTACCCGAAGCTATAAGTACATTCAACATGATCTTTAACCGATACGATTAAGGTGCAGAATTGATGGCCGCAGTAGCGCTACTTATTTCGCTCACGCTAATATTGCAATATAACGAAATATTGCCAAACTAATAGTCACCTGCATCGATGACGTTGAATCAACCAATAGCAACAAAGGCGCGCGGCCTGCCATAAAATGAAACTATCTGATTGGTCGATCAACTTGCCGCACATCCAAAATTTGGTCATCTGCGCAGGTACATCCGCGAGACTTATTTCTTGTATAGCACTGTACTTGTAGTGTTTGAAAAATTTTGGTTGTCAAGTAGCTATCTCTTATGCTGCCTATGTGTCTAGTTCATTGAAATCATAATATTGCGGTGATTTCTATGCTTCAGTCAGTTACGATCAGTCGTATAGCATTCATTCAGTCCATTAGTTCCATCGTTTTCACATTTCTTTTTGACCAAAGTGCCTTTTTTTGTTTTCATTAATCAGACAAAATACCTTCATCGATTTTAATGTAGAAAGCTCTGCGTTCGAATTCAGATAGTATTCCCACAGTCTTCGCGTGGGCTTTCGAATTGTGTTTCAGATTTCGCCGAAGCTCCGAGAAAGTGTTGCTACCGCCGCCCACCACTGTAACAAAAATGAGACACGTGAGAGAGCGCTCGTAATATTACGAAAGACATATCACTCAACCTGAAATGTTTAACAACTTCAGAGAATTAGATGGATCGTGAACCACTCTAAACATTAGACCACCTAATTTGAGCCCTGAATAACATTACAGTGTAGTGCGAGGTTTGACATCACTCAGCATCACGCCTCACGTGTTGAGCTCCGAATTCCAACCTGCATTCAAAATTATATGCAGCTCAAGGGTCAATCATTTTGCTAATACTAAAACGTACTTGCTGATTGATGTCATATCAATGATTTGTATGACATCCCCAAGAGTTATGACAATGTTTACAAACTTGAGAAAAGATGGTCAGAGTAGAATTTTTTTTCCGCTGCCTTTTTCTCCACTACAATACGGCCCGAAGGCAGCAGCTTACATTTCACGTTGTACATTGACATTCAGCAAACAGTATGTAAATTCTTTATGTCGAAATAAATTGATTTGATTTTATATGACGTAACAAATTGTGTTTAAAATTGTAAGTATTTAAAATTACCGATCTTATTTTATAAAAACTACATTTCACAAAACACTAATCAGAGGCTTTTTAAGTGGTCTACATTAGTATTTAAAAACCTATTATTAGTATTTTTTAATGATTCGCGATACTCATACATAACTTCTAACTAGATGCCTCAATGAAAATGAGAGCTTAATCTGTAAAGACGAAAGCTTAAAAGTCAGTGGGAGACCACTGCCTTCGCCGCCACAAAGACTTATTGAGCGTCAATACGAGCAAAATTGAAGAGGCAATCCAATAAAAATATCTGTCAAAGACCAAGGCTTGACACTCTAGTCTATTGCACTATTGCATTAACATACTCTTAGCTCATACCTGTGAATTTTTCCATAGCATAACTTTTTGAGGGTTGCCAATAATAACCTGTAGCGAAGTTAGTGTTGAAGCGCCCGTGGCCTAGTAGAACCGGGTGATTGGAATCAATCACTTGAGTTAAGCAACAACAGGCGCGGTCAGGTACAGTATGGGTGACCGTCCGTCACTACCGCTAGTGGCATCTTTCCGAGCGCTTCTGTGCTTCACAAGGCACGTTAAGCCGTTGGTGCCGCCTGTCATGTAATGGCAGTCATTAAGTCACGTCAGAGGCTTTATGGGCGGCTTGATAACTTCTGACCGTAAGGTGCGCCACTATATTACAATCCTCCACCAAACCGGACTTGGCCCCCGTGGTGGAGTATGGCCTAACCTTCTGCGATGCACATACAACGCTAACACTAACTTCGATATCAACCGTTGTATGCGAGGGACATACAACGCTTGATATCGAAGTTAGTGTTGGTTGTTTCTAACACACACCTATCTCATAAACAGGATCTGACGCTGATGGTTTGGGCACCGACGTTAGCAGAATGTGCCCGTTGCTAGGAGCCATGATGGTGAAGTGCATCTCGAAGACGATGCCGTCCTTCTCCTTCTCGCCTGCCTTGTGTGAGAGCATATCAGCTAAGTAGAAGTTCTGGTAGTTGTAGCCACTGTGCGAAATGTGCTTCTTACATTGCCGTACAACTGTCGAAGAAATAATTATTCAGAGTGTGGATTTGGTCTGTATAGCAAGTAGTGGTGACATAACTAAACATTTACATTCAAGCACATACATTGCTTCTGGCCCCACAGTAGGATACCCTGTGTCGTGGGAACCAGAAACAACGACAACAAAAAGTCATGTAAACATCCAAGACCTGGGCTTTTTCCCCCAGCCGGGATTCGAGCCCGGGACCTCTTGCATGGTAGGCAGACGTCTACCATACAAGAACCGTAGATGAAGCGATGGTCAATGGAGTGCAAAGTTTCTTGACTGAAGACCACGCAACACGCAGCTTTAAATGCCCAAATTCCCTAAATTCCCATCAGTTGGCTGTACCGACGCCAACTGATGGGAATTTAGAGCATTTAAAGAAGTGTCATGCCTTAGGAGGCCTTTGTCTAGCAGTAGAATAGTAGGAGCTGATTGATAATTATGGTCTTTTGACATTCTCATAGAGCTTGCAGTAGACACAGATTAAAAATAATTCAATGAAAAGTGTGTGTCATCTCGTATAATTCTCCATGTAAAAATATAACCAAGCCAATCTGTTCTGCCCTTTTCCAGTTTGGTGCTGATGCTGTGCGCTGTTCAAGATTTGGTTGCCTGAAAGTGATCCAAAAGACAAGGTTCATTTAACCACGAGGATAAGATAAAAATATTAACCACATAACACAACCTCACGCCTGTATCCCAGAGAGGGGTAGGCATAGACCAGGGACTGTCACTTGCCACGATCCTGACAGATCACTTTCGCTTCATCAACGTTCATTAGTCGTTGTATGCACGCATGCCGGTTCCGGGTACTTTTTATATTTCCCTTTGCTAATACATCCCCTATTTGATCGACGTAGATCCGCCTAGGACGACCCGTAACGGCCTTCCACCCACATTCGCTATATTAACCCTTACAAGGATACCACAACTTGGTGAACCCGAGTACTCACTTTCATCCGTTAACGTGTAATTTCCCAAAACACCTCGTGTCCCAAACCACACAGTGACACAAATCGCAAGAATCCATTGCATTTCTTAAGCACTGAGGAGCACCACGCTAAAGTATCTAGATCAACTCTAGAGATTGATGCGGACTGAATGAAATTAATCGCAACTCGGCGCACGAGCAGAGAGGATGTAAGTTATCAACAGGAAGAGATAGAGACTATATGCCAGCAATATTGACCGGTTTCGCATTGTACGATAACCGCCACTGCACGATATCGTTGGGCTGGTTACCATAACTCGCAACGTTCACACAATACTAGCTCTAGCTATCCCTGTCGGTGTGGGTACAAATGACAAATGACGCCCATGTCGTGGGGCATCTTGTCTTTTTTTTTCGTTCTTATTATTATTATTATTATTATTATTATTAATAATTTATTGCACCATAAAATTGTACAATGTGGCGAACTTAATGCCATAAGCATTTTCTACCAGTCAACCGCAGGAGGTATAACGAAAATTTGGCAGGCGTGCAAAAAAAAGGAAAAAGAAAACCTTACACATTAATTATATACTTACACATATAATACACTAAACATATATATTAAAATAATATAATACGTTCTTTCGTTCGTTTCAAACCATCTGCATCCGTCCGGCGACAAAAGCGGACTTATTAGAAAGGCAGTGTTGCTACTGAGGAAATTTAGCCTCCTAAGCCCTGGCGTCCTAGAAATAGGACATCACGAATTACTTTCTTAATTCACACCTAATGACTTAGTAGGAAGACCGAAAAACTTTCTGTTCCAGGGCCAATATTTTCCTCATAATTTTTTGGTCAACAAGAAGAAAAAGTTCTTTAAAATCTACGTTGCTTTAGAAGACTTGAAGTAACTATTACTCGACGGCTTAGGATGATAAATTCTCCCACAGACAATAACATTGCGTTTCTTTTTACAATATTCACAACACAATAAAACAGGCCCCTGATGATGTCGTGACGTATGTTCGTAACTGTTAAATGTAAAACTGTGAATTGGAGACTAACTGTAATGGCTGGTTCTAACACGAAATGTAAACGTATGATCAGACACTAGAAGGGAGACTTTTGACTAGTTCTAGTTAGACCTGAGATTTCTGCACCCGAGGTATTTATATACCTCGGCACACAGGACAGGACTTGGGCAACCTCACATCTTTTCCGTCACCACTTTCTGCACTGAGAATTTCACTAAGTAAATAGTTCACTGTAGTTCTAAAAACCTATTAAGAGGCTAAAAATTTCAGTCATGCCGGGATTCGAACCCGCAACCTCTGGCTATCCGTGCCAGCGCTCTACCACTTGAGCCAATGGGCGACTCACCGGCATCAGTGAAATTTCGAACCTCTTTACACTATTCTCTGTATTACGTACAGTCAGCGACATCTGGCTTAAGCAAATTACATCACTTACAGCCCCGACTACCTACTTTGCAGTTAGGTTTTACATCGGAATGATATCACTGTACCCACATGATTATACTATTTTTGTTTTTAATGCACTAACCCGTGCTAAGGACAAATTTAAAACCCTATTTAGAGGCTTAAAATTTCACCCATGCCGGGATTCGAACCCGCAACCTCTGGCTATCCGTGCCAGCGCTCTTCCAATTGAGCCAGTGGGCGACTCACCGGCATCAGTGAAATTTCGAACCTCTTTGCACTATTATCTGTATTACGTACAGGCAGCGACATCTGGCTTAAGCAAATTGCATCACTTACAGCCCCGACTACCTACTTTGCAGTTAGGTTTTACATCGGAATGATATCACTGTACCCACATGATTATACTATTTTTGTTTTTAATGCACTAACCCGTGCTAAGGACAAATTTAAAACCCTATTTAGAGGCTTAAAATTTCACCCATGCCGGGATTCGAACCCGCAACCTCTGGCTATCCGTGCCAGCGCTCTTCCAATTGAGCCAGTGGGCGACTCACCGGCATCAGTGAAATTTCGAACCTCTTTGCACTATTATCTGTATTACGTACAGGCAGCGACATCTGGCTTAAGCAAATTGCATCACTTACACTATTGGTAGAGCGCTGGCACGGATAGCCAGAGGTTGCGGGTTCGAATCCCGGCATGGGTGAAATTTTTAGCCTCTAAATGGGTTTTTAAATTTGTCCTTAGCACGGGTTAGTGCATTAAAAATAAAAATAGTATAACTGTAGTTATGTTTCTTCGAATTTCTCAGGAAAGAGCGTGAAAGCACGTTACTTAAATATTTACTTAGTGAAATACTCAATTCGGAAACCGGCCCGTAGTTATATAGTTTTATTCCTACTTTTTCTTCTTTTCGTGTCATCGATTCGACCAGTTTATATTTTTCCTGCCCAATAGTTGGCTACTGCAATTGCAGCAGCGTTGGCCTCTGTTAGGTCCTCCAGAGTGCAGGTGTGAGAGCACAATGGGCATTGGAGCAGGTGCACCATGGATTGCGATGAGGCTCCACAATCACATTACTCCTCCATTGCTACTATATCTACAGAAATATACGTAACGTAGAAAACGAAGTCATTGGTACATGCTGGTATGCAAACCCACGACCTCCCGATTGTGAGGCCAGCATTCTACCCTGCGCTAATACCATTATGAGACTCTTGCCTAATAAAGGCGGGTTTATGTAGATTTGTAAGATTTAGATTTAGCGGTTCTCTCTAAATAGGTTTTTAAAATTGTCCTTAGCACGGGTTATTGCATTAAAAAGAATATAATCATGTGGGTTCAGTGATATCATTCCGATGTAAAACCTAACTGCAAAGTAAGGCACTCGTGGCTGCAAGTGATGCAAATTACTTCAGCCAGATGTTGCTGCCCGTACGTAATACAGTATTGTAAAGAGGTTCGAAATTTCACTGATGCCGGGAAGTCGCCCATTAGCTCATTTGGGAGGGCGGTGGTAGCGGAGCGGTGTAAAACGCCGGCCTCTCAATCGGGAGGTCGTGGGTTCAAACCCCTGCATGTACCAATGACTGTTTTCTAAGTTATGTACATTTGTGAAATTATAGTAGCAATATCACTCGCCGACTTTGAAGGAAAACATCGTAAGGAAACCCTAGTGTCTGAAGTGTTAACGAACCTCAGCGCTTGCTACGTACAATGGCCCAACTATGAGGCTAAGTGCGGAAATCTCGGGTCTAACTAACTAGCTCATTTGGGAGAGCGCTGGCATGGTTAGCCAGAGGTCGCGGATTCAAGTCCCGGCATGGATGGAATTTTTAGCGTCTAAATAGGTTTTTTAACACTTTGAAACTTTCACTTTCTAGAGATCCTAATATCATTATGACATTTCATTTTTAAATACTTGTATGTGAATAATAGAGTTCTCAAATTTAACCTCTAAAGAGTAAACATGAGCTGTGTAGCTCCACAAAAAGATGTTTCGGAAAGGTCAGTGTTAATTTTGCTCATATTCTTCGGACCTTTCTTAAACAACCATTACGTCCCAGAGTTTTTCGAGGATTAAGCCGATAACATGCAGGTATTTTGAAATTTTTGTACTTTCAAAATACTTAAATTTCACCACCTTTAAGACCATTTTTTTATTTTTGCATTGTGCATTTATACACTTAAGGCGCTACAAGGTGTTAACTCACCAAAAGAATAAAATCTCAACTTGTTTTATGTTCCATTTTTGTTTAAAAGTGAACATCAGAAATCTTATGACCAAAGACTTTATTCAATTTCCGCCAAAAACGACCACTTTTTTTAATTAATTAAAGTCCTAGGTTGTTTATCGTAAATTCTGGACTGCGTGTTCTAAAAATTGTTGTCACAGTTGTTAAGATTTCTCGATTTCTCATGTGTGTTTTTAGATGAAGACATAAGTTATACTCCACCACGGGAGCCAAGTCCGGGTTGGTGGACGATTGAAGACAGTGGCGGACCTTTAAGTTATCAAGCCAAAGATTATGGGCATAAGCGCACAGATTATCCGACAGTGGTGCCATCCAAAGAAAAATGTTACATTAGTATTATTTTTTATAGTTGTATGCTTTAAGGTAATTTTTACATTTTTTTACCTTACTAACTTAATTATAAGACTGTTAGGTACTAATACAAACTTATATAATAGAAATGTAAATATGGATAAATTTTCTGAATAGAATTGAATAAATCGTCATACTCAATAGTCGTTCAATTAGACGCAATATATTTCATGAGATTTTCCCAGCATTGTTCTCCTTTGTTCAAGCACTCAAGGTAGGACACATCCTGTTCGTCCCCAAATTGGATCCCGGCCGCCCCCTCTTTTTTTTCATAAGATAACGAACACATCAATAAATTCCGTTTCAATAGATTGGCGTCGTTCGCGCAGATTGGAGGGATACGATTTGTCGCGTACGTGACTTGTCTTCGGTTGCTTGACGCACAGCGATCACAGAAGTCAGTCTGACAAAGAAGGCAAAACAGAGGTCGCGAGTTTGATTCCCACCGGAGGCCGTGTTGGTCTTTTGCCTCAAGTTTACCGTTTGTAAGTGCGACCACCTACCGACATTTATTTTTAAAATACTGTTAAAAGAAGGAGCTGGTATTACGTAACACAGGTTTGTAGCCTACTATGAATACTAAGCAACTTTTACTTCACATGTGAATATATGTAACATACAATGTAGGTAAGTGATTTATACTTGTGCTTTGGACGAATAAACTTTATCTTATCTATCCACTCCTGCTTATCTTAAAGAGCGCTTTACCTACCTCGGTGATTCCCACAGCCGGGCATTAAGGTCTGACCTGAATATGTCGCTGAAGACTCCAACTCACTCGACGAGGTTCTTCAGCGACTCGTTTACCGTAACGGCCACTCGGCTGTGGAATGATCTTCCGGTATCAATAAGGCGCTCCCCTTCCTCAGCTGTCTTTAAAAGCAAAGTTAAGGAGTTTTATATGTCCCTGCAAGTTTAGTATTCGTGCATTGTCCTTTTCATTTTGTCTTTTCCGTATGTCTCCATATAGGTACACAATATTTTAATTATTTCCTCATCGCGTAGATTGTTACTATAACGTATTTATGTAAGTTTATCATAACTATGTGTGTAACTGTTTATGTAGGTATATTGTTATTTATATAAGTAGTGTATTAATATATTCATATTTGCACCGACTATCCGTCTCTTATTGCCTTCAGCAACTTTCCGTCGTAAGGTTGTCTGGAAGAAATTGCTTTTAGCAATAAGGCCGCCAATTGTACTTTGTATATTTACATGTTTTATAATATGTGCTATGGTGTACAATAAAGAATATTCTTATCTTATCTTATCTTTTATTTATAAATAGCGTCAGTCTGGCTGTAATGTTTGTGATGTCCTTGCCTGGTAACCATAGCACAGGCTATCCTGGGACCACGACATGTGATTGCGCTGTATGAAACTAAAAGCGTTTATTGGGCCGTTTAATTACTATAAAATAGCATTAAAATGTGAAAATTACTTGCGCTAAATTCCGCAAAAAATCTCACAAGCACCATGCGGTTAGTTAATGCAACTTTTTCAAGCAGAAGCATGACACGATCACACCACCACCGACACCAATAAAATTTCGTGTTAGAGGCGAAATGCGTCGCGTGTTTTCTCACACAAGTATTTTAATGCTATTATGGATTTCCGCAAAGTAACGCCTAATTCCATACAATAGTATAAAATACATAACTTTACATTTACACACAGGCACACACATCGCTTCTGGCCCCACTCTAGGATACCCTGTGTCGTGGGAACCAGAAACAACGACATTACAAACATGTAAACATCCTGGAGCTCTATTTTTGAATCACTCGTATGAAATTGTATCGTCGTATGCGACATAAGTCACACTCGTCTTCTAAGTCGCATGATCTCGTTTTTTCGTATTTTTGAATCGTTCGCCTGAAGTGTTGCCAGTACAATTTGAAGTATTGTATTTTATCCGTTCCACGCAGAAATTACAAAAACCGGAAACTACCGTAATTGAAACGGAACGTAAAATATTTCGTTTTATTGGCTGCTTAGATGAAAAATCTTTGCCTTTAGTTGCAAAACAAACAAAACACTAGTCATATATCGTAAATAATAACACTTTGGTTTGTTTTTGTTCGAAAATGTCGAAACAAAAAATCAATTCGGCACAAAAGCACAAACTCCTCGATTTGAAATTAACACAAATTTTGACAATTAATCTATTAAATACGAGATGAGTGGTAAGGACCATTCGTTGCAGTCGAGTGATTCAAAAATACGGAATTTCGTATGTCGAACGAAAATCATTAGAATCGAGCGCTCGACGCGAGACGAGTGATTCAAGAATACAGCTCCTGAGTTATTTTTATCCCCAGCCGGGGTTCGAACCCAGGGCCTCTTGCATGGTAGGCAGATGCACTACCGCTGCGTCACAGAGGTCGTCAAAGTCTGTCAAGAAACCTTCTCATATAGTTACGTGAAAATAAAACAAGAGACAAAAAGCGAAGGAATATCATATTCATTATAAAAACTCACGCCTGTACTCGGATTCCGGAGAGATAAGCAGCGACCAGGGTCTGCCACAATACTGGCTCCTCCTTCACTTCATAATTTTTTGTACCAAGTAACGGTCCCTTAGAAGAGTTACTCAAAAATTACAGAATTGCCAATCAATGTACTGGAAAGTCGTGACTTTGTAACGGTGTAAGCTTCTTTACACCATTTTTTATATTTCTTCAATTCTATCACATTTCTACTAAGACCTGACCATATAAATCGTCCTTAACATGCTTATCCTGTTTTTTATATTCTTTTTTTTAATGCAGGGATTATGCTAAGGACAATTTTAAAAACCTATTTAGAGGCTAAAAAAAGGAAAGAAGAGAGACTGTAGAAAGAGGCTGTACGTAATACAAAGAGTATTGTAAAGAGGTTCGAAATTGCACTGATGTCGCCCATTAGCTCAGTTGGGAGAGCGCTGGTACGGTTAGCCAGAGGTCGCGCGTTCTAGTCCCGGCATGGGAGGAATTTTTAGCCTCTTAATAGGTTTTTGAAATATCCTGTTTTTATCAAGTTTTCTCTTTATATTATAATTAAATAAATAAAACACATTATAATTAAAACACACAGTTGAAGTCGTTCCGGTTTTATTATTTATAAAATGCTTCAAAACATCACAACTTTTTACATTTCAAGAGCGTCTAGCATCATCGTATTACACAGGCAAGACTTTACATGGTGCCTACAGACCGACCAAACAAACCTTATCTTATCTTGCTTTATGCCTTAGAGTATTGAATTTTAAGTAGAGGTTGAATTAATTTTACGTTTTCCCCCTCAGATACGCAATAGTCTGATCAGAGAACGTTGTGGACAGAAAGAGGATGTAGTGACTAGAATTAAGAAAGGAATGTTGCGTTGGTTTGGACATGTGAAGAGGATGAAGGAAAAAAGATTCACGAAACAAATATATATTGCGAATATGAGTGGAAGGGTTGGTAAGGGTCGTCCCAGGCGGACATACATCGACCAGATAGGGGATGTATTAGCAAAGGGAAGTATAAAAAAGTACCCGGAACCGGCGTGCGTGCATGCAACGACTTATGATCGTTGATGAAACGAAGGTGATCTGTCAGGATCGTGCCAAGTGGCAGTCCCTGGTCTCTGCCTACCCCTCTGGGATACAGGCGTGAGGTTATGTATGTGAATGTATGTTTTCTCCCTCTTAAAATTCAATGCTTAGATGTAAGAAACTCAACATTGAGCTTCTGATTTTGTTTGTTTTGTGGCGACTCGTTTGTGTCGGTCGTTTTGCGGTGGGAGAGCCTAATCACTGACTGACGGGACTGTTTTCGGTGATGCCAGTGTGTGGGGTAATCATCTAAGAGTCATGGTGATGCGCTGACGTTATTGTAATCATGCTGCTTTGCAATATGCAGACGCTTAGGGGCGCTTACTAGAGCCACCAATGGAATAAAAATCATAACTTGTTTTTATATTACAGTCTGTTAGCTTTAAGAGTATACCTCGACTACTATGGGATAGAATCGGATATATTCGTGTAATAGAAATATCCGAACTAATTTGACACTTCATTAAATAAAGATAAGATAAGAATATTTTTTATTGTACACCAGAGCACATATGTAAAGATACAAAGTAGAATTGGCGGCCTTATAGCTAAAAGCAATTAACTTAATAAGAAAAGTTTTATACCGAGCAGGAATATAGTATTACACTCGTGTGCTTTCGGCGAAAACCGAAGCCTACTCTAGAGCCTGAGGTATATTATAAAAGCTAACAGACTGTACGTTTTTGTCTAAAAGTGAACATGAGAAATCTCAACAACTGTGATAACTTTGTAGACTTTTTGTCCGGATCCACTTACGGGTGTTGTTATACGGCGAATTTAGAAATTTGCCGCTAGTAGGCTATTAAATTTTTGCCACCCCTACTGACCTTTCAAATTTAATACGTTAGTTTAGTTCACAATCATATGAATTACATTTATTCTGAAATTGCAACTTTATGATTTGTGTTCGGATTACGGATTACGAACATAATGTGTATCTATCTATCTATCTATCTATCTATCTATCTATCTATCTATCTATCCAGCCCATGAATGAAGCCCACTGCTGGGTATAGGCCTCTTCCATTTCACGCCAACTCTCCCGGTCCCTAGCCAATCTCGACCACTTACCCCCGGCCGCTTTTTTAATGTCATCCCTCCAAGTATAATGTGTATACTTACATATAATTACAAGTTTTTTCTTATTTCAGTAAGATAAAAAATTTGGGCTAAATTTGCCGCCCCTCTAAATCTGCCGCACTAGGCTCCAGCCTACTTAGCCTATTGGTAAATCCGCCACTGGTAATATCGGAAGAGACGAGAGGCGAGCAACCGACGACGCGAGCTCCGTCTCTGCTCACCATGATTAAGCTCTGCGAATCGGAGCGAAATCTGCCCTCCTATTAGGTACGTAGCATTCCACTCTATCGAGTGAAGTATTTAGACGACTCCTAAGTGTCAAAAAAATTTTGCATCTGACAGCGGGAGTAGCTTAAAAAAAGTAAAAATCAACGTCACGCAACTCAGTGGATACTTACGTAATAATGCCCCTGAGTGCTTAGTGCGAGTTTGACAGATCCAATTGAATAACTTTACTACCGCATTAATCGAGCATCGAGTAGTGAGTATGAGTAAGTTAACCGTTCGAACTGACAAAACGCTGTCACAGTACAACTCGCACTCGCGTTTATTCGTGTTTTGGCTGGTAAACGTGTTCACTTCTCAACGTAAACCATTACAACTCGCACTCAGCTATTTTAATTTCTATACTTGTCGCTAGGTGGCGCCTCGATGCCATAGAAATATGAGTTTACGTTAACGCGATCGAGTAGTTAAAAAACTCGCACTAAGCACTCTGGTCGGACTCTTCCGATACAACAACACCCGTAAGTAGATCCGGACAAAAAGTCTACAATGTGTTGTGGTTACGAAAGTTTTAGTTCAAAAACTGTGATAACTATTTTTAGAATCTACTGTTCTTACACCTAGGATTAGCAATCGAGGATTTTAATCGATTTCCGCCAATAACGGCCGTTTGCAGCGGAAATCGATAAGTCCTAGGATTTATTACACAACTAGGGTGGTAATACATGGAAAGGCCGAGATCGCAGAAGTTTGCGGCCCGAGCTGCAAGCGAGGGACGTATATATGCGATCCAGAGCTTTCTTTATTACCTCCCGTGTTGTGTACATCAAGTGTAGACATAAGTCTACACTTGGCCAGAAAGCGGTTTTTTCCGTACGCGCAGCGTGCGGAAAAAGCCACTTTATTGCCAGGTGTGGCATAAAAATAGTTACCACATATATTAAAATTTCTCTTGTTAATTTTTTGAAAAAAGTGTTATAAAACAAGTTTTGAATTTTATTTCATTGGCTAGTTAGCGCCCCTAAGAGCCTTCAGCTCAATAGCTGAAAATCACATCTGCTATAATTTTGAAGACTTTATAGCAGAGGTTAGTTGTGGTTAGAGAGTGGTTGACAGCACGACACTTCAGCTTTATTCAGTATTATAAATAACTTACTTGGACAATGTTACGGGCAACTATATGAAACAAAAATATAAGTACTTAACGTTCATCAGCTGGACAAGTAAATGGATATCTTTTTATTATGTTATCTATTTGTTTTCGTTCAATAAACGGTAAGCCAAAAATATCGTTTTAAATTGATATGGTTGGTATACTGCCCGGATTTCGCCCCCGTAGTGGAATATGTCCTAACATTCCTGCAATGCGGGAAGAGACCCATGCCCCAGTAGTGGAGGCATACAATGGATTGATTCCATCATACTATTACCGAAGAATAATCTTACCTGACGTTACATTAAATCAATAAAGTTTGCGTTGTGTGAGTTTCAATGTTCATCGCCATTGAGATCGCACATTCCCCCGGGAAATCTTCAGCACTTATGGGAACAGATAATGTCACGTACTTAGGGGAACAATAGTGGAAAGAACGCTACGCAGCTTCGAGTACTTTTCAGAATGGAACGATATGCAAGTACAGTAGTCTCAGTCTCATTTGGAGATTGCAAAATACGACGCGAGTTCCGTCTCTGCTCACCAGGATTAAGCTCTGCGAATCGGAGCGAAACCTAGTCGGACTCTTCCGATATAATAACACCCGTAGTAGATCCGGACTAAAAGTTTACAATGTTTAAAAACCTATTTAGAGGCTAAAAATTTCACCCATGCCGGGAGTTTACAATGTGTTGTGCTTACGAAAGTTTTCTATTCTATCTATATTCTATCCACAATCTCTTAAGACTAAAGTTTACAACCAATGTGTCCTGCAGGCAGAAACTTTCGTCCATGTTTCCACACTGTAAGTATGAACTTACAGTGCGGAAACATGGACGAAAGTTTTAGTTAAAAAAAATCCAAAATACGTTTAATTACTAATTTAAGTTGATGGTTCTCCAAAGGGAATGAATGAACGAACGATCGAACAAACGAACGAACGAATGAATGAACGAATAAATGAATGAGTTAATTAATTAATTGATTAATTAATAACGGTACTTAGAGCAAACTAAATACCAACCCGGCTATATGATAACTTCTACTTGCTTATCGCCAAGCCAAAACAAAAACTTTTCATTATTACTTCAATTCTTTATTGCACTAATTACATGAATGTACAAGGGCGTGCTTAAGGCAGGAAGCAGTATCTTCCAACAATCCTTTGGTATTGAAGAAACTGGCAATCTTAGTTTAGGACTCTCAAAAAATCCGCAAGTACAATTTTACAATTTATTTGAGCTGAACGCGGTCATGTAAAAAGTAGAAATGCCTCTCATTTTGATGTCCCTCTCTGGTTACCCAACACAGTTCTGTTCAACACATTTAAGGTAGTTTGAACAAAGTTCAGCGGTAGCCAGTTTTGTTGATGACATTGGATATTAGCAATGCTTGTTTAGTGGCTCATTCAGGTTTTATATGACTACGAGATTGCTGACAGCGGCTGGATGACAATGGCCGAGGACAGAAATAAGTGGTGTGCCGCGAGCGAAGCTTACGTCCAGATTAGACTATGTTTTTTAAGTCTAATCAGGTTGACAGTGTCTTACAATCCTCCACCAACCCGGACTTGGCCCCCGTAGTGGAGTATGCCCTAACCTTCCTGCGATGCAGGAAGAGACCCGTGCCCCAGCAGTGGAGACATCCAAGGGTCGATAACAACAACAACAGGTTGACTGTTGACCCCGGTCTAGGCCGATGGTAAGCGAAGACGGGGTCTACGATGGTACGTGCTAAGTGACCTGGGGTGAGTCTCTAAAATGCAAAGTTGTTCAATATAGTCATATTAGTCCGGTAATGGTCGTTTCATTCACACTGTCGGTAGTCTGGTAACCAATCGCATTGGAATGGTATAACCGTGCTACTTAACTCGGCGCCTCGCGCGTTTCGATCTTCTTCGCGTGAGATTAATTTGTGCCGGTAAATTGAAACCTTGGAATGACATTGTACTGCTATTGCTTTACCAAATTAAGGCAAATAATAATCATTGTCGTACTTACATCAGTCTATTGAAAAACTATGTAAGTATTAGACTCTATGGCCAGACTAAGTGAACCATTTATAGTCTTTTTTATAATCTGTAAAGTATGTACTCATTTTATTTATAAAGAAAAATATTGTGCTCAATCATAAAGTTAACTAAAAATAAGCAAATCCACATAGCAGATTTGCTGTAGAGTTTAGAAGTAAGTTTTTTTTAACTATGTGTCACCTCTTCGGTACGTGCTTCTGTAGTCAGTTGGTTTTAGAATCTCGCGGAGGGAATGAAGTGAAAGCTAAAGGAGAGGACAAGACGGGGTTTCCTGGAATGGTTTGCGATTCTCTATGACAAGGACTACTGCTTTATTTAACTGGCTCCCTAATGACGTGTGGGTAAGGGAGGTAGTGATTGAATGTCCCTGGAGCTGGCCATTAGATTTCACCTGACTATGTGAAAGACAATGATTGGCCTCGGGGTGGATTTTGGGTACAAAAGACAAAAATACAAGGTGGCGTTGGCTGGTAACCATAGCGCAGGTGTAAGGAGTACACATGGGAAAAATAACAAATGAAACCGGAACGAAAAAAAGCACGGACCTCACGTCTGTGCAAACGGAGTATTATTTAAAAAACACATAGCTCAGGGTCTCCTAGTTTCGGACCATGACAAGTGATTATGTCGAAATTATTAATTATTACCTATAATATAAAAATGAATCGCCGAATGTGTTCGTAAGTGCAAATCTCGGGAGCAGCTGAACCGATTTCGATAATTCTTTTTTTCAAATATTCCTTGAGGTACGAGTATGGTTCTTACGGAGAGAAAAAAAAATTAAAGAATCGACTGTTAGGCGGTACGAAGTTCGCGAGGTCAGCTAGTCTATAATATAAAAATGAATCGCCGAATGTGTTGGTAAGCGCAAATCCCGAGAGCAGCTGAACCGATTTCGCTAATTCTTTTTTTTAAATATTTATTGAAGTACAAGGATGGTACTTACGGTGAGAAAAAGAAATTAAAGAATCGACTGTTACGCGGTACGAAGTTCGCTGGGTCAGCTAGTTTTAATAGGTGGGTAGGGGTAGGTTTGATACGTTTGTAGGTTCAAATCCCAGGATGCACCTACCAATGACTTATTTGTGAAGTTGTAGAAGCAATAGGTACCACTTGCTAACCGTGCATGAAAACATCGTGACGAAACCTGAGTGTCTGAGTTGTTCACATAACTCAGCGCTTGCCCTTAGTCTCTCTGAAAGAAGCCCTGTATTCTACAGTGGGCTGTAGGTTTAAGTAAAAGGCTACAAGACAAATTCCCAGCCGGGATTCGAACCCGGGAGCTCTTGCATGGTAGGCAGGCGCGCTACCGCTACGCCACAGAAGTCGTTATATAGGTGCCTAAATAAGAAATATTTTACAACTAGTACGAAAGAAATAAAAGCATTTGTTTTATGTAGCCTCTACGAACCACTGAAGGACACGGGCCTTCTCTTAGAGATAGAGTATGGGCTTAGTTATCGACCACCACGAATCGGCCAAAATCAGCCAAAGTGCAATCAACAAAACAGCTGTAAACAGAAGCTTAAGACACTGGTCGTGCACGAGAAACCGGGGCTTAGTGTCGTTACGAAGAAACCGGCCTTTGAACCTCAGGTGTTAGTGTCACTGAGTATAGGAATAATACTACGACATTACAGTTACTTAGATAAATACATAAATCTCCCGTGTTTGGAACAATAGCGCGAGTTTACGAACTTTGTCACTTGTAACTCCTCAAAACTCACTTTGTCGTCGGGAAGCGTCCTCCATAGGACACTCTACCACGGAAACTCGACGTTCCCGCTGCAAAATGTATAGGTATGTATGGACAATAATATAATGGGTACCTGGCAACATTATTGTGATTATACGAAATACAAAGTTAGCTTTTAGAATATACCTCGGCTACTATCGGGTAGAGTCGGATATATTCGTGTAATAGAAATATCGGAACTAATATGACACTTAATTAAATAAACATTAATAAAATTAATAAGAAAAGTTTTATACAGAGCAGGAATTAGTATTACACTCGTGTATTTTCGGCGAAAACCGAAGCCTACTCTAGAACCCGAAGTTTTTCTAAAAGTGAACAGACTTTGTAATGTAATCCAATTTGCTGATGTAATGCTGTGCATAGCACACACCAATAATTTTAAAAACCTATTTAGAGGCTAAAAATTCCACCCATGCCGGGACTCGAACCCGCGACCTCTAGCTAACCATGCCAGCGCTCTCCCAACTGAGCTAATGGGTGACTCACCGGCATCAGTGAAATTTCGAACCTCTTTACAATACTCTCTGTGTTACGTACAGGCAGCAACATCTGGCTGAAGCAACTTGCATCACTTGTAGCCCCGAGTACCTACTTTGCAGTTAGGTTTTACATCGGAATGATATCGCTGTACATACATGATTATATTCTTTTTAATGCACTAACCCGTGCTAAGGACAATTTAAAAACCTTTTTACAGGCTAAAAACGTAACGTAATACAGAGAGTATTGTAAAGAGGTTCGAAATTTCACTGATGCTGGTGAGTCGCCCATTAGCTCAGTTGAAAAAGCGCTGGTACGGTTAGCCAGAGGTCGCGGATTCGCGTCCCGGTATGGGCGGAATTTTTAGCCTCTAAATAGGTCGCCGTCCAAGGTTACAAAGGTCGATCGAAAACGTAGGTTACTAAAAGTGCGTCTACGGACGGTAGATGTACATTCATCATCATATCGACATTTACGTGCCCTCTACTCCATTAGGTCACAGGACTTAGCAACAAAAGTGTAAACGAAGATATGCTGTCGACTGTACCGCGCGGATCAAAACTTAACTCTCGCAATTCGCGAACTCCCGAAAATGTCTGTTTTATTGCCGACACTTTTTTATGCGGACAAAGAAAGGAACTTCGCGTGTGGAGACAAATTTTAGCTACGTGCACTGCGTAGGGTGATGATCTTAGCTTGTCCCCCGTTTACACTACGTACTCCGTAGCTGGAGCAAAGGGAAGTGCGTGTGAACACGCTTAAGCTATTCGTAGAAACTTTTACTAACATACTTAACATAATATTGTTTTTTCCTGGACTACCACAATACGGTCAACTGGTGAGAAATTCCCTGTAAATTCTGCCTTTGTCTCACAATCATTAAGTGATCATTCTTACATCCATCATAAATCATAATAATAATCTTCATAAAGAAAAGTATACAGATTATACACCATACTTTATGAACATTATATTTTTTATCACCGAGTCGTTTTTAAATAATATGTTTTTCACTTTACTTTACTTATTTTAGAGAGTTTAACAATTTCATATCTAGGAAAAAAAACGAGGTCCCATCAAGAAAACACTACCTAAATCTTCATTGCAATAAGAGGAACTACGTACTTCCCATTACTGCCGGTTGTAAGTACATTACTGGCCTCTACCTAGACATATTGAATAAGAGTCATTTAGAAGCCACGGTAATGGTTTAATATTTAAAACGGTGTATGTGTGTGTATGTGTATGGACGTATCTTAAACCCAAAGACGTCCTTGAAATTAAACAAAAGATCCTTTTGACCCACCAGAACGTAAAAAATTCAATCCGAAAAATTGTGTAGAGTAAAATGTTTCAAAAATATTCGCTATTAGTAAAATAACCCAGATCCGTGGCGCGCTTTTACTGCTCTGGCTGGCTACTAATGAGCGTCGAAGTAATAATAATAATGATATTTTATTTATTTATTTGCCTCGTAGTACATTGGTTTTCATGGTTTCGAGTTTGTGTCGAAATATTTTTGTAAAGTGTCTTTAAAAAAACTAGCGTATCGATAGCTTTTGTTAATGCGTATCCATTTCACTATGACTATCAAACCTTGCAAAATCCATGGTGTATATTATATTGGCAAAGAACTATTGAAGCTAGTTATGACAGAATGCGGTAGCGAAATTAGCGAAGGCTAAGCATTGGCCTCTGCATCCACGTAATGAGATGATTTATACAGCGTCCAGAGGCCTCTTTACTCACACTAGACGGGTGAAGGGGCCACTCGGAACATCGTGAGGAAATCCGCGGCTTAGTTGGCTCCGCACGTATTGACTAGTCTTTCCTGCGGGCTAGGCCGACTAATATCAGGATGGTGTAGGTGCTGGGCAAGCCTACACCATCTAAAAAACTATGTCTCAGGCACTACAATAAAATGAAAAGGTTTTATTCAAAGTAGCGCAGAAGCTGCGGCTTAATGAATGTTACAACTTAAAAAGGTGTCCATTTCAAATCTAGATCATTTTGGAAAAAAATGGCTCATGTAAATGGGGCATGCGTATGTGATAGAATTGGAATGTGCAACGCATTTGTAAAGTTGGAGAGAGTGTTTGCTTTTCCAGCTTTGGAATTCTGCAGAAGAATTGACGGAGATACTCGTACCTTACTAGACGACTCCGTTGCTGCTCATAAACGGCAGGTGTAGGCACAATGTAGGGTTGCCAAAATATGCACTTTTCCTGAAACACCTTATTCGAGTTCTTCATATTTAAAAAATGTTATAAGATTTGTTGTGATTTTTTTTTAAACGAGATATTTATTTAATGAGTTGTGAATTTGTTTGTTATATGTTTATGCTAGCTGTGCCCCACAGTGTTGTTATCAACCCTTTGTATGTCCCCAATGCTGGGGCACGGGTCTCTTCCTGCATCGCAGGAAGGTTAGGCCATACTCCACCATGCGGGCCAAGTCCGGGTTGATGGAGGATTGTAAGACAGTGGCAGGCCTGACTGTCAGAAGTTATCAAGCCGCCCATAAGGCCTCTGACATGGCTTAACGACTGCCAATTATATGACAGCCGGCACCAACGGCTTAACGGATTTATTCGTGTTATAGAAATATCGGAGCTAACTTTTCAAAATAGTGAAGAAAAGTTTTATACAGAGCAGAAAGTAGTATTACACTCGTGTGCTTTCGGTGAAAACCGAAGCCTACTCTAGAGCCCAAGGTATATTCTAAAAGCTAGAATAGAATAAGAGTTTATTCAATAATTTCGAGAGATATTTCATAATTGCGTATTTCCGAAGTAACCCTGTAGAATTGAACGGAGGCAGCCACGCTTAGATTTATGACGAGTCTTACGAAGGCTTTCATTAGTGTTCAATCGTTTAGTACCTAAGACGACTCCGGGGTAGGGGGGAGGGGAGTTTTGTCCATATCTCGACATAAAGACGGTTGCGTTTGTTTGACTGCCTCGTTAGTCTAGCCGTATCTCGTCCGAATATCCCGCTGGAGGTAGAGGGTTCGATTCCCAATGGGGTCGCTGTACATACATTTTTACAAATGGCCCCAGTCTGGGGTATTTCCATGAAATGAAAAGGTTTTATTCAAAGTAGTGCAGAAACTGCGGCTTAATGAGCGTTACAATTCAAACTAGGTGTCCATTTCAAAATCTAGAACATTTTTGAGAAAAAATGGACAAAAAAACTCCAAACTTAGCCTTTTCAAAGTCCTTAATTCACATTAGTTTACATAATTAGTATAAACCTAGAACTCGTACATTGTACTGACTTTAATTCCAGACCTCTTTGTCATTTAACATATTTTTTGAACCGCGATTTATGTAAGCTTAAGCACACTTTGTGCCAAAATGGCTACTATAACATAAAGGATTATTTAATATATCTTCAGGGATTTATTATAGAAGCGTATACAATGCCCCATGAAGGATGTATTAACTTTTGCCAGCCCAAATAATGGGAATAAAAGTTTATATTTATTTCTAGTATTTACATTGTGTTGGCTATACCTAAAGTTGTCATGTTACCTACTGATATTTTTCCTAACGTACGAAATGTTTTCATAGATAAGTAAGTAGGTACTGACTGGCAAGTGTCAGGATGTTAGTTTCTATAAAGAAATGTCTTATGATCATGTTTGTCTGGTTAGGTACCTTGCCATAGTATCCGGTATCAATAAGGCGCTCCCCTTCCTCAGCTGTCTTTAAAAGCAAGGTTAAGGAATTTTATCTGTCCCTGCAAGTTTAGTATTCGTGCATTGTCCTTTTCATTTTGTCTTTTCCGTATGTCTCCATATAGGTACACAATATTGTATTTATTTCCTCATCGTGTAGATTGTTACTATAACGTATTTATGTAAGTTTATCATAACTATGTATGTAACTGTTTATGTAGGTATATTGTTATTTATATAAGTAGTGCATTAATATATTTATATTTGCACCGACTACCCGTCTCTTATTTCCTCCAGCATCTTTCCGTCGTAAGGTTGTCTGGAAGAAATTGCTTTTAGCAATAAGGCCGCCAATTGTACTTTGTATCATTATTACATGTTTTATAACATGTACATTATAGAATATTCTTATCTTATCTTATCATAGTATGTACTTACCTACAGGTCATCCTAGTTTCGGACCAGGACGAGTGATTGTGTTGTATGGAAGCTATTTATTTTATTTTGTCCTTTTTTCTTACAGAGTTTGGGCAGTGGGAAAGAAAATATTTAAAAAAATGAGAATTTTAAATAAATTCTCTTTTTTTTCTCAAGCAGAGGTCGACATGCAAGTTGCATCGCGTTAGATGTCATTTAAGCCATCCTTTAAGATGTCGATGGATGAGCCAACATTTTTTATAATAGTTTTAGTTGAACGCTACTTAAACCCGTTTTAATTGAACGCTTTTTATAACCATTTTAGTTAAATACTCATAAGTGTTCTAAATTAAGCAAATAAATCGATTTCAGCCCTTGTATGTCATCCATCACTGCTGGGGCACGGGTCTCTCCCTGCATCGCTGGAAGGTTGGACCATACTCCACCACGCAACATTAAGCATATAAATATATACCTACTATGAATATGGAACTTTTTTTGCTTTGTTTGTTGCACTTTACTATTGCACAATAAAACTTAAATCACATACTAATGTGGTAACAATACGTACAAAGGCGGACTTATTTCAACAGATATTTCTTCCAGCTAGCTTAAAAATCTGCCTGGATTTTTGTGATTACCTAGTTGAGAGACAGAGAGCACTGAAGAAATAGTTAGCCTTTATCGCTATTGAACTAAAAATCAATTTAACTAAGTCACAATACGCCCACATCTCGTTTGGTCTAGACATAACGCGACTTCGAGACACTGCGTTATAGGTATACAACGAGCAAAGGCTTTTAAGTACGTGCGTTATTTCTATAACACGATGTATTTCATATGTAGGTATTTGATAAAGGCAGTTGTAGCAAATTGATCTCGATCGGCGGGCACGGGCGGGGATGCCCTCTGAGGGCATGACACAAACCAACTGGAACGTTGCGAAGAAATCATCGCTTCTGTTTCGGTCATAGAGTAATTGAAACGGTGATGATGATTGTACGGGTTAACACCCTACACTTTTCTAGGTTGATTTTCTAGGATGGAATTTAACAGTTGGATGATTGGAATCACGCAGGATTTCAATCGCTGCTATTTGGAGTCTAATTAGCAACAGGATGACAATATCATTCCTGTGGTATGTACCTACCTAGGTAGGTATAACCCGCGCACATCGTGCACTTTAAGCGTGGGTCTAAAATATTATAATAACCAGTAAGTATTAGGGAATTGGAAAACGATAATGTTTTTAATAAATTATTATTTTAATATCAATTATTTATTTATTGTCTTATTTTATATTTCAGTACCTACACTTGTAACTTATAAGAATCATAATTTTGCAAAATTCAATTATTTTAAGATGGATCATTTGTACTCGTGGAGACCGCGACTCGGCAAACGTAGTGTAGGACGCCCTCCGACTAGGTGGGATGAGGATCTGCGAAAAACTGCCGGCAGATGCTGGATGCGGCAAGCTGAAGACAGGGCGCTATGGCGCTCATTAGGGGAGGGCTATGTCCAGCAGTAGACTACCTGACGACGACGCCTGACGACGCGACGACGACGACGATTTGTACTCGTAGGTATGCCTCTACGGTCAAATATGATGAAACTTAATTTTTTATAATAACTTTTATTAACGCGTGTTTCACAAATAACTAAATTTGTTTTTTAACTTTTTGTATCGCGTGAGGTGCCGAATTAAGTTGTACGGGTTATACTAATTGAAAGAAGATTGGTTTCTAAACTAACATAATAGTGTCAATGAAGCAAACACTACCATACCAATATTACTTCATGTCTCCGTCTATGGTTGCCTGGAAGAAATTGCTTTTAGTAATAAGGCCACCATTTGTACTATATTTTTATATAAGTTCTGTTACTGTAATTTCTGTGTACCTACAATAAAGAATATTCTATCTATCTATCTATCTATCTATCTATCTATCTATCTATCTATCTATCTATCTATCTATCTATCTATCTATCTATCTATCTATCTATCTATCTATCTATCTATCTATCTATCTATCTATTACCTACTCAATAGAATAACTACAGTCTGTACCTAAGCTTTTAGAATATAGGTACCTCGGCTACTATCGAATAGAATCTGATAGGTACCTACCTATATTCGTGTAATAGAAATATCGGAACTAATATGTATCACACTTTTTTTTTTCAATTAAAATTTATTTATTATTATCTATATAAACAAAACATCTAAAGTAAAACTAAAATAATAACTAAACTAAAATCTAATTAACATAAAGAAATAAAAATAAATACCTATAATTTACAAATAAAACACTTGCCCCAGGTCGGTGTCCCTCGGCAGGGAGCCCAGAATGCTGGCAACATTCCCCCTTTGGATGGCCAGACTTATTCTCTGGCCGAGGTATGCGCCAGCCCTCCGGTCCCCCGTGGCGTGTTGACAGCTCTTTAAAGAGCGAACGCGCCTCGGGGCCCCACGGGCCCAGTGTCTCGACCCCAAACGGCGCGAATATGTATTGGTTGCCCAATGTTGCATATTTCCGCCGTTTGAGGCCTTCCGCCGCCCCGGCCGCTGAGCCAGCGGCCCTTATACTCTGGGAAACATGGGAAGGTGCTAGTGTGTCGACGCAGGTTGAGTCCCACACTAACGGCCTCCCATGTTTCCAGGGTATTGACGTCATTCCGTCAGGCCTTTTCCCATCATCTCGGAAAATTCCCGGAGGTTCCAGCATTGCTGGAACTCCGGATGTAGCGAGGGCCCTTCGGATGACGTCATTTAGCGCCGCGTGCCTCGGTAAGCGGCCAGCACTCCGTTGACACGATATGTATGTATGACACTTAATTTCGAAATCAGAACTCGATTATTAGTGTAACACTCGTGTGCTTTCGGCGAAAACCGAAGCCTACTCTAGAGTCCGAGGTATATTCTAAAAGCTAACAGACTATTGAGACACGTCCCCCTCGCTCGATCGCGGATAAGCCCTCAGTTCTCCCGAACCAAGTAGGGTCGCTCCAGTCATGTGGAAGAGGCTGATAAAGTTCCTGGAGGACGGCGGAGGTATGGAGGGTAGTTCGGAGAAACGAACAGTGAAATGTTTTGTTGAAGAGGCATCGGGAGCTCGTTCGGGATGAAAAATCGATTTTACTATAATTGGTACCTACTTATGAATCATGTAAGTAACCTACCTATAGGAATTCAAAAGCATCAAATTCTGAAAGACGTCTGAACGAAAGCTACGTGCCGAGGTGTTTTAAGGGTTCCGTAAATCAAGGTTAAAAACTGAAGCTCCTTGATCTCCTTAAAGACGAGTCGCGCAAAAAATAAATATGTTGTCTTATACTACACATAGGTACCTTAGGTACGTATGTGTGTAGGTACTAGGGAAAAAACAGAAAATTGTAGTTTAATCACAAAAAAAAAATGTCTCGTAAGTTCGGGAAAACGACGATTTATAATAATTGCATAATTAGGTACCAACCTAAAAATTTGTACGGATCCCTCGGTGCGCCGGTCCGACTTGCACTTGGCCATTTTTTTTAGATTCAGGACATTTCTACAGTTGGTGGGAAAACTATCAGCACTGGAAAACAGTGTAGATCGGTACCTACTTATTTGTAAGACAGTTTGGGGCCAAAGCGAAGAAGCATACGTCCAATGACGGTTGTACACAATCGCCTGAGAGCCACTGAATTTATCAGAGTTTCACAGGACGATCGCATAGTGCCGATTGTGTAAAACCCGCAACGAATTATAAACTCTCGGGCTCCAAGGCGAGCGTGTACAGCCGCCACAAGAATGCGTTTTGTTTAAGGGTTTTTAGCCCCTAAATAGGATTTTAAAATTGTCCTCGGGTTAGTGCATTGAAAGGAATATAATCATGTGGGTACAGCGATATCATTCCGAAGAAGGTACTCGGGGCTGCAAGTGATGAAAATTACTTTAGCTAGATGTCGCTGCCTGTACGTAATACAGAGAGTAGGTATTAAGAGGTTCGAAATTTCACTGATGCTGGTAGTCGCCCATTAGCTCAGTTGGGAGAGCGCTGGCACGGTTAGCCAGAGGTCGCGGGTTCGAGTCCCAGCATGGGTGGAATTTTTAGCTTCTAAATAGGTTTTTAAAATCGTCCTTAGCACGGGTTAGTGCATTAAAAAGAATATAATAAGTGGAGTCTGCTACGCAAAGTATAGGTACCTAGCTTCATAAAACTATGAATTGTAGTTTTATGAAACTAGGCCAGTCACTCAGAAGGTATAGAATATAGAATACTTACAATGACATTTCAGGTACCTACTTAGATAAAAAGATTGTGGAAAACAAAGAAATCACCCGCTTGGACCTTGGATCCTTTTTAGAGTGACGTCACTTAGTCGACATGTTACAGGGAACCTTTACAGATTCATCAAATCTGGTAGTCTTTATCTCTGTACGCGGCCTAGGTCAGAGACCATTGGGTAAGTAGTTTTAAAAAGCTGAATAGGAAAAAGAGGCCTTACAGGCAGCTTGATAACTTCTGACAGTAAGGCCCGCCACTGTCTTGCAATCGTCCACCAACCCGGACTTGGCCCCCGTGATGGAGTAGATATGGCTTAACCTTCCTGTGATGCAGGGATAGACCCGTGCCCCAGCAGTGGGGACATACAAGGGTTGATATCGATCGGTGGAAAAAGAATAGAGAAGAACCATAAAGAAAATATTGGGTACCTCCGCTACCCTAAACTAGGGCATGCAATTACTTTCTCACCTACGCCATATTGTGAGGCATCGTTGGAGTGGTCGTTTAAAAATTCGATATCTACCCTTGTATGTTCCCACTGCCGGGGCACGGGTCTCTTCCTGCATCACAGGAAGGTTAGGCTATACTCCACAAGGGGGCCAAGTCCAGGTTTAAAAATTAGTGTAGGAAAAAATGGTCAAAGCTCAAAATTTGAGTAGAGATTCGTCTCCCGGCTAAACGATTATTGTACAAAAGTGAAAAAGTAGTAAAAAGCGGATTTAATAAAAACAATTCACTTTTATTCTTTAATTTAGCAAGAGGAACTCTTGCCCATCTGTACAATGTGAACAATGTACTTATTATATTATTGGCTATAATATCAGATAATTTCTTTAAGTATACAGTATGTACAATATAATAATAGATTTGGGGCTAAGGCTCTGCGCACATTGCGATACGGTGAATTCCGAGACTAATAAAAATAAGGACGTCTACAGCTTTGAAATCATTACAAATATCTTAAAGGAACGTAGTTTTTACTACGATAATCCATAATAAGCATAGGTATTATAGCTTTAAAACGAATGTGATAACATTTTTGTAAAAAATCGTGACTAACAAATTTTGACAGTCGAAAATGCGAATATCAATTCAAAGTGTTTCTACAACTTATTGTAACATTGCATTGTGACGTTAAAAATTGATAGAATAAATAATATTCTATCATTTTTTTAACGTTACAATGCTATGTTACAAGAAACATACTTAACTGAAAATATTTTTAATATGTCATGAAATTTCTGTGTACTGAAATTTCTGTGTACAGTAAATATACTGTACACAGAAATTTCAGTACATCAGTGGTTCAGTTAGTAACATCAACACCAAACCAAACCGAGCATTAAAATGTGAAAATTACTTTACATTTTAGCAAAGCTAGCATATAGCATAGCTTGGCGGATTTTAGCAGTCATTTTCACATTTTAATGCTGTTATGGATTTCCGCAAAGTAACGCCTGATTCCATACAACACCAAACCGAAGGTCACCGAAACGCAAAGATCAGAGCCTTCGAGAGCCATTTTTATAGTTTGTTCTCAAATGTATAGAATTCATTTCATCACACTATCTAAAATTATCTTACAATTTTGTGCCTTTTGCACTAGGATTACAGCTCGAACTGGCTTGGCACAGCCTAAATTTGCAACAATATTTTTTATATCTCTAAATTATTCACCCCGTATTTCTCGTAACTAACAATCTGTTAATATGCTGTCAGTAAGTCGAAGCGCGAAAAAATAAACATCTGACAGCTATTAATTGTAGATTAATAGATTGTAAGGTGGAAACTGGGAGTGAGTATGATAAGTATTTACAACGATGACAATGACTTTTTCTGTTGCAGCGTCAGATCACTTTTAGACCTTATTTAAAACACGATCGTCTCTCTGTTAAAACGCCATTATAGAAAAAGTGCTACTATCACTTTTTTCTGTCTTTTTCTCTTGAAATGCCACCATTATTTACCATTACATATTATGCTCCTATTATATATATTTTTTAGGTATTTCTTGCAGTGTCTGCTTTCCCTTTTCATCTTTAAAGGATTTCTATATTGATATCCATATTTTGGGCCTTTTATTATTTCATAGCCGCCATTTAAATTTTGCCGCGTCAATACTCTAAGATCCAGTTATCGACACAAACAACTCACTATTTGACCCGCCATTTTGAAAACGCCATCATGAAAAAATCGCTCTTACTAAACACACCAATTTAAAACACAGTTTCCGCGAAAACTCACTGATCCTCGGCACTAGGGTGTCTGCTCATAGAGTTCATTATCCTGCCGCTAAACGTTAGCTTCGAGGGCTAGAAGGTTGGCGCGTTCATGATGAATATACGCTGTTCCTCCTTCTTTATCCATCTGAGGAGACGGTCCACAGCCTTTATCGCTTGATCCTTCTCCATTAGAGCGTCGAAAGTCACGTAGAGTTCGAAGCCGTGGGTTACCTGGAAAGAGAAAAATAACTTATTGTGTGCTTGTTTAGCGTAGCGTAGGACGCCCAGTGACTAGGTGGAGCGACGACATTTGCAAAGCGGTGGGCAGTTACTGGAAGAGGAGAGCCGAAGGTCGGGCTCAGTGGCGTGTCTTGGGAGAGGCCTAGGTCCTGCAGTGGACTGACAACGGCTGATTATGATGATGATGATGCCCCTTTAGGGTAGACACCTCAAAGCGAAACTAGCTCATGTGACGTGTTAAGGTGTGGAGAAGCAACAGATCGCCATAATTGGAAACAGGGGCGCAGTAGCTTTTTGAAAGGAGCTACGCGCAATGGCCCAACTATGGTACCTTCTACGTGTGGAAATCTGACGTACAACTCGGGGCAAGTTCTTTAACTTAAAGTTTGCAGCGCCAGTACCTTATTTAGAGTGATGGGAATTGATCAAAATAATGATGATGATATCAACCTTTTGTACGTCCCCACTGCTGGGGCATCATATATAATTTCAAGTAACTGCATGATAAAACTGCATATTGCAGTTTTATCAGCGTCAAAATCATTATATTCTTCTTCAGGCTTTATTAGTCCACTGCTGGTCATAGCCCTCCCCTAATGAGCGCAAGGTTGTGCCATCATTGGGGGGATTTTTATTTATTGCCTGTATTTTTTATAGAGTCGGCGACAGTTGGGCTCTAACCCGGCAGCCTTTATGTTACGCGCCACAAGGAAAAGTTATAATATTGTCCCACTCACCCAAGCTAAAACGGTATCCTCGGAGTTCGACCTGAAAATCAACTTCGCCGGCGTCGACGTACAGTGGATCTGACTGCAGAACTTTCTATAATTCCGCACATAGTCTATATCCGACAACTTCTCGATTTTCTTCACCATTATATCACCACCCTCTTTATGCCTTAACCTGTAGTCTTTCAACTGGTCCAGGCAAATAGGGTCTGAAGTGAAAAGCTGAGCCGTTGACTTGCATTTGTACATAAAGTGCCTTATCTCTAAAATGCCGATGTTTTTCAGGGGGTTCGTGGTGGGCAAGTCCTGGTTTCTGTTGAGGGCGTCATTGATAGCCACTAGGCAGTTGGAACGTCTCAGTTTCTCAGTGATCGTGTGCTTGGCCTGTGAGAGTTGGAAGAACGCGTCGCGCTGTACTGTTAGGAGGAGGAGGCACGCTTGACAATCTTCCGAGATGTAAGAGACGTGGCCGTGCAGGAAACCCCTGGAATCGAAAGATTATTCTTGCATTGTATCGCTTTTGTTCGGCAGTATCTCAAAATGACAGGACAGAAGGGATTTAACTGCAAGTCCACCTTTTGTACATTATCCTATGTGCAATAAAGAATTAACATAAAACAGCAATTGGGAAACTTTTACATAGATAGATAGACTAAACACATGAACTTGAGAGACCACTAGAGTCAAAATCAAGACGGCCTCGGCCACGCTGACCGTAAAACCGAAGGTCTCGGGTTCGATCCCCGACCGGGTCAAACTAGGAAACAAACTTTTCTAGTTTGTCTCGGTCTTGGATGTTATCTATGTTTTTATTGTATTAAATCTATCGTCGAGTTGGCACCTATAACACAAGTCATTGAGTTGTACTTAGTATAGGGCTAACTAGATCTGTGTAATATGTCAAAAAAAAAAAAGAAATTGAGCAAGCTGTTGATTTAAGCGCTGACAAACTCTACAGTCAAACTTGCGCAGACCTTAGTCACAATAAGGTAAAATGTAGTGTCGGATTTGACCCTACTCTAGAGGCAAATCCTACTACGAAAATCTATCAAGATGTTTGGGTATTCAATACACAATAACGGCTGAATGTAGACATGACACTTGGATAGACAAAGATCTGAATTGAGACATGGGATAACGCTTGCGGGGTCAGCTAGTTTGAAATAATTCTAAAGTAACACTTTGGCAACATTCAGAGCCAAACTGGGAAAACTTTCGCGTCAAATTTGGGTAAACTTTTTGAAGTTAAACTACGACAAATCTGATATTCAAACATTCGCAGATAGAATTATTCTTGGGCCATCTCTAGAGTCAACTGTGGGCAAACGTTACACTTAAGTACGCAATCTTGCGTTCATTATAGGGTCAAACTAATACATTTTTTGTGATGTAAATTACTTCAGCCAGATGTTGCTACTTGTACGTAATACAGAGAGTAGTTATTGTAAAGGGGTTCGAAATTTCACTGATGCCGGTGAGTTGCCCATTAGCTCAGTTGGTACCGCTGGCACGGTAAGCCAGAGGTCGCGGGTTCGAGTCCCGGCATGGGTGGAATTTTTAGCCTCTAAATAGGTTTTTAGCACATTTTTTTTTAATTAAGCTGGAACAAACATCGTGAAGAAACCTGAGAGTCTTGAGGTGTTCAAATACCTTCTTCTTCTCTTCAGGCTATATTAGTCCACTGCTGGACATAGCACTCCCCTAATGAGCGCCATAGCGCAAGGTTGTGCCATCATTGGGGGGTGATGCCCATAATCCCCACGCTGTCATGCGGGTTGGGGATCGCTGTTTGGTGGAATTGTACTGCAGGGGGCGCTGCTGCCCACCTCCTGGTTTGTGTCCCTTAGTCGCCTTTTACGATATCCGCGGGAAGAATTTGGGTTGGTGCTATTCTCTAAGCTGACACCACACAGCAAATCAAATACCTTAGCGCTTGAAATCGCCAGTTCGCAGTGGGCACGCGTAGTAATTATACCCACTCTCTCTCTCTCTCTCTGAGAGAAGGCCTGTGCCCTGCGATGGCTATAGGCTACATAAAAAAACTCGAACAAGCCGCACTCACGTGGAGTCAAACTTGGGTAGACAGACTGGCGTCCAGCTCTCGGCAGTTTTGAAGCTTTCTGAGCTGCGCACCAAGTTGAACAGTAGATGTATGTCGGACGGGTGAAGCGTGTACTTCTTCATCCGGACTAGCGTTATGAGCTGGTTGCCCGCCAGCATTATCGCGAAGACTAGATCTCTGAAAAGTACGAAAAAGCGAGAAAATTTAAAAATCGACGAAATTAAGGAAGTGCAAATTAAAATAAATTTATTTCATTATTTTGTGTTTAAATAATAACAAAAATTATATTTTTGAACTAAAAGTTTCGTAAGCACAACACATTGTAGACTTTTAGTCCGGATCTACTTACGGATTGTTGTTATATCGGAAGAGTCCGACCAGGTTTCGCTCCGATTCACAGAGCAGAGACGGAGCTCGCGTCGTCGGTTGCAACAATCCGTAAGTAGATCCGGACTAAAAGTCTACAAAATTATATTTATTTATTTCAGATAACATCCAAAGAGGATGTAGTGAACAGAATTTTGAAAGGAATGTTGCGTTGGTTTGGACACGTGGAGAGGATGAAGGAAGAAAGATTGACGAAACAAATATATACTGCGAATGTGAGTGGAAGGGCTGGTAAAGGACGTCCCAGGCGGACATACATGGACCAAATAGGGGATGCATTAGCAAAGGGGACTATAAAAAGTACCCGGAACCGGCGTGCGTCCATGCCACGACTTATGAACGTTGATGAAGCGGAAGGTGATCTGTCAGGATCGTGGCAAGTGGCAGTACCTGGTCCCTGCCTACCCCTCCGGGATACAAGCGTGAGGTTATGTATGTACATGGATCCATTTGAATAGTAGGCAAAATATACACTCAGTTAGACGGCCTCGATGGCGCAGCGGTTTGGCACGCTGACTGTAAAACCGAAGGTCTCGGGTTCGATCCCCGGCCGGGTCAAACTAGGAAAAGAACTTTTCTAGTTTGTCTCGGGTCTTGGATGTTATCTATGTATTTATTGTATTAAATCTATCTTCGAGTTAGCACCTATAAGACAAGTCAGTTGTAATTAGTATAGGGCTAACGAGATCTGTGTAATATGTACATGAATATTTATTTATTTAGTTTGATTACTGGCTTAAAATACAGTTTAGATTTTTTGAAAAAAAAAAAATGTAACAAACGGCAATACTGTATTTCAACGTGGAAGGTAGAACACCGGCTTCTCAATCGGCAGGTCGTAGGTTCGAACCCCGACTTTACCAATGACTTTGTTTTCTAAGTCATGTACATTTGTGAAGCTATAATAGCAATACAACTCGCTAATTTGAAGGAAAACATCGTGAGGAAACCTGAGCGTCTGAAGTGTCAACTACCTAAGCGCTTGAAATTGCCAATCCGCGGTGGGCACTATACTCTCTCTTTCTGAGAGAAGCCCTGTGCCCTACAATTCGACGTTTATAGACTACATTAAAAAACAAACTATCACATCTACCTTATCTTACTGCAGGCCGAAATAATGGCGTTAGTGATATTCTCCCGAGCGTTCAGCGGAAGAGGCAAACACCGCACTGCTCCAAGTAAAAACGCCGGGTCCTTCTCCATAAATATCAGCAGGTGGTCTATGAGTCTCTCTGCGCCAGAGAGGAGTCTCCGGAGGTCGTAGTTGCGTCGCTGCTCGAATATCCTGTTCAACTGTGTCAGGGTCAGGACTGAGACGATTTGGTTGAAGGCATATCTGGAATTCATACATTTTTTTATATAACTATTATTAAAAGGCACGTTAAGCAGTTGGTGCCGGCTGTCATGCACTAGAAGTCGTTAAGCCATGTTAGAGGCCCTATGGGTGACTTGATAACTTCTGACAATAAGGCCCTCCACTGTCTTACAATCCTTATTATTTAGAATATTCCTTGACGTACCTACGAAGATGGTTCTTAAGGAAAGATTTTTTTTTTAATTTAAAGAATCGACTGTAAGGCGGTACGATGTTCGGGTCAGCTAGTTATTTAATAAAAATAGACCTATAATTTTACCACTCAAGTGTACAAGTGCAACGAAGCGGAGCTTAGGAGAACAGTCAATACCACAAATAGTGGTAGGCGCTCCTTTTGAATGCTACCAATGGAATTTAACACTTTACAGAGCGTAGGTTGTATACTTTTTGAATTTTTTAACTTTATTTTATTAATTTTTATTGAACTTTATTTCAAGGTGATAAAGTTCATTTTAAAGTGGTATATTTTTCCTTTCCCAATAAAATAAATGTTAAAAAGGATGGATGGAGTAAGGAAGGATGCTGACTTTTAATTAAAGCTTTAGCTTACTCCTTAGCGAATAAAGAAGTGAGGCTATTCGCAAAACTCACGTCAACTGCAGTACCAGCTGCGTTTCACTCTCGTTGCTCTTCGAGACAGCGACTAGGATGAGGGGTCCCTTCACTAGAAAAACAGTCTTGCAGTCCTTGGTTGTAATACTCCGTAGGATGTCTTGGTTCTGGTCTTCCACGACGCTTACCAGCGCCTGTATTACACCGCAGAGGCCAGCCAATTTGTCCTCGTTACCGTATCTGTGGACTTGTGGAGTTGAGTATTCAAATCATTGAGTTGTCTTTACATTTGATGGGTGCTGTGTGCCTAGACACAGAATTAGTGATTTTCTACTTTTGTAAAAATAGACCAATGTTTAGCAATGCATATGTCTACAAGACAGGTATGTTGCCCAGCATAGGTGTGTAAGATTTAATGAATGCATTTCAAGTCTTTTTAATCATAAGTCTCATTACTGTGTAACAAGAATGAAATAAACAATAATTATTATCATGATCATTGTTATTATATTGTTGATGGCTCACATGGGTACTCTACTAACTGAGAAGATGATAGTCAGAGTAGAGTTTTTATTTGCTGTCTGTTTCTCCACTTTAATTCGACAATTAGGCAGTAGCCAACATTGTAGAGGTACATTGACATTCAACAACGTAAATTCTTTATATTTAGTAAATAAACATTTTGACATTTTGGCATTAAGTTCGCCGCATTGTACGGTTTTATTGTTAAAATTTAAGTGCAATAAAAGTATTAATAATAATATCTGGTTTCATGAAATTTAAAAATACATAAGTGTACAGTGAATTAAATCCCAGTTCCCACTCTTGGATATATTGCAATGGGCGAACATCTACATATAGTGTTTGTGTGTGTTGTGCCTTGAGGATAAGAGAGCACACTGACTTTTATGGTTGTACAAGCTCACAGACTTATTAGAGGATTCCTGTCATGATTATTATTGTATTTGGTGAAATAAATAATCATGCTAAGATAGTCGAGGATCTGTTTCGCTTGGCAAGAAACAAAGAAGAATATGCAGAGCTGACGGCCAACCTCCATTGGTGGAGAGGAACAGGAAGTGGACGAAGATATTCCATTTCTTTTCCATCTACATATTTTATATCATATTATTTATTTTACATTGAATCAAACTGAATGATAAAAATATAGAACTAACCATGTCACCATGAAAACAGAGGACTAAACTGTATCCTGTGCTAGTGACCTAGTCGAACCGAGTGATTGGAATCAATTACTCGAGTTAAGCAACAACAGGCGCGGTCAGGTACAGGATGGGTGACCGTCTCGCTATTACCGCTAGTGGCATTACCTCCACCAACCTGGACTTGGTCCCCGCGGTGGAGTATGGCCTAGCCTTCCTGCGATGCAGGAAGAGACCCGTGCCTCAGCAGTGGGGACAAACAGGTTTGAAATCGAAACTGTATTCCACCATGCTTAGAAAATACTTCTTCAGGAAGAACTCAATATGTGGACTTAATGGTCTGGTAAACAGGTAAAAAGTAAATAACTTTTCTAAGTTATGTTATTGTGAAGTAATAATAGTAATACCAGATACTCGCTAACTGTGAAAACATTGTGAGGAAACCCTATTGTTTGAAATGTTGACATACCTCACCACTTGCTACGTACAATGGCCCAAACGAGGTTAAGTGACTTAATCTCAGGTCTGACTAACTAAACAGGTAAATTCCCTCAAATTCTCACTTTTTATTAATAAGTTGTCAATCTTTTCATTTCTTGTTTTAAAGTATAAAAAAGTTTGAATTAAATAAGAGACAAACCTAGAATATATCGGTTTCCCTGCAGAGCTCAATATGAAGACGTGTTTTTCCTTGTTCACCAGCTCCGGTGATTGAAGGTAGTCATCTCTGTCATCAAACTCACTACCGTTTTCTTCACCGAGCTTTGTTGCACTCGACGATGCTGACATTGTCTCCTGAAAAAATTGTGCAACTTTAAAATTCGCCAGTCCTTCATCAGAATTATTTTGTTCACCGCTGAAAGCCACACATTTGTCTTTAACTGTTTAAAGAAATACTTATTCATTGGAGGCGGAATGTATTAATCTAAAATAAAATGATTTAAGTTGCTAATTAGGTGATTTAGAAAAATCTTTCACCAATGAAGCAGCATTCTCATTTGTAAATTTTACACCACTGCCAATAAATTTTATTTTAATGAATAATTTTTATCTTTTCTTTTCTTATCTTTCCCAAAGCAAAAGTAATTCTTATTGACTATGTGTGTTTTTGATTAAAAATGTGAGAATGTTTTTTGGATATATGGTAATACTATTTTTATTTTTAATGCACTAACCCGTGCTAAGGAACAAATTTAAAAACCTATTTAGAGGCTAAAAATTTAACCTCTAAATAGGTTTTTAAATTTGTTCCTTAGCACGGGTTAGTGCATTAAAAATAAAAATAGTATAATCATGTAACAGTGATATCATTCCGATGTTAAACCTAACTGCAAAGTAGGTAGTCGGGGCTATAAGTAATGAAATTTGCTTAAGTCAGATGTCGCTGCCTGTACGTAATACAGAGAATAGTGTAAAGAGGTTCGAAATTTCATTGATGCCGTGAGTCGCCCATTGGCTCAATTGGTAGAGCGCTGGCACGGATAGCCAGAGGTTGCGGGTTCGAATCCCGGCATGGGTAAAATTTTTAGCCTCTAAATAGGTTTTTAGATATATGGTAAGTAATATTAATAGACCCTGCACATCTTTGTGTTTTTTTAAATGATGTAAAAAAACATTCTGTTTTTCCTGGTGTACAATAAAGAATATTCTTTTATTTCGAAAATTTAAAACCAATCCAAACTAGCAAAGGTAAATCAATATTACAATATTGATTTAGCAAGGTTTCAATATTTCAATGAAACACACATACACACACACCCTTGTTCGCGGCTCATATATTGTGAGGACCTTGACAGAATTCACCATTGTGCGGTGCTACCTTTCCCGTTGACTTAGAATTGTGTAAATCTGTCTACAATCTAGAGCTATCTCGTTCTGGCATGAACTTTTATTTGAAGTTTCCATACACACGACTGAGACAGAGATAGAGCTCTTTATAATTTGTGTCAAAAATCGGGCTTGTGCGGTCCCAATTTATTATGCGGTCGGACCGCACTTTCGAACAAACGCGTGCGAAAAAACACACCGACCGCATTATATGCAAAATACAAACGCATTTACACACTGTCCCCACTTTAGTGCCGTTTGAGAGAAGTTACACACCGACCGCATTTTATGCTAAGTAGAAATGCATTTACACCTGTCCCAATTTAGTGCCGTTTGTGAGAAGTTACACACGGACCGCATTTTGATGTTGTTGCATACTCAATCACCTCTCCCTTTTCTAGTATTTAGGTAGGTACCTAATTAATGCGTCCTCGCAATATTATAATACGCACTCAATCACATTAAGCTGCAGTCCTAATAATATTCCTTCGTGAATGCGTTTTCAAACTATCTTAATCTGTAAAAAAATTAAAAAGCCTCGCGCGGTCTGCTCGCTCCGCCGCGCCGCGCCGCCACCGCGATTTTAACTGTCATTTCATTCATTGCGAAAGTGTCTCTCGGTGGAAACGAACGTTGTGCATGAAAGCAGAGAAATGCAAACAAATCAGCAACTTTTAACTTCTGCAAGGTACTTACATATTATATTTCGATTGTTTTATTAGCTGCTCCGTGCATTTGACCAGCACCTAACTCAATTGAACTGATTTAAAAACCTATTTAGAGGCTAAAAATTTCACCCATGCCGGGATTCGAAACCGCAACCTCTGGCTATCCGTGCCAGAGGTTGCGGGTTCGAATCCCGGCATGGGTGATTTTTTTAGCCTCTAAATAGGTTTTTAAATTTGTTCCTTAGCACGGGTTAGTGAATAAAAATAAAAATAGTATAATCAATTGAACTGTTCAACTGTGTACTTGACAACCAGGTCTTGTGAACCAAACCCACGTAGGGTTTGGTTCCACATTAGCAGTGGTAAGTTTAACGCAAGTGCACTACGAGCAAAGAAACTCCGTCTTTGTTTTGATTGCGGCAGTAGGTGCGTAGGTAAGAAAGAGAAATGAAATGAAAAGGTCGCGGGTTCGAATCCCGGCATGGGTGGAATTTTTAGCCTCTAAATAGGCTATTTTTTTGAAATGTACATGTACAATGCAGAAAGATACTGCGGCTTAATGAACGTTACAAGTCAAACTAGGTGTCCATTTCAAAGTATAGACCATTTTGGAAAAAAATGGACAAAAAAACTCCAAACTTAGTCTTTTCAAATACATTAACAAAATTAATTAACAGAGTTTACGCGGGTTCGAATCCCGGCATGGGTGAAATTTTTAGCCATTAAATAGGTTTTTAAAAGAGTTTACACAGATTTTACAAAACTCATGCTTGAATTCCAGACATCATTGTCATCTAAATAATCCTTAATATTATAGTAGCTCTATTGGCACAAAGTGTACTATACACAGTTTTTGAACCGCGCTTCAGTCAAACTTATTATATCTTCAGGTATTTTATTGTAGAAGCGTATACAATGCCCCATGAAGGATGTCTTAACCTTTGCCAGCCTAAATCTTGGGATCAAAAGTTTATGTTCATTTCTAGTATTTACATTGTGTTGGCTACCTGCAGTTTTAAAGTTGGTAATATTTTTCCTGACATACATGATATTTTCATAGATACCTAGTCGGGCCATAAGTTCTGTCACATAGGTTTAATTTCGAATTTAAAATACTGACCACCAAAAAGTTATTGGCATTCGAAATTTGAATTTTTCATGAAAATAAAAACACGGTTTTTCTGGAATTTTCTTCATTTTCCAATATGGAGTGGATGCGCAAAGAAGACAGAGTCGCAGTAATTGCATTGCATTGTTGCGGCCAGGTGCCAACTGAGATTTTCAAACTGCTGAAAAATTTTAAAATTCCACTGAGATTTATTTATGGTACTATCAAACGATTCAGGGAAGATTTAAGTTTAGATGATAAACAAAGAAGCGGTCGACCTCTTACTGTTCGGACTCCAGCGGTCATCAAAGCAGTGAAGGCGCGCATCCAACGAAATCTTGTCCGCAAGCAAAAAATTTTGGCTCTGCAGATGGGACTAAGCAGAACCAGTGTTAAAAGGGTGTTGAATGAAGACCTAGGACTGCGTGCCTACAGAAAAAGAACAGCACATCTTCTTACCACACGGCTGAAGAAAATCAGACTCCAGAGATGCCGGATTTTGTTAAGGCGGTACGCAGGTAAAAAATACCGCGAAATACTTTTTTCGGACGAAAAAAATTTTAATGTTGAAGAGAATTACAACAAACAAAATGATAAAGTGTATGCACAGTCTAGTGAAGAAGCGAGCAGACGTGTGCCACGTGTTCAGCGTGGCCATCATCCTTCGGCATTCATGGTTTGGCTTGGGGTCTCCTATTTGGGTCCAACAAAGGTGTTTTTTTGTGAAAAAGGAGTGAAAACCAGTGCTCTCGTATATCAAAACACAGTCCTAACAAACATTGTGGAACCCCTTTCACAAACAATGTTCGAAAATAGGCACTGGGTTTTCCAGCAGGATTCTGCGCCGGCCCATAAGGCGAAAAATATCCAAAACTGGCTCACGACCCGTGGAATCGACTTTATCAGGCATGAGAATTGGCCCTCCTCCAGCCCAGACTTGAATCCTTTGGATTACAAAATATAGCAGCACTTAGAGGAGAAGGTCTGCGCTAAACCACACCGCAACTTGGAGTCGCTTAAAGCATCTCTGATTAAAGCAGTCGCCAATATTGACATGAATGTCGTACGTGCATCGATTGATGACTGGCCTTGCAGATTGAAGGCTTGTATCGAAGCCAGAGGAGGATATTTCGAATAGTTTTAATATGGTTTAAATCTGTATTTTGTACCCTTTGATATATAAATTGTTGTAATGCGTAACTCATTGTGTCCTTTATTTAACTTTCCATATGTGACAGAACTTATGGCCCGACTAAGTATACTGGCTGGCAACTGTCAGGATGTTTGTTTCTTTAAAGAATTCTCTTAAAGAATCTCTACTGAATCCCTAGCTTATAGATGAATCTGATCGCTCTTTTCTGCAAAGACGAAGATGGTCTCAATGTTCGCCATAGGACATAATACTATGGAAGTAACTAAAATAAACAAACCTGGCAGTTGCGACGTCAGTTAGTTCCCCAATGAGGACCCCATTGAAGCTTTGCATCAATTGTGATACCTAGAAATACAGTTTCTTTGACAAGGTCTAGTTTGTCCTTTCCCAATATAACTTTGCTGTCAACTACTTTGACATTTGGTAGAGTGAACTTTATAAATTTTGTTTTTTTTTTTAATTTAACAATAAGTTATTAGACGTGAACCAGTTTAGTACCTGAGGGAGAGCATCATTAGTATTGTCGGGGTCAGGGGTTTTCTCGTCTCTTAATTTTGAAAATAAGTGACGTGTCATCTGCAAATAGTACTATCTCTGACATATTTTGAAAAATCATTTACATATACGAGGAAGAGGAACGGCCCACAAAAACCGATCCTATGGCACTCCTATCCTGACCTCTGACCCTGAAGATTTAGTTCTATTTATATCAGCTCTTTGAATTCTTCTTTCCACATAATGATGTCATAGGTTTTAGAAACATTTCGCCTTCTTCCAAGGATCCGTCCACACTCAAGGCCATTGGTTCAAATCACGACTCGTGAGGACTACTCTAGACTATGACGATTCTTGTCTCCTCCCGTTTTTAGGGTGCCGTACCCAATGGGTGCAAATCGAGACCCTATTACTTAACAATACTTCGCTGTCTGTTTAACCTTATCTTTGTATAATTGCGATGATTTTTTAAGAACAAAAGTTCTATTCTATCTTTTGAACCGTAATAGGTAGACACTTGAAATTTTCACAAAATGTGTATACCTGAATAAGATCTCAACTGGCTAAGGAAGAAAATACCCAACAAGAAAGAGTGTGAGGAATGCCTAAGCCAAGAACTGACCTGAACAGAAGAACTTGGACAGATGTAAAAAACAATTTTTAAAATGTCATTAAAAAATCCGAAAGGGTCCTAACAAAGGATCTAGAGCAGTGATTTGGTTGGAACAATAAATGTTTTCTTGTTTTTTTTACTATTATTTATTATTAACCCTACAGACCTTATACCCTTAAGAACCATGCAAACCCAACCTAACCTAAGCACTTCAATGATAACAGGATCTTTGCGTAACGCACTGAATAGTACCTACGATGTGTTTTGTCTTTGCTATAGTGGCACTGATAAGTGCTTTAACTCTGTAATGCTCTCAATAATTGAACATACATACTTAGCATGACTCTAATTTCTAGCATAAAGTGCGATCCTTTTAACAGGCACGCATTTTATCACATTTTGTGCTTATATACACAATGGGGACTGGTGGCGCCACTTGGTGGTTCTAATGAGTCTAATTTCTCCTATAAAGTGCGGTCCTTTTTACAGGTCCGCATTTTATCACATTTTGTGCTTATATACACAGTGGGGACTGGTGGCGCCACGTGGTAGTACACACCTAAACTATATTTTGGTTTAACTCAACTCGACAAAAATACCGAATATGAGGTCCTCCCCGAAAATTTGCTCATACTTCACCAGTCGAACAATCAGAACGCGAGAATTCGATTGCTATATTTGAGGCTTCCTCAAAATATTGTGCGGACGTCCGCACAATGAGGTCCGACCGCACATTGAGGATTTTTGACTAACTTAAGACCGCACAATGTTAAAGCCGCGAAGACACATACACACACTCACACACAGACTATCACTACACAAACACAAACCAAATCTAGAAATAACACAAGTTACCTACTCAGTAAACTGAAAGATAATTAAATCTAATTACACATATTTGCTTTATAAGTAGGTAACTACAGTGAATACTTCTGATTAGCATGGTGATGTCACCTTCTAGCCGAGGCTTAGAGTGGTCTTGTGAATACATCCTAAAAGAACAAATAGGAGACACAGTTCTTTGTAATAGGTTGTCGTTATCGTTATCAACCCTTGTATGTCCCCACTGCTGGGGCACGGGTCTCATCCTGCATGGTAGGAAGGTTAGGCCATACTCCACCACGGGGGCCAAGTCCGGGTTGGTGGAGGATTGTAAGACAGTGGGGGGCCTTACTGTCAGAAGTTATCAAGCCGCCCCCAAGGCCTCTGACATGGCTTAACGACTGCCATTTTAAGACAGTCTGCACCAACAGCTTAATGTGACTTGCGAAGCACGGAAGTGCTCGGAAAAATGCAATAGGTTATATGGGATATTAATTTAGATGATTTTATGATTCTCATAATAAACTGAAGATGGTAGATTGCTAGGCTACTAAGGTAGACGATCTAGGCTGCTGATGAACCTCCCAAAAAGTCTAACGTAAGCTTACACATCCTATAAATGTCACATACTGCAGCGCACAAGCCTACTCTCAGAGAGAGAGAGAGAGAGGCTTACTACGCGTGTCTGCAGATTGGCGATTGCAGTAAGCACTGATATAATGTGTGAAAAAAACCAAAAACTTACATCTTTGCTCTTCAAGTCATCTGTTGACTTTACTGTTCTAATTTCTTCCTTAGAACTCTCCCCGATCTCGTTCTGTATTTCACTAATGGTGCTCGTAGTAGCTGAAAGTGAGACGTCCCTGTCTTTGAGGGAGGAAGACATCTCCGAAGCGAATTCTTCGAAGGAATCGGTAGGATTGAGAATGCTCTCCGGGCAGGCACCGGGTTCGAGGTCGTTTGCACTGCTTTCGGGCACTTCTACTGTTTTTTGTGGGTCCTCTTTAGATGTTGACGCCATGATCTACTTTAAATGCACTAGTGGTAATTGATTTCAGTGGTGAATTGCGCTCAATTTACGAAATATTTCGCTGTTTTCATTTGTATTTTGGGGAGGTGAAGTGAAACTGAAATGAAATGTCACTTTGATTGACAAAGTCGTGACAGATAGGGATGTTCAAATCATATACCTAATAATCGAATTTTATTTTTAACAATTTCTCTCTTTAGCTATCTTTTCTATTTCAAGGAAAATATTTTTTTTTTTTACCAAAATGTTTAAATTTGTTTGAATTTTTGCAACTCGCGTAGGTGTTTCAGCAGAGCCGGCGTCTTCGTACACACACATTAAGTTGTTTATGAGTTCTCAGTAAAACAGCACCAATCATTATACAATTATATTGTACCTACATCGTAGAGGGAGTAAAACTATAGAGCAAGCCACAGCGCGCACATACAAGTTTTAAATGAAACAAACTTCGTAGCGATCATGGGTGAGAAAGAGATAGAATAAACAGCAAAAGTGTAGGTAACTACCTTTTTTGTTTGCCCCCAGTGTCAAGCAAGTTGACGTTTCTGGGGGCAAACAAACGACAAGCTTTTGAAAATGTAATCATATTTAACGCTACGCTAGCCGTTTCGAAGAGCAACCGTGTATTTGTGAAATGCTATATTAAAAGTGACCTAAATAGAGAAAGTATGGTGAATTGTAGTGTACTCGTATGCAGAAATCGTCAAGAAAGAGCTTTGGGGGAAGTTTCCTTTCATAGGTAAGTAATGATTGTGTTTCAATTAGTGTTAAGCCCAAAGTTGCCTTATGTTGAGTATTTTATTTAAGTTTCAACTAGTAGCTTTGCAACTAGTCTGTAAGAAAAGCAATTTAATAGAATTTACTTTCCTAACCTAAAAAACCGAAGAATAAAAAAATGTTGCCATCCGTTTATGTCAAAAATCCCGATCATTACGTGATGACCGTGTTGTCAGACGTTTTGAATAAGCGATCGTACGATGGGTAAATAAAAAGTAGTATTCCTTAAGAAGGCTGCTAAAAAAACAGTACGATTTCAAATCCTTTGTTTTATTACTTTAAAGTAAACAATCGATTAAACATAAACACACAATTTTTAGGTTTTTATTGATCCCCGTAAAGGGTTTTGCTGTAATGTTAATATTATTTAACATTTCTCTTGTTGGAGAAAAATCCATGCAACACCCATAGCGCTTAATATGTTGTTTTGCCAAAAGTATGCCGTTTACAGTTTCATTGCTCAGCCTATTTTTGAGATCTTTGTTTTAATAAGATTGACTGAACTGAAGCAGCGTTCATAATCTGTGTCACAAATACGAGTAACCGGTAACGTCTAACATTAGTTACATTTACCTTAAGGGTTAAGTAAAAGAAGTAAAAGAATATATAGTGACGTGCTATGTTGGTATTAGTACTTTGGTTGAATGAAATCTAAAAAAAGTAGTATGTTTAAAAAAGTGGTACGTACAATTTCTGCCCCTGGATTGTACATGCAAAATAAATGTAAAACATCGTATGAATACGATTTAAATTGTATATCTGGCTACGCTGCGTGATCATTACTTAACTCGAAGTCCCAGACTTCGACTCCTTATCCTTGTACAGATATTAAGTTTTAAACGTAATCAAAATATATTATGAATCTTTAATACTTAATGTATCGTTACCCTTCTAGCGCCCCGCGCGCTCGGAAAAAAGAAAGTTCAAAGGTACCGCATAGTGCAGGGTCATTTCGCACCGCCATTTTTTTGCATCTTTTTTGTGAACACAGTTCCGCATTTCTCAAATTAGAGAAAGTACTACGTAATTATTCAATAAGTGTTATATATCACTACAATCTGCATAAAATGAACTATCCGGTTATTATACTTGTAATGCTAATAAAATTATCAATAAACTTACATGATATTCAAATGACGAGATTAATTTCACTATCCACGCCATTTTGACACTACTTTGAACTTTGTCTCACTATTTTCACTAATTACTCATTCACTAGCACTGAACTAACACCTATAATATGATCTGCATATTATCTATTACTGTTTACACAATTTTCATACTCTAATTCACCAAAATAAAGCTATAAATGAATAATTACCAGGAAGAGGTAAAATGACACTGACCGCCCATACAAGCGGCACAATCCGGGCTAAAAGTTCGAGGCTTTTTTCACTTTCTTTTCCATCAAATACAACGAAACTATTATTTGAAACATAATCTACACACTTTTCCCAGTAATTTGATATATAACACATGAACAAATACGCAGCGTTGCCTTCTCTAAATAACTTATAAAACTTTAGCGAGCGGAGCAACTCACGACGAAAACGCAAAATGGCGTCTGACCTAGCAAGCTCATGTGGTTTCGATGATAATTCAATTTTTTTCCACGTCACGTCATTTGATTGGTTGGCGAAAGTAATCCTTACTAACCATTGGCCAATAAAACAACAGATATTGTCCATAGAGAATGCACAGAGCATAGATAAAAAGAGTCCAATCTGAGCGTTGCATAGTGTACATACGTCTGTACACTAAGCGCTTGGGGGATTGCGCGCGGCCAGGCTGATTAGTGTACAGACGTATGTACACTAAACGCGAGAAGGGTTAAAAATCAATATACCTAAACTATAACCCGGGCTTGGCCCCTGTGGTGGAGTATGGACTAACCTTCCTGCGATGCAGGAAAAGACCCGTGCCCCAGGGATAAGGACATACAAGGGTTGATATCGAAATCCATAATCAAAACAATAGACACAGAAACGTTACGGTTACAGCATTGAATTATCAAATATAGTATCCTGATGCTTTGTTAGATAGCTGCATCACCTTCCTATGTGGCTTGTTGCCCATATCATTTTTCAGCATTTATTCCACTCAGCAGAAAATGTGTCAGCTCGAATTTATCACAAGAACCCTTTCGGTCAAGTCTTTTTGTGCATTCTGCCGCAAGCAATGTGCCCTTGAATTCAATATTCTATGAATCTCGTACAATACCGTCTAGCCGCGATTGTTTATTAGGTAAAACGTAATTACCTTATTTACCTAATTAATAATCGACCCGTTTGAGATACAACTATGTATGAGTATCGCGAATAATAAGGAATACTAAAGTTATTACTTATTATATTTTAATGTATTACAATATTTATTAATATTAGCAATGTTTCTATTTCAGATTTCTTCAAAATAGTCCTGTTCTGGAAAAATGGGTGCTAGCATTTAGAAGAGAGAACTGGTCACCTATATCAAATGCTCGAATATGCTCTCTACATTTCGACAAAAAGTCCATTTTGGTGGTCGGAGGTAGTCTTCGAAAGAATTTTTATATGGTGAATTTTTATATGAAAAAACGTATTAATAAAACAGTTTATGATTGTATTCCATTGGTGGAATACAATCATAAACTTTAAGACGCTTAAGGACGCTTCTAGATAGCGTCCTTAAGCGCCTTAAATTGTAAAATTTAAACGTGTAAAATAAATCGTCTTTTTAATTGTACAAAATGACAATTGTTTAAACAACGTTTGCTACGTTTTACAAACAATTGTCAGACATGTTGTATGATTAATAAAATTCAAAACTAAATCTGCATTTTTATTCATGGACTATGAACGACTGAAATATTTTACCCCACATTATGGCAATTCACTTTTATTGTGGCAAAATTCACGCACACAAACAAATAATATTCACCGACGTAAAATCGGTTACACTGTGCCTTGATCTATAGTTCTACTCTATCTACGACCTCTTCTTCTTCTTCAGGCTTCATTAGTCCACTGCTGGACATAGCCCTCCCCTAATGAGCGCAAGGTTGTGCCATCATTGGGGGGTAATGCCCATAATCCCCACGCTGGGCATGCGGGTTGGGGATCGCAGTTTGGTGGAATTGTACTGCAGGGAGCGCTGCTGCCCACCCCCCGGTTTGTATCCCTTAGTCGCCTTTTACGACACCCGCGGGAAGAATTTGGGTTGGTGCTATTCTCTAGGCCAACACCACACAATCTACGACCTACATATAATTATTTGCAAACAAACACGGTTATGCTTACCTTTGCCGATAGTTACTATTTGTACCTCGTATGTTTCCTATAGTTTAGTCCATATCTTTTATGTTTAGTCATAGAGAAAACAATAAATGCATTGTTCGTTTGATTAGGTACAACTCTTTAGTGTGGTTCCGAACCCACTCTACGACTGACAGCGGAATAAGATTAGTCTAAATTGTTACAAGTAACCGCTTCAAAATACCTAATGACTCTATAATGTTTGATTCATATTAAGGAGAGATTTGATTGCCTACAGTACAGGGTTGTTATAATGTAGAAAACAGTTGCCTTAACTGTTACTAGTAAGACTTTTTTAAATGATTTACTTCCTTAACTTGTCTCTTAACACTATTTATGTAGAAATTTGATGCAAATATATATCTGAATGCTTCGTGAAATCGACTGTCGGGCGGCGAGTCGGACTCGTACTTGCCCGGTTTTTTTTCTCGTTATGTACTAAAACCCACGAAAATCAATAAGAAATCAATTTTTTCTTAAAGAAAAATCGATGATTTTAGTAACAGCTACAGAATTCATCGAATATAAAATCGATTTTTCATGTCGATACATCCCCAGTGACAGATTTTTTTTTTTAAAAAGATTTTGGCCTGGATGCATGTCCTTTGGGCCAAGTGACAGATAATGTAACTTTCTGTGTTGCTCTACTGAATAATTATCTAAGATATAATTTTTCAGTCGCTATTCGAACAGCCTAAAAATATTTTAGACTTTTAGTCCGGATCTACTTACGGGTGTTGTTAAATCGGAAGAGTCCGACCAAATTTAGTTCAAAAATTAGCCGGAAAATACTAAACTCTCACCATTCTAATCTCTAACTGTTGCGACAAAATTCTGAATAGGCTTTGGAATCCTCTGAATAGGCTTTTACATCACATGTTGAAATACAATTACAAGGAAAAGAAAACGAAATAACAATATTTTGTCGATCACTGTTTATCAACCGTCTCAAATCGTAAGAGACGGGTAGTAACGTAGTCAGTTCAGCGCCATCTACACATTTCTTGAGAACTACTTTTTTATTTTAAACTCAAAAACCAAATCAAATTAAACCAAGGGGAGACTGATTCTAGAAAGCATAGGCACTGTTTCAGTTACATGATACTAAAGTTATGGAACCAATTTCTGTTCCAATAACTGTTGTTATTACAACTTGAGCAATCCCCTGTTTTCGGGATGCTGTGACAATGCAGATACTCCCCATTTTATTCTATATTAGATCAAAATGCCAAGTCTTTGATAAAAGAAACACCGTCGATTTTAAAACTTATTTATTAACTTCATTACGTACACTAAACATCCTACTCTAATAACGTCCACCTCTCTCGTCTCGTCTGTCCCGTTCTCGCTCTCTTGGTCTTTCCATCCTCTCCCGTCGTTCCTTCTCCCCTCTTTCTCTTTCACGAGGGCGGTCATGTCCTCTGTCTCTTTCCTTTTCCCTCTCACGGTCACGATCGCGTCGTCGCTCCCGGTCTCTGCTTCTAGAGCGTTCTCTTTTCCGTTCCTTCTCGCGGTGATCTTTGCGCTCCCTTGATCTGCGGAAATAAGAATGTTTTATCCAAATGTGCTTCAAGTCATAAGGGTTCACAGAGACAATGCATTTTTTGCAAGTGAAAGTAAAATAAAATAGTAAATGCTCATGTAGAAACTTGGCATTGACAGAGAGAGTAGATACTACTTTGAGAACGTTTTCGTTCCCTCCAATAAAAAATTCTTGTAAAATAAGGATGACATAAAAAGTTCTTTCATGACTGTATTTCTTCTATGCTCAAGCACATGTCCTCTCCAAAACATCAACTCTAATGCATACTGAACTAATTATGTCACTGCATAATAATATTGATTCAATTCAATTTTTGATTCTGAACACACTACATTTACCCCCACTACAATTTCTACAATGTTATTAGTTGAACAAGACTGGCCCATCACAGGTGATCAAGGTTCTAATAAAGACTTTCATAGAATACTTCCATACAATTACTTGTGCTGGTCCCAAACTAGTTACCTACCAAAGCACACTATGGTAATCAGGCTGACATTACAAAGGTGGACATACATTGAGACGTAATTAAGCAACAAGAGCTATTTGTTGCATACATTACTTTTAAAGTTTCTTGACGTAATAATATTGTGTAAAAAATATAAACCACAGAAAATGATTGGTGAATAAAGTTAAGGGCGGAGCAACCAACACATACCGGTCTCTCTTTCTATCTCTATCTTTCTTGTCCTTGTCTTTTCTATTCTCTTTGGCTTCCAAGTCGACAGCTTCTTCGTCGGATGCCATATCGTCATCCAAATCTTCGTCCAACGCAGAAACCTTCTGTTCCAGCTCATTGTTCTCTTCTAACACATGCCGCTTCTGTATTCTCGGCAGAATGATATCACAGAGACGTTCCTCACGAAGAAGCTCGTCTATATATTCATCCATGTGCACTATTTGGAATTGTCCCTCGCGATTTTGCCTTCTCAGTTTGCGGTTATCATTAAAAAGAGGTTCCAAGTATTTGTAGCAGTCCACAGATGTACCTGTAAGGCGCATGTAGAATGCGCCGAGTGCTCGCACGTATTTAAACTCCTCGTTTTTGATGAACTCTACGACGATGTCTTTTTCAGGCTGGATTTGTAGCATTTTCAGGACTAAACACAAGAAGGGCGTTGGGTAGATGAAGCCTCCGTGAACTCCTCCGATATAGCGCAATTCCATTGCTTTGTCGACTAGAAGTTCTGCTGTTAGGGCGAAGCATTCTTCCTTCCAGTATTTAGAGTCGTAAATGCGAGATCTGATGATCTTTTCTATTAAATATTGTGGATTTGTGCCGCGAATTGATTTCGCGTCCTTCACCGTGCGGTTTGCCATTTTTATTGTGACAGTTTTATTTTTTCCCTGTTTCGTTCGGCTAGTGTGGCCATTCAACACTAAATATCCACCCGACCCGACCGACTAGTCGGCCGAGCGAGAGTGTGCTAGCTGTACACTCTTGGCCAACATAATATGTCGGCCATATTATGGCAATTTAGCAAGTTATTCTGTGGTCGACTGAAATTAAAAATAAAATTGTCACCATATAACCAGAAAAAAGCGCGTCTTGTAAACGGTTGTTCTTCAAAATATTTTTATTTCGTTAACACTGAGTAATCTGCTATTGTCGCTGCTGTGTTGTGCTTATCGTGTTACAAAAGACTCAGATACCATGCAGAAGACCAAAAAGAAGAAGACAAACGAGGAGCCTATGGAAGTTGACGAAGATCCCGCCAACGGTATTCACAACAGCGACCCTGAATACGACGATGGGGAAATTGACCATATTTCTGATGATGACGAAGGTGGAGTGCGTATAGGAGATATCTACATACCACCGGCACCCAAGCCTGCCCTGACTTTCGACTCCACAGGCCCAAGATTGATTATAACCCATATTGTGAATGATAACTTCAAGAGCTATGCTGGTGTACAAACTTTGGGGCCTTTCCATAAGGTAATACCTACGGTTATTTCGTTTTCTGATCCAATAAAAATGGTCGTCATTAACTCCTTTATAGTTTGAATCAAATATTATAATTATAGAATGTAGAAAATAATATTTCTTCATTATCTCAGATTTTCTGCTAGTTTATCCTTTTCACATTAAAATACCTGCATTTTCAGAGTTTCACTGCAATAATTGGTCCTAACGGCAGTGGTAAAAGCAATGTCATAGACTCAATGCTGTTTGTATTTGGCTACCGAGCCACAAAAATCCGATCAAAGAAGATCTCTGTGCTTTTACATTCTTCTACCAAGTTCCCGAACATAAATGCTGCTAGTGTCGCTGTGCATTTCTGCCAAATACTTGATGGGGTAAGTCTTTTTAATTTCATATCTAAATAAGATAAGGCAGAAATAATTCTCACTTCTCAGTCTATTTCACACACAAAGTTTGTGATGAATTATTATGACAATGATGATAGCCCCTTTGTATATATCCCCACTACTGGGGCATGGGTCTCTTCATGCGTTGCAGGAAGGTTAGGCCATAATCTACTGCGGGGCCAAGTCCAGGTTGTTATGAATATTTATAACAAATGTGAAAAGAGAAGTTTTTTAAATTAATGATAAATTATAAAGCTACCTATTGAACAATAATAAACAATATTGTTTCTTTGGTATGTTATGAATACATTTTTACCATCACTGCTTTGTATAATGTAAGCCTTAATTAGGTTCTTTTGAATTATAATTAAGTATGTGCATCAAATGCAAACAAATATAAATTAAATAGCCGCGTAGGACTGAGCGAGGATCCTCGCTCGGTCAGGACGTGTGAGCGTTAGCGCGGCCTCGGGCGAGCGCGCCTCGGCCAGAGGTTGTCGGTTTTTGTCCATGCTCAAAGGCGACTCAATCCGATTGCCGCGCTCACTCAAGACTGTTGTGTTTTGCCTTGCTCGTTCGTCGCGCGTTAGCGCATGACGCTACAAAGTACAGTGCCTCAAATTAATACAGCTATATGGTGGATATAGACGATTATGGGATGCAAAATGTCCCGATTATACTAATAATAGACTAAGAGACGATGCGTGGAGAAATATAAGCCATCAGCGTCACCGCGGCTCGGCAATTTGCCGCGCGAAGCATTCTAATTGCAAATCCTACGACCGAGCATGCCTCGCGCGGCAAACGTCCGAGGCTGCATCGCAAGGATCCTCGCTCAGTCAGTACGCGGCTAATCAATTAAAAAATTACATTAACAAATTCATATTTAATAAACTTTACACATTTCCGTTTTTTTCCTTCTCACAGACCTTGCGTTTTGTAGTGTTTGGTCTAATCACCTGCTGGGTGCATACAGAATATAATGAGAGCCAGCAAATATGGCATTTGTTTGCATAGAATGAAAACCGTTACATGTGTGCCAAATGAGAGATGCTTCTCTCTCACTTAGCACACATGTCATTAGTGCAAGTCCTTTATGTATAAAAATCCTTTTTAATAGCAGAGTACTCTCTCTGAGAAAAACCCTGTGCCCTGCAGTGGGACATTTATAGGATAAATAAAAAAAATACCACAGAAATCCTTCACAGTTCATTTAACCATAAATAACAGTTACCAACCTTTACATTGCAGGAAGGTGAAGAATTCACGGTCCTGCCAAACAGTGAGATTGTGGTCTCCCGCACTGCATTCAAGGATAACAGCTCCTTCTACACTCTCAATGGACGCCGGGTGCAGTTCAAGGAAGTAGCCAAGATGCTAAGGTCCCACGGGATAGATCTGGACCATAACCGGTTTCTTATTTTGCAAGTGAGTTTTACTTTTACATGCTCTATTTACCTCAATTGGGTACAATAAAAGTCTGACACAAGGAGGCAAATATGCAGTAGAAGGGAAAACCTGAAGGTTATGATGAAAAATGTCTATGCAAACTGTTTACTTAACCCATCAAAACATCCTACTTGCAAAATGTTTGTGTCCTAATCACAAAATGTCCTAGTCACAAATTGTCTGTGCCAAAAAAATTCCTAGTCACAAAATGTAGGCATTAAGATAAAAAGTTGTTCAAAAAAAGGATTTTTTTATTTTTGTGTAGTGGCTGGGATAAAAACTGCTGGCTGTGCCTAGTCACCAAATGTCTGGAATCTCAAAACTCAGACATTTTATGACAGTGACTTTTCCGAATAGGATAGTCCAATAGCTCAAGGTAAGAAGTAATATAGACATAGAGAGCATAATCAGCTGTACTAACACCGGTCAGGTTGGAAGAACCTGACCGGGGGTAGTACAGACCCACCTCCTTCGCTTCATCAACATATGATTCAACATATGATCAGTCATATGATTTAAAAAAAAATTAGAGAAATTTTTCTCTTACATTCTTGAATCGTTCAGTGTTGACTTACAGTGCTTACTGGAACTTTTGGGTCGCTTATTATGATGTCTTCAAAAGTCTTGCAAAAAAAAAACTTTCCAGTTCCATTTTCTATACAGCCACAATTTTTATCCATATTCATATTCAAAACCACAGGTTTTTACCAAGTTTAGGGATCAGAAGTTCAATTAACTTTTATTTCAAGGTTAAAGAATTTTACAAATTAGAAAGTGAAAGCCGGTGCCTTATTCAAATGGTTTGAATTATATGTGTACAAACAACCTATGTATCTAGCTTATAATAAAAATTGTGAAATGTACAAATAAAAATTATTATTATTATACTCTTAGAAGCTAGAAAACGTGTTTGATACAATTTATACTGATTTCTAGGGCGAGGTCGAGCAAATAGCGATGATGAAGCCAAAAGGACAAACAGAGCATGAGTCTGGCATGCTGGAGTACTTGGAAGACATAATTGGCACCTCTAGATATAAAGTAAGTACCCACATTCTTCAGGCCGTGTAATAAAGGGTTGTCTATTTATAAATCTAAATTAAGTTGAATGTATCAAGTCATAAAACTTTCGATGAAGAAGTTGATCAGTGAAGTGCCTCAATAGTCTAGTGGTTAACATGCTCGAGTACCAAGATGGTTATATATTAAATGGGTCTAATCGTGATTATTTATTAAGTAAAACATGCCCCAATAGTGGGGACATACAAGGGTTGATATCGATCGATCGAAGTAAAACGTAATTACCTTAATTGCCGACGTTTCGGCAGCGTTGCAGTTGCCGTTGTGATGGGTAGACTGAAGTGGATATAGTCCATCAAGAGTTCTCTCAACCGATCGGCATTACTGTCGAAAGGTCGTCCCTGTTTATTATATGACCAGGCGCGGTCAGGTGCCGGATGGGTGACCGTCCCGCGACTACCGCTAGTGGCATTTTTCCGAGCGCTTACGTGCTTCGCAAGGCACGTTAAGCCGTTGGTGCCGGCTGTCATGTAATGACAGTCGTTAAGCCATGTCAGAGGCCTTATGGGCGGCTTGATAACTTCTGACAGTAAGGCCCGCCACTGTCCTACAATCCTCCACCAACTCGGACTTGGCCCCCGTGGTGGAGTATGGCCTAACCTTCCTGCGATGCAGGAAGAGACCCGTGCCCCAACAGTAGGGACGTATTAGGGTTGATATCGATATCGTTTATGACTATCGAAAGTCATTTCTGCCTACCAAAATGGTGGTTGCATATTAAATTCTTACTGGAGGCTGCCATAATTGAATTTTGCCAGGCCTCAGCCTGTGCGTATTTCTTGTTTGTGATCTTGCCTGGTTACCATAGCACAGACAAACTGACAACAAACTGTTATGCAGTTTGGCAGAAACCTACTTCTGTATTTTTTTGCATTTTTGTTTGAATGAATATCTTCAAACATAATTAAAACTGTTTTTATACGGATTTATGCTCGTTTATTACGTTTATCTTCAAACAATCAATCAAAAACTAACTGCTGCTAACGAAAAATCAACAGATAGTTTGTTTTTGAAAAGCCCGGCGCCAGACTTATGTACTTTTGTGAATGAATTTTTAGTAGCAAATACCACTCGCTAATTGTTAATGAAAACGTAGTGAGTAAACCCGAGTGTATCGAGAAATCATACGTCTGACTTGTACCCTAAAAATCTATTTACCCATTTTAGTAGGTTTCCTGACTAATTCCTAAAGAACCTGCACTCTCTTCCCAGGAGCCGATAGAGAAACTCGCCATTCGTGTCGAAGAGCTCTCGGAGATGCGCAAAGAGAAGCTGAACCGAGTCCGGTTGGTCGAAGCTGAGAAACAGAAGCTTGAGCAACCGATGTTGGAAGCCGTTGAACAGGTATGAACCCCGTTCCACTATACAAATACAAAAAAATTTAAAAACCTATTTAGAGGCTAAAAATTCCACCTATGCCGGGATTCGAATCCGCGACCTCTGGCTATCCGTGCCAGCGCTCTTCCAACTGAGCTAATGGGTGACTCACCGGCATCGGGAAATTTCGAACCTTTTTACAATATTCTCTGTATTACATACAACGACATCTGGCTGAAGTAATTTGCATCACTTGCAGCTCCGACCACCCACCTTTCAGTTAGGTTTTACATCGGAATAATATTGCTGTACCCACATGATTACAATCTTTTTTTTTAATGCACTAACCCGTGCTAAGGACAGTTTTATAACCTATTTAGAGGCTAATTCTTTTTAAATTGTCCTTAGCACAGGTTAGTGCATTAAAAAAAAAGAATATAATACAAAAAATATAAAATTATTTATTTCAGCAAAGATTTTTCACACGGGACTGACATCAGGTTGCCTTATTACAATCATAAGAGTAATTCAATAGTGAATTAAGTTTATCTGTGGCCCCATACTAAGCCAGATTTAATTTAGAAGATTTTAAGTAGCATATAGACTTTATTCCGGCTCTCAAAATGTCACACCTTCTAATACTAAAACTAATTTCTTAAAAAGTAAATGTAAAAAGAGAACTTGACTTTTTTAGTTTAGGATAATGCACATTATGTTACTTTATTTCTATTTGCACACTTAAAAGTTATTGTTATTCACGAACAACAAACATATTTTGTTAAGCCATGTCAGAGGCCTCACGGGCGGCTTGATAACTTTTGACAGTAACACCCGCCACTGTCTTACAATCCTCCACTAACCCAGACTTGGCCCCCGTGGTGGAGTATGGCCTAACCTTCCTTCGACGCAGGAAGAGACCCGTGCTCCAGCAATGGGGACATACAAAGGGTTGTTATCGAGTTTTAAATTACAATGAAAAATTTTTTTTTTTATTTTAGTAGCCAAAAAATTGTTTTGATGGTATGTGCATTGAAACCATTTTGTTGTGATATTTATGTAACATGATTTTAATTCATTATTTACTAGGTGAACCTGACCAATACGGCGCTGAAGACCCGGAATATGCTGCTGCAGAAGTACATGTGAGTGTTTGATTCCATTAAACGGCCGTAATTTAATTCTTCAGAGTACTCGATTGTAACTGGCACGGACAGCAAGAGGTCGCGGGTTCGAATCCCGGCATAAGTGGAATTTTTATCCTCTAAATAGGTTTTTAAAATTGTCCTTAGCACGGGTTAGTGCATTAAAAAAATATATATAATCGATTGTAATATTCATGAATTTTTCTTACACCATTCCCCCGTGGTAGGATTTGGAACCCCGCCTCTGTCACTCGTGTGAAATTTCTGCTATAGTTCTTTGACAGTTACATTCTATGGATCGAGGAGTAGTGGGATTTTGTGACATCGGCCACCCAACCGCCCCCCTGCGAACCGAACCTGGGTCTCGCCTCCGAGTAAATATTATTTATAAGAACCCTCCTACCACCGCTTAACCTCGGATCATGCAAGTAACCTAGCTGGCAAGCAAATAATATGCAATCAAACTGCGACTGAACCTTGTTAGAAAGTACACATTATTTTTTAGCCGTTGGAAATTTATTTTTGTTTATTTGTATATACATCACACTACCATTACAGGCTTACCTAATTCGATAGTGCAGGAACTTGCAAAATCAAGCTATGTAGGTAGGTAAACAAAAGTCCAAAGTTAAACATGACATCATCACACACATACATTTATACATCATTACACATTATACATCATCACGTCACATCACCTCATGACGCTATCACATCACACTAATATTACAAAGGCGAAAGTTAGTGAGTGTGTATGTTTGTTACTTCTTCACGCGTCAACGGCTGGAGCGATTTTAATAAAATTTGGTATGATGTTAGCTGACACCCTGGGTTAATACATAGGCTACGTTTTACTCAGTGAAAATATCTTATTCCCATAGGAAAATGGATAAACCGCGAGTAACACCGCGAAACACTAAAGGCTAGCGTGTAATAATTCTTCAATTAACTTTTCTTCCAGACATGAAACTAATAAAATCATAGAAGGTAAGAATAAGGAGATGGAAGATCTGAAAGAGACGCTGAAAGCCATTGACGAGAAACTGGACAAAATCAACGAGGAGCTTCAGGAGAAGACAGCCATTTTGAAAACGGGGAATCAGTGAGTTCTTACATTATTTTAACATATAGACTTCATTCGAGCTCTCAAAATTACACATTTCTTCTAACACTAATAGGTACTAATTTCTTAAGAAGTAAACATAAAAAGAGAAGTTTACTTTTTTACTTTAGGATTATGTACATTGTGTTACTTGATGTCTATTTTGACAGCTATTTTATTCTTATTCACGAACAACAAAAATTTCGTTAAGCCATGTCAGAGGCCTTATGGGCGGCTTGATAACTTCGGACAGTAAGGTCCGTCACTGTCTTACAATCCTCCACCAACCCGGACCTGGCGCCCGTGGTGGATTATGGCCTAACGTTCCTGCGATGCAGGACCACACCCGTGCCCCAGCAGTGGGGACATACAAAGGGTTGATATCAAAGATTTATTTCGCATTTATGTTTTGAGTTGTGGTGTCATATAAATATATCTTCTTTCTTTCTATCAATATGGAAGTTTTGCCCAAAGTAAAAGACGATTGTACTGGTGAGCAGAACCCCCAATTCTCATATTTACGAGTATATGGTGTCAAATCAAATCAATTTATCTTATTATAATACTTTATTGCACACGAAACACTAAAAAGGACATTACATAAGAAATAACATGAACAAAGGCGAGCTTATCTCTGTAAGAGATTTTTTCCAGCAAACTTTGGAGAGTCGGAGCAGCAGTGAAAAACGTGCACAAAATATTATTTTAACATAAAGAATTTAAGAGAATGCTCTTTGCTGAATGTCAATGTACAATGTAAGCCGCTGCCTTCGGGCCGTATTGTAGTGGCGAAAAAGGCAGCGGGAAAGAAAAAAGCTCCAATACACGTGTAATACACCATGTACATTACCATCTTCTTTCAGAAAATACGAGAAGCTACAGAAGCAGAAAGAGGAGCTGACAGAGAAACTGCAGTCGTGCAAGAAGAAAACTGTGACCGCGCAGGCCGAGAGCACTCAGTCCAGCAAGAAAAAGAAGAATCTAGAACAATTGCTGCAGCAGGAGAAGGGGAAGCTGGTTGAACTAGAGCTGGTGAGGATAGCTCGTATAAAAAAACAAAGTTGTATTGTTTTGACTCGCGATGCTTGGTCATACAGTTTGTGCAATAATTCAAGAAACCGGATGTGAAACTTTATCACACTTCACATCCCAATAATACTATAAAGGCGAAACTTTGTGGGTGTGAATGTTTGTTACTTCTTCGCGTCGAAACGGGTGGAGCGAGTTTAATAAAACTTGGCAGAAGCCTGGCTACCCATAGCACGGAATCCTAGTTTGGGAGCCAGTATCCATTTTTTTGCAACCGTTTTACAATAAAGTTTTTTCATTTCATTTGATTTCATTTTCATTTCATTCATTGGTATGGAGTTAGCTGACGCCCTGGATTAACACATAGGCTATGTTTTACTGCGGGAAAATATGTTATTCCCATGGGAAAAATCGATAAACCGCGGGTAACACAGCGGGGCACACCTAGTTATAGCATAACGAAAAGTCTTTATTCTGTAGGTATTTGTTTTGTTTTCAGTATTGTGCCGATATCTACGTGCGGTTGTCATCTAATAAATAACACTGTATATGTTTACTATTACCAGGTGCCAGAGAAGAATAAGCGCGAAATAGAAGACTGCGAAAAGCTGGTTGTGAAGCATAGAGAAAACAAGAAGCAAATGGAAGAGGAGCTGCAAACGGTCATGGCTAGTGTAAGGTATGTCAAACTTAATTTGGAACTGAATTCGTCAAAAGCCAAATAAAATACCCTAGTTTACTCGCATCACAATTGACTAAAGCCACGTTTTCACGGTTTTTTTACCTACACACATTTTAGTCGATATCAACCCTTTTATGTCCCCACTGCTGGGGCACGGGTCTCTTCCTGCATGGCAGGAAGGTTAGGCCATACTCCACCACGGGGGCCAAGTCCGGGTTGGTGGAGGATTGTAAGACAGTGGCGCGCCTTACTGTCAGAAGTTATCAAGCCGCCCATAAGGCCTCTGACATGGCTTAACGACTGCCATTATATGACAGCCGGCACCAACGGCTTAACGTGCCTTGCGAAGCACGGAAGCGCTCGGAAAAATGCCACTAGCGGTAGTCACGGGACGCTCACCCATCCCGTACCTTACTGCGCCTGTTGTTGCTTAACCGAGTGATTGATTCCAATCACTCGGTTCGCCTAGGCCACGAGCGCTTCTCATTTTAGTGGATATGGATTTTTATTCATCGTTATTGCATCAAAGTCAACTGAGATGAGTAGAGCGCGGTCCGAGTTGCCGTTTTGATACGAGTGCACTAAAATGGCTAGTGTACACGATACGAGTAGCATCTTAGTAAACTCGGTCCGAGCGCAATAAGACCGTGAAAACCCGGCTTGGCTTAACGAACCAAAATGGATTGATTCATAAAAGTAGAAAGTGGTTGCAAAACTTAATTTAAAAATGTACCTTTTAATCGTTGATTTGACAAACCGGAAACGTGACGTCATTATGTTACTTAAATTCGTATCGCCAATCGTTACACAGCCTTACGTGTTCGCAAACTATGAGGTCATGGTAGAGCTTATCTTAAAACATGGGTGAGAGCGGTTTCAGCTGTTAATGAAAACATGTAAGATAAGAATATTATTTATTGTACACCAGGAATAAACAAACAAAATAATTACAAAGATACAGTACAGTTGGCGGCCTTATTGCTCAGAGAAATTTCATAAATTTAGAGCCAGTTATAATTACTTTTTTAACTATTATATAGTCTCTATTTGAAATTCTTAGCGTGTCTACGGCAAGCCAACGTGGTGAAAGTATTTGCCAATCAGCGTTAGGGATGATTGCGTCCTAAAATATTGGACTTAGTTTTTTTTAAACTAAGTTTTTATTATTAAAATATATAATAATAAAACTAAGTTTTTTATATATGAGTATAATGTGCCTGAAATCTCAGTACAAGAAATCTAATAATATCTTAAAAGTTTTATTTAAGTTTGTTCTTAAAAAATGACCTAATTGTTAGTTGGGGTAGGGTGTACAAATAATATAGCCCCTTTTTGCCAGTACCAGTAAGTATAACATTTCTCGCAGGTCAAAAACTCAAAAGTTCCAAGAGCAGAAGGACAAACTGCAAGGCAAACTCATAGGCCTCAAGAAGATTGTCGACGAAGCGAAAAAGGAATTTAAACTCGCCGAGTCAGAGCTCAAAATCTATTTGAGCACGGAGACCGGCGAGACCGAGAAACTGGAGAAACTTAAAGAGTCCTACGAGAAAGCTGCGAGAGATTTGGATGAGAAAAAAACGTAAGTTTTGGTCAATTTGGTTCCGACGGCCTCGGTGGCGCAGCGGCTTGGCACGCTGACTGTAAAACCGAAGGTCTCGGGTGTTGGATGTTCTCTATGTATTTATTTTTATTAAATCTATCGTCGAGTTAGCACCTGTAACACAAGTCATTTAGTTGTACTTAATATGGGGCTAACGAGATCTGTGTAATATGTCCATGAATATTTATTTAATCAGTCCGACCCTGCTGACCAGTAACGGACAGACTTATGTCCAGTAATGGACATAAGTCTCCCCCGCTTCTTTATTTTATTTATTTAGGTACATTCGCAAATAGAATATATTTAATACAAAATATGCTTCTTTCTGTCCATCTTCATCGAGCCGCTGCTATCAATCTGCCTCAGATCGTCCTCATATTTCCTAGTGTCTGTGTCCCATGTTTGTGGTTAGTTCCTACATACACTACATTTTTACACGGAACAGACGTTTCACGTTAAACGTTTTTCCTCTGTAAACCAATGGCCGTGTAATCCGACACAGCCCGCTATTTTGGGACTCAATTGGGATTTCTAGTGTTCCCAGTTTCCCTATGTCACCTTAGTGATAATCTAGAATAGGTAAAACATATTCTGCTTAATTTCAGACAAGAAAAGCAGCTGTCCGCTACGGTGCCGACGAGTGAGAGAGAGTTGGCTGAAATGCAGTCCCAACTACAGAACATAAAGAAGGAAGAGTCCACAATATCCAGCGAGGCTAGATCCTTGAGGTAAGTTCATTTCTGTTTTTGTGGTCATTCTTTATAATAATAACTTTCATATTACGAAATGCAGAGCGCCAATCTCAGAAAATAAAGAAGAAACAGTGCACGATATCCAGCGAGGCTAGACTTTGAGGTTGGTTCATTTCTGTTTTTGTGGTCACTCTTAATTATAATAACTTCCACATTACGGAATGCAGTCCCAACTGCAGAACATAAAGGAAGAGTCCAGTTTATACAACGAGGCTAGATCCTTGAGGTTAGTTCGTTTATGGTACCGTGGACACTCTTAATGATAATAACTTCCACATTACGAAATGCAGTCCCAACTGCAGAACATAAAGGAAGTGTCCAGTATATCCAACTAGGCTAGATCCTTGAGGTTAGTTCGTTTATGGTACCGTGGACACTCTTAATGATAATAACTTCCACATTACGAAATGCAGTCCCAACTGCAGAACATAAAGGAAGTGTCCAGTATATCCAACTAGGCTAGATCCTTGAGGTTAGTTCGTATATGGCATCGTGGTCACTCTAATGATAATCACTTCCACATTACGAAATGCAGTCCCAACTACACATAAAGAAGGAAGAGTGCACGATCGAGACTAGATCTTCGAAGTTAGTTATTTCGGTTTTTGTGGTCATTCTCAATAATAACACCTTCCACATTACGAAATGCAGTCTTAACTATAGAACATAAAAAAGGAAGAGTCCGCGATATCCAGCGACTTCAGCGAGGCTAGATCTTTGAGGTTAGTTCTTGTTATAGGCCCTCTGTTCAAAATTTCAGCTGCCTAGGTCCAACGGCTTGGGCTGGGCGTTGATGAGTCAGTCAGTCAGGACTTTGAATTTTATTTATATAGATGGTAGATAGATAATCATTTATTAAATTGCCACAACACACAAATATATCAATTACAATTAACAGGCATAGCATGTTAACAACAATATTCACAATAACAATGTAATAAAACAGTGGGGCCAAGAACCGGTCGTCGTTCGGTGGGTAGACCACTTGCCCGTTGGAGGGATGACATTAAAAAGCGGCCGGGGGTCAGTGGTCGAGATTGGCTAGGGACCACGAGAGTTGGCGTGAAATGGAAGAGGCCTATACCCAGCAGTGGGCTTCATTCATGGGCTGGATAGATAGATAGATAGATAGATATATAGATGGATGGATGGATGGATGGATGGATGGATGGATGGATGGATGGATGGATGGATGGATGGATGGATGGATGGATGGATGGATGGATGGATGGATGGATGGATGGACGGATGGATGGATGGAAAACAGTGGGAAGCACACTACAAGCACGCTACGGCGCAAGGATACCTGGGATTAATAGCTTTCATGTTATTTATACTTTTTCAGGGCACAGTTGGAAGAGTCTAAGCAGGCTATGAGCGCTAACAGGTCCCGTGGACGAGTGCTGGATTCGTTGATGAAGGAGAAAAGCAGCGGACGGTTACCTGGAATATTCGGGCGGTTGGTAAGTAGTAAATGCAGTACATAGTAGGCCAGCGTGCACTACGATTTTAACATTTGCGACACGATTTTAAAATCGTGCTGTTTACTATCGTAAAAAAATCACTGAGCGTACTGCGATGAAAAAATCGATGGATTGTTCATTTCCAACATGGATTTGCGACAATCGCGTCGCGAGTAGGCGCGCAAAAATGTAACAAATAACAATTTTAAAATCGCTGAGATTTTTTTGTAGCTTATGCGCGCCCTGACATAATAACTCATACGTTATATTTCTGCGGCATAAATATCGCGCGATTAAATATCGTAGTGCGCGCCTGGTTTTAAAAGTTTAGATACATATCAACCCTTGGTATGCCCCCACTGCTGGGGCACGGGTCTCTTCCAGGAAGAAAGTTAGGCCATACTCTACCACGGGGGCCAAGTCCGGGTTGGTGGAGGATTGTAAGGCAGTGGCGGGCCTTGCTGTCAGATGTTATCAAGCCGCCCATAAGGCCTCTGACATAGCTTGATGACTACCATTACATGACAGCTGGCACCAAAGGCTTAAAGTGCCTTGCGTAGCATGGAAGCGCTCGGAAAAAATGCCACTAGTGGTAGTCAAGGGATGATCACCCATTCTGACCGCGCCTGTTATTGCCTAACCCAATTGATTGATTCCAATCCCTCGATTCCACTAGGCCACGATTGCTGCGATAGATCTTTAGAGTATTGTTTTTAAAACCCTTTCATTGTCTGCTTGGTTTTTTTTTCTCTTCAAATTAATCTTTTTCGAAATATTATGTATGTATGAGACAAGACGCGGGGTTATCACTAAATGTTAAGTATAACAAATGGTTATCCAGGTGAAAGTATATAATTATACATTTGTGAGGCTGATAGAGCTTGTGAGGTGCCAGCTGTCATGTAATGGTGAAATGAAAATGAAAAATGTTTATTGAGCAGAATAAAACATAACAATGTATCAAGTAACTCTGAACCCCAAACTAAATTAAATTGTATCTTGTGGCACAGTTCTCCATTCGGGTTGAACTTAAATGTATCACAGCAAAGTAATTGTTCCGAAATTAATATAAAAATTAACGTGCATACAGCAAAAATGTGATATGGTAGTCGTCAAGCCATGTCAGAAGCCTTATGGGGGGCTTGATAACTTATAATACCTGGTTACCCATAGTACAGAGTATTCTAGTTTGGGGACCAGGTACTATTTTTGTACACTTTTATAACAATAAAGTTTTTTTGTATTTGTATTTATAAATTTATCTTAGGTTAGTTTACTTTAATACGGTATTTATTTGCTGTCTCTCGCCCTCTTTTTGGGACACTTGAGTAGCCATTTTTTGGTAGAACCTTGTTTGAGGTTGCTAGGTTGTATGCTATGTTGGTGTCACACCTTGGAATGGGGTGGGAGACGGACTTAGCCCATTAAAATTGGTACTATTAGTGTATTTAATTTAATTAGTACATCTGCGCTCAAATTGCATGTCGTGTTCACACCTAGTAGAATGTACATCACTGTTAGCTCTCCTATAATATGAACTGTTTTGTAAGTTTAAGGTGTAACATTCAGTTTTGTGAACCGTAAATAAAAAAAAATAAGAGCTTAGAATTAGGTCTAAGGTAGAATGGCACAAAATAAAACTTCGTAAAGTAACAGTGTCCCCATACTAGGCACCGCTTGTAATGTTGGCCACGGTTTAGTGTTGCTTAGCAATAAAAGTGATACCTTCCAGACTACCTTTTAATGGACTGGAGCCATGGATTCGAGGAATAAATTGGGATCTTTCTTTTTCTGCTTAGTTTGTTGATTTATATATATTTATTCACTAAAAACAAAGCGAAATTACAAAAAACATTAGTTTGCCAAACAGCTAATGCAGTTTATCGGCAAGCTCTTGGTAACAGTTCTTGGTATCTTACTCAACTAACATTACTTTCTACACAACTAACATTATCGATGATATTTTATGGCCGCAAACTACTTAACACAAAGCGCTTAAGTATACTTTTAAATTGTGCTTTTCTGAGGTGCTTATTGGTTTCTAGGCTACATAAACAATCTTACACTCTTATGGGAGTCATGCGAAAATCTCCGTTCACACCTACAGGGCGACCTTGGGGGTATAGACACGAAATATGACGTCGCCATCTCGACCTGCTGCGGTGCCCTCGACAACATAGTCGTGGATACCGTCGACACGGCACAGGCGAGCGTCGAGTACTTGAAGCGGAACGACGTCGGCAGAGCCACCTTCATAGCCCTGGATAAGCAGCAGCATCTGGTTAACCAGTACAAGAGGAAAAACAACTTGTGAGTGCACAGATTCTCCTCGTTTTTGGGTGATGTGATGAGGTTAGGAATGGCGCAGTAAAAAGGAGCTGTGGGTTGATGTGGGCCGATTACAGATATATATAGATATAAATGAGGTTATTGAGACGTAGTCGTGTGATGTCAGGATGCTGTAATGCGTACAACGGGTCTTATCGCCATTTTTTATTAGGAAAACTTGAGTCTCTAAATTCCTGATGAAAACTACTATCAGCGTCTGGATTATATAACTTTTTACTTATACATGTATGTGTAAAAACAAAATATCTACTGGACTTTGTCGTACAATTATGTAGCTCAATATGACTGTCATGTATAACATATCCACTGAAATGTGTGTGATACAACTCATATCTATAAGGCAGAGCTAAGAAAATCATTACGCTTTCGCACACAGATACGATACGAAACGTGAAAAGTTACATAATGAAGGCGTAGGATGTTTTAATATTAGTTTATGACATTGTTGCATAATAATGGTCCTTATAACGATACGGTATCAACCCATGTCTGTCCCCACTGCTGTGGCACGGGTCTCTTCCTGCATCGCAGGAAGGTTAGGCCATACTCCAACACGGGGGCCAAGTCCGGGTTGGTGGAGGATTGTAAGACAGTGGCGGGCCTTACTGTCAGAAATTATCAAGCCGCCCATGAGGCCTCTGACATGGCTTAACGACTGTCATTACATGACAGCCGGCACCAACAGCTTAAAGTGCCTTGCGAAGCACGGAAGCTCTCGGAAAAATGCCACTAGCGGTAGTCACGTGATGGCAGCCCCGAGTACCTACTTTGCAGTCAGGTTTTACATCGGCATGGGTGGAATTTTTAGCCTCTAAATAGATTTTTAAAATGGTATGTGCTGAGGACAATTAGTGCAACAAAAAGAATATAATCATGTGGGTAAAGCAATATCATTCCGACGTAAAACCTAACTTCAAAGTAGGTACCTACTCGGGGCTGCAAGTGATGCAAATTATTTCAGCCAGATGTCGCTGCCTGTAAATAATACAGAGAATATTTTTTAAAAACCTATTTAGAGGCTAAAAATTTCACCCATGCCGGGATTCGAACCCGCATATCTGGTACGGATAGCCAGAGGTTGCGGGTTCGAATCCCGGCATGGGTGAAATTTTTAGCCTCTAAATAGGTTTTTAAATTTGTTCCTTAGCACGGGTTAGTGCATTAAAAATAAAAATAGTGTAAACAGAGAATATTGTAGAGGTTCGAAATTTCGCCGATACCGGCACTTGCCCATTAGCTCAGTTGGGAGAGCGTTGGTACGGTTAGCCAGAGGTCGCGGGTTCAAATCCCGGCATGAGCGGAGTTGTTAGCCTCAAAATAGGTTTTTACAATGTTCATGTAAATAGATAATGAAATGAAAAGGCTTTATTCAAAGTAACGCAGAAATTGCGGCTTGATAAAAGTTACAAGTCAAACTAGGTGTCCATTTCAAAATCTAGGTCATTTAGGAAAAAAAATTGACAAAAAACTCCAAACTTAGTCTTTTCAAAATCCGTAATTAACAGAGCTTACAGAATTTTTAAAAACTCGCGTTTTACATGCTTTAATTCCAGACATCAATTTTATCTAAATAATTCTTAATATTATAGTAGCAAAACTTCAAACTTAGTCCTTTCAAATAAATAAATACAAATAAATGATAGAGGACTCTATCAACAACATTTTTTTCGCCCTCCAGTCCGGAGAAAGTGCCCCGTCTCTTCGACCTGGTCCAAGTGAAGGACGAGCGCGTTTTGCCGGCGTTCTATTACGCTCTACGCGATACGCTGGTCGCGAATGACTTGGACCAAGCCTCGCGGATCGCCTACGGGGCGACGCGATACAGAGTGGTGACCTTGAAAGGGGACGTCATTGAGATTGCTGGTGAGTGGCAAGGGAAATACATACCTACAGTCTATTTATTCTTACTTGCCCAATTTCGTAAACAAGATTCTAACCTTAAAATTAAGATTAGATGCCTAATATAGACAATTTCTCGCAAATTCATGAACTATCATGAACTAAGTTTATAAAATTGGCAGCGTGTTATCTAAAAGAGTGTTCCTGGTTACTTCATTTATGGAAAAATGGCAGTTTTGGACTAAAAAGTCACAGTATAAGGGTAGAATCTTGTTTACTAAATTGGACAAGTAAGAATAAATAGACTGTACATAATACATAATATAACATAATCTCACGTCTGTATCCCTGAGTGGTAGGCAAAGACTGGCACTTCCCACGATTCTGACAGATCACCTTCGCTTTATTAACGTTAATTAGTCGTTGCATGCACGCACAGCGGTTTCCAGTACCAGGCATTAACAAACCGATAAAAATGATGAGATTACCAATCCAATAAGTGATCTTACGGCTTAAGAGAATATTGAAAATTCAGCCCTAACATTTGTTAATGATTCGTGGCACTCATACATAGTTATACATTAAACGGGTCTAATATCGATTATTTATTAAGGTAATAACGTTTTACCTAATAACTAATCCCGATTACACCCGTTTAATATATAACTAGGAATCAGCCCTAGTTTTAAATCCTTTCATCTCCTAAGACAAATATAAAAATTTTGCACTAACCCATTATTTTCAAGGTCAGGACATAAAATTGTCGAAAAATTGCCTATTTTATTTTTGAAAGACAAACCAAATTAACTTATTTCTATATAAGTGTCTCAAAGTCATGTTCTATGTAGTAGGAGGAGTTTTAAGGCAATTTGTAACTGATTTGAGCCATATCCCCTCCCCCCAAGGCACAATGTCTGGCGGCGGCAAGACGACGATGCGCGGGCGCATGTCAAGTTCCGTTCAACAGGACACCAGCGAGCAAGACCCGCGTGTCATACAGGCCAATGAGCAGAAGCTGGCTTCTTTGGAACAGCGGTAAGTTTAGCCGTTGTTAGCCTCAGAATGAAAAGCAGGATTCTTTTTCGAAAAGGATTCATTTTCACATCATTCTATGATTCCATAGAATAACAGAGCTCCGCGGTTAACATCTGAACCTTCAAGACTCTGTTACATAGCTACAGCGAAGCGATGTTTCCATTACATTTTGCATTTTCTTTCGATAATCCCACAAACTAATAGAGCTTCGAAGCCAAGAAGTGAACCTGGAAGACTGGAAGAGATCGCTGCAGCGAAGCGCTGTTTCCAGTACATTTTGCATTTTATATCGATAATCCCACAAACTAACGTAGTTTCGCAGTCAACAAGTGAACCTGGAAGACTCTGTGGTATTGCTACAGCCAAGCGCTGTTTCGATTACATCTTGCATTTTCTTCCGATAATCCCACAGACTAACAGAGCTTCGCGGTCAACAAGTGAACCTGGAACACTCAGTGGTATTACTACAGCAAAGCGCTGTTTCCGTTACATCTTGCATTTTCTTCCGATAATCCCACAGACTAACAGAGCTTCGCGGTCAACAAGTGAACCTGGAAGACTCAGTGGTATTGCTACAGCAAAGCGCTGTTTCCGTTACATCTTGCATTTTCTTCCGATAATACCACAGACTAACAGAGCTTCGCGGTCAACAAGTGAACCTGGAAGACTCAGTGGTATTCCTACAGCGAAGCGCTGTTTCCGTTACATCTTGCATTTTATTTCGATAATCCCACAAACTAACTTAGCTTCGCAGTCAGCAAGTGAACCTGGAAGACTCTGTGGTATTGCTACAGCGAAGCGCTGTTTCTATTACATCTTGCATTTTCCTTCGATAATCCCACAGACTAACAGAGCTTCGCAGTCAACATGTGAACCTGGAAGACTCTGTGGTACTGCTACAGCCAAGCGCTGTTTCCTTTACATCTTGCATTTTCTTCCGATAATCCCACAGACTAACAGAGCTCCGCGGTCAACAAGTGAACCTGGAAGATTCTGTGGTATCTCTACAGCGGAGCGCGCGCGAAGGGAAAACTACTCTGCACAAGCTTAACGTCGAGCTGAAGAGTTTGGCTGAACGAGTGCCTTTACTTCAGGTAATAAATACTCTATCTCTTTCTATCTCCCAGCTTTATTAATACGGTTATTCTTCTGGGTTATGTCCAGTAGTGGACTAATATAGCCTGAAGAAGAAGAGGTATTTGAACGCCGCAGACCTCAGGATGTTTCCTCACGAAGTTTTCCATCACAGTTAGCGAGTTGAAAATTAAAAATGATAATTTGTGTTCCAGAGTCAATTGGAGCAGCAGGCGTCTAGAGCTGCCTCCAGTAAGGTGGACGCCAAAAAGAGGGCGAAGCTTGAAAAAGTCATGGGAACGGCCGAGGAGAAGCTAGAAAAGGCACAGGAGGACGCCGGAGAGGTAAGTTTACGCACCTGTCAGTGAAAATAGCCTTGTAATATTTTAATTGATGACGATATCAACCCACTGCTTGGCACGGGTCTCTTCCTGCATCGCAGGAAGGTTCGGCCAAACTCCACGGGGGCCAAGTCCGGCTTGGTAATATTTTATATTTTTTTTTACTATTGAGATTTTTTTTACTATTAGAAACGACTCAATACTTAAAACAAAACAAAAAACGCACACACAAAACCATTACAAAAAAAAATAACACAGAAAGCATAAAAAACGCGGGTATTACCGTTGATTTTTTTCAAATTATTTTCCTAAGTTTTTGCCTTAACATTTATGCATATTTTTCGACAAACTGCAAAGCAGCTTGGTCCCACCTAAGACACTTAGGTTTCCTCACGACGGTTTCCTTTACAGTTAGCTAGTGATATTGCAACTCACAAAGGCATTGGTACATGCCCGCACTGAGAACTTGTAGTTTTATTAGTAGTTAGTTTGGTAGTACCTAGTACTAGATGAATAAAATGTTTAGGAGCGCGATTAATTCTCCAACCAAATTCCACGCAGCTTGGGGACTGATTTAAAAAACATAAAATACTGCGATATACCATAGGTCGATAGGATGATGTCAACCCTTTGTATGTCCCCACTGCTGGGGCACGGGTCTCTTCCTGCATCACAGGAAGGTTAGGCCATACTCAACCAGGGGGGCCAAATCCGGGTTATATAAATAAAAAAGAACACTTTCCGTCTCACAGGTGGAAAAAGAGGTTCACGGAGTAGACGCTCAGATCGCCAAAGTGGCCGGCGGTCAAGTGAAGGAACTGCAAAAGGCCGTCGACGAGCTAGCTAAGAAGATCGAGAAAGTGACCTCGGAGATCACCAAGCTAAAAGTCGCTATCAACACTAGCATAAGGTTGGTTTTGGTTTGTTATTTAGTAGTAAAGTTACTGTATACTATATTTATTTTTATAAATAACTAGCTGACCCAGCGAACTTCGTACCGCCTAACAGCCGATTCTTTTGTTTTTCTCTCCGTAAGAACCATCCTCGTACTTCAAGAAAAATTCTAAAAAAAGAATTAGCGAAATCGGTTCAGCTGCTCTCAAGATTTGCGCTTACCAACATAGTCACCGATTCATTTTTATGTTATAGACTAGCTGACCCAGCGAACTTCATACAGCCTAATAGTCTATTCTTTAATATTTTTTTTATTTTTCTCCGTAAGAACCATCCTCGTACTGCAAGGAATATTCTAAAAAAAGAATTAGCGAAATCGGTTCAGCTGCTTTCAAGATTTGAGCTTACCAACACATTCAGCGATTCGTTTTTATATTATGAAGATAGATTGAAGTTTTACTTCTGTATTTTTAATGAATCGGTGAATGTGTTGGATTCACCGATTCATTTTTATAATATAGATTCATTCGATATCAACCCTTGGGTCCGCACTGCTGGGACACGGGTCTCTTCCTGCATCGCAGAAAGGTTAGGCCGTACTCCACCAAGGGGGCCATGTCCGGGTTGGTGGAGGATTCTAAGACAGTGGCGGGCCTTACTGTCAGAAATTATTAAGCTGCCCATAAGGCCTTTGACATGGCTTAACGACTGCCATTACATGACACGTTTGTTCGGCTGAACGTGCCTAGCGAAGCACGGACACGTTCGGACAAAATGCCACTGGCGGTAGTCACGGGATGGTCACCCATCCAGCACGTGAACGCGCCTGGTGTTGCTTAACCCAAGTGATTGATTCCAATCATTCGGTTCCACTAGGCCACGAGCGCTTCATATTAAATATTTAACCAGGCTAAACTCTGGTAGATTTCATCATTATGTACAAGCATCGCGAAATACCATTTCTAAATTACATGTGGCGAGCACATGTCAACTCTGGCAAGGGGGCGGTGGTAGCTGAGCGGTGTAGAACGTCTTCCTCTCAATCGGGAGGTCGTGGGTTCAAACCCCGGCATGTACCAATGACTTTGTTTTCTAAGTTACGTACATTTTGTGAAATTATAGTAGCAATATTGTTAAATTCAAAAAAGACAAAATGTATAAAGTTCACTCTACCAAATGTCAAAGTAGTTGACAGCAAAGTTATATTGGGAAGGGACAAACTAGACCTTGTCGAAGATACTGTATTTTTAGGTATCACAATTGATGCAAAGCTTCAATGGGGTCCTCATATAGAAAAATTGGCAAATAGGCTTAGCTCTGCAGCATATGCTGTTAAAAGAATTAGGGAACTAACTGACGTCGCAACTGCCAGGCTCGTTTATTTTAGTTACTTCCATAGTATCATGTCCTACGGCATACTACTGTGGGGACGGGCAGCGGACATTGAGACCATCTTCGTCTTGCAGAAAAGAGCGATCAGATTCATCTATAAGCTAGGCAGTAGAGACTCGTTAAGAGAATTCTTTAAAGAAACAAACATCCTGACAGTTGCCAGTCAGTATATCTATGAAAATATTATGTATGTCAGGAAAAATATTAGCAACTTTAAAACTGCAGGTAGCCAACATAATGTAAATACTAGAAATAAACATAAACTTTTGATCCCAAGATTTAGGCTGGCAAAAGTTAATACATCCTTCATGGGGCATTGTATACGCTTCTACAATAAAATCCCTGAAGATATATTAAGTTTGACTGAAGCGCGGTTCAAAAAATGTGTAAAGTACACTTTGTGCCAAAAGAGCTACTATAATATTAAGGATTATTTAGATGACAATGATGTCTGGAATTCAAGCATGTAAAATTCACGAGTTTTGTAGTATCTGTGTAAATTCTGTTAATTAAGGAATTTGAAAAGACTAAGTTTGGAGTTTTTTTGTCCATTTTTTCTCCAAAATGATCCAGATTTTGAAATGGACACCTAGTTTAACTTGTAACGTTCATTAAGCCGCAGTATCTGCGCTACTTTGAATAAAACCTTTTCATTTCATTTCATTTCAATACCACTCGCCGACTGTGAAGGAAAACATCGTAAGGAAACCCTAGTGTATGAAGTGTTAACGTACCTCAGCGCTTGCTACGTACAATGGCCCAACTATGAGGCCAAGTGCGGAAATCTCAGGTCTAACTATGTCAACTCTGCGCTCGCACTACAAACTCCAATATTCCGGCATCGCGCAAAGTGTTTCACATGACATACCATAAATATAACGTCCTACTAACAATAGTTTGACCGGCCATCCTGAGGCATACGATCTGCCTTTCGGGAAATTTCCCTTTATAGTGGAATAGCACGATCACCCGCTCTTCCCTATATATCCTCTGTTTGATGTTCAATAACAATATGTTACATCCACTGTTAAAAGCAGTCGCACGGCCAAAGTGCGTACAGAACAACTAAAAGATTCTTCGCATACCAGAAACTGGCGATTGATTTCTCAAAATAAACTTCCCTTTTCAGAAACACCAAAAAGTCCAAAGACAAGATAAACCAAATGGAGAGTGACCTCAAAGAAACAGAGAAAAACTTGGAAAACCTGAACAATCAAAAGAAACAGCTGAGTTTGGACACCGCCAAATTACAAAAGGAGTTGGAAGAGGTAATCTTATCATTATCAACCCTTGTATGTCCCCACTGCTGGGGTACGGGTCTCTTCCTGCATCGCAGGAAGGTTAGGCCATACTCCACCACGGGGGCCAAGTCCAGGTTGGTGGAGGATTGTAGGACAGTGGTGGGCCTTACTGTCAGAAGTTGTCTAGCCTCCCATAAGGCCTCTGACATGGCTTTACGACTGCCATTATATGACAGCTGGCACCAACGGCTTAACGTGCCTTGTGAAGCACGGATCCCTCTTTCTATGCACAAAATAAAGTAAATTGAAGTACTAATCACATAACCACGGCTTTTAAACCACACAGAACTTAGCTAGTATATAATTTTCGTCAATAGGTTGAGGATCAAATCAGCGAGGGCAGCGGAGAGTTCTCCGGGCTGAAGCAGGAGATATCCAAGCTGCAGAGTAAGGAGAACAAGATAAAGAGCGAGCGTTTGGTGGCCAACAACGATGTGCAGAAGATGGAGAAGTCAATACAGGAATGCAAGAGCAAGATGCCCCATTGGGTGAAGGAGGTAAGTGTATTTTACAATTGTTTCACCTTAATGAAATGAAGTGAAAAGGTTTTTATTCAAAACAGCGCAGAAACTGCGGCTTAATGAACGTTACAAGACAAACTAGGTGTCTATTTCATCCAGGCCATAACTGGCGCCGTGAGTTACTGGATGGGTGACCATTCCTTGACTACATGTCAGAGGCCTTATGGAGAAATAAAGATTATTTGTATTGCATTGTTTTATTTGTACTGCTAGTGGGGTTTTTTCCGAACGCCTCCGTGCTACGCAAGGCACGTTAAGCAGTTGGTGCCGACTGTCATGAAATGGCAGTCGTTAAGCCATGTCAGAGGCCTTATGGGTGACTTGATAACTCCTGACAGTAACGCCCGACACTGTATGGCCTAACCTTCCTGCGACGCAGTAAGAGACCCTTGCTCCAGCAGTGGGGACATACAATGGGTTGATATTGCTCTATCCGTCAGTCTTGTCTTTCCGTGGCTTGGTTCAGAGATGATAAACACTAGAAAGTTGAAATAGATACACATTTAAAAACCTATTTAGAGGCTAAAAATTTCACCCATGCCGGGATTCGAACCCGCAACCTCTGGCTATCCGTGCCAGCGCTCTACCAATTGAGCCAATGGGCGACTCACGGCATCAGTGAAATTTTGAACCTCTTTACACTTTTCTCTGTATTACGTACAGGCAGCGACATCTGACTTAAGCAAATTGCATTACTTACAGCCCCGACTACCTACTTTACAGTTAGGTTTAACATCGGAACGATATCACTAAGTAGTAGATAGTCGGGGCTGTAAGTAATGCAATTTGCTTAAGTCAGATGTCGCTGCCTGTACGTAATACAGAGAAAAGTGTAGAGGTTCGAAATTTCACTGATGCCGTGAGTCGCCCATTGGCTCAATTGGTAGAGCGCTGGCACGGATAGCCAGAGGTTGCGGGTTCGAATCCCGGCATGGGTGAAATTTTTAGCCTCTAAATAGGTTTTTAAATTTGTTCCTTAGCACGGGTTAGTGCATTAAAAATAAAAATAGTATAATAGATACACATATTAAAAGAAATATTAAGGCATACGTCTTCTTCTTTTGACCTCCACGAAAATAAAATAAAAAAAGCTATAGAGGCTAAAAATTCCACCCATGCCGGAATTCGAACTCGCGACCTCTGGCTACCCGTGCCAGCGCTCTTCCAACTGAGCTAATGGGCGACTCACCAGCATCAGTGAAATTTCGAACCTCTTTACAATAATATTTGTATTACGTACAGGCAGCGACATCCGGCTGAAGTAATTTGCATCACTTGCAGCCCCGAGTACCTTTTTTGCAATTAGGTTTTACATTGGAAAGATATCGCTGTACCCACATCTTTTTAATGCACAAAATTTACCTTCTCAGCTCGACGGACTAAAACTAGAGGATCCGGGCCTTGAAGGAATACCGGGCGTGGAGAAACTAGAACCTTTGGTGAAGCACACGTTTGAGGAACTCGACGCCGTTAGCGTTGAAGAGCTGAGGAGTAGACACAGCGCGCAGAAGAATCGATTAGGCGACGCCAAGCCTAACATACAAGCCATTCAGGTGAGGTCAACACAGATTTATTGCCATTTCCGTTTACCGGTGGATATGAAATGAAACGGAATGAAACGAAAAGGTTTTAACATATTTTAATGTTAAGGTTTTATTCAAAGTATTGCAGATACTGCGGCTTAATGAACGTTACAAGTCAAACTAGGTGTCCATTTCAAAATCTAGATCGTTTTGGAGAAAAAATGGACATGAAAACTCCAAACTTAGTCTTTTCAAATTCCTTAATTAACAGAATTTACACAGATTCTACAAAACTCGTGAATTTTACATGCTTGAATTTCAGACATCATTGTCATCTAAATAATCCTTAATATTATAGTAGCTCTTTTGGCACAAAGTGTATGAATTTCTATATTCACAGATTTTCGCCTTTGGAACAAATTTTATGTAATGATCTTCCGAATTTACTGTTGGCAATAAAGAATATTTATTATTTACCAAAATTCATTGGTCCTATATAAGAATAGTAACAGAATAGAGATCTCGTTAGGGAGATACGCTTGTAACGGTTACGATCCTGTAACGGTGCTAACCTCTTTACACCATTTTTTTATATTTCCTTAATTCTGTCTATCATTTTCAAACTTTAAAATAACCTCACCCATTTTTAGCATTACTACTTCACATTTCGACTAGACCTAACTATTTTTACCTGCTTATTCTGTTTTCATTCATACTATCAATATAAGCAGAATAATAAAATGTTAATCTACTGCTTTATTATGTTAATCTACTGCGGATCGGATCGGATCGGTAAACGTAGTGTAGGACGTCCTCAGACTCGGTGGAGCGATGATCTTCGCAGGGCGGCTGGCAAGAGCTGGATGAGAGTAGCCGAGGACCGTGCTCAGTGGCGTGCAATGGGAGAGGCCTATGTCCAGCAGTGGACAACCATAGGCCGATGATGATGAATCTACTGCTTGGGGCACATGGATGGAGGCTACATAAAAAAAATCCTACCCAAAATCAAAGCTGCTTTTCACGCCACATGTAGACCACGCAATGCAATCTATTTGACGGCCTCGGTGGCGCAGCGGTTTGGCACGCTGCTGTAAAACCGAAGGTCTCGGGCTCGATCCCCGGCCGGGTCAAACTAGGAAACGAACTTTTTTAGTTTGTCTCGGGTCTTGGATGTTATCTATGTATTTGTTGTATTAAATCTATCGTCGAGTTAGCACCTATAACACAAGTCATTTAGTTGTACTTAGTATAGGTCTAACGAGATCTGTGTAATAAGTCCATGAAAATTTATTTTATTTATTTATATTACTATTGACTATTTCTCACACGGAAAACTTACATTATAGTCAGCGCAACCGAACCTTTATCGCTGCGATAGGCTACATCAGTCACATTAGGGCACGTGACCTACGCTTTAACGTGGCGTAACAGTCGCCCTGAACGTACCCTATCGGTAAGAATCTTTACCATCATGATTATATTCTTTTTTGTTGCACTAACCCGTGCCAAGGACAATTTTAAAAACCTATTTAGAGGCTTAAAATTCCACCTATGCCGGAACTCGAACTCGCGGGTTCGAGTCTCGGCATGGGTGGAATTTTTAGCCTATAAATAGGTTTTTTTTTCTTTACTATCGTCATCATCATTTCCCGGCGGTCTATGACATTGAGAAGTAGCAAGATGACAATGATTAGGACCGACGAGGGGGGCACGACAGTAAGAGACCTATGCCCAACACTGGGCATTTTCATGGGCTCTCATTTACCTATCCAACATGTTTCTCACCTTAGGACTACAAAGTGAAGGAAGAACTGTACCTCAAGCGAGCGGCGGAGTTGGACGAGATCACGACGAAGCGAAACGAGATGCGCGCGCTTTACGATCAACTAAGGAAGAAACGGAGCACAGATTTCTTGTGCGGTATGTGTAAATAAAGGGGGTGTTGCGTTTTCATGTTTACACACATTACACTTTCAATCTGTACCGTACTTCTCTTCATAGATTTAACAATTCATGGTTTATTTTAATTCTGTGTATATTGCAAGTCCATTTACCATCATTCAACCACAATTTTATACCAAACTATAAATTTAGTCCAGTCAGTGGCAGTCAGTGGAACCATTTGCTCTGATTAACGATAAACATTATGACAAAAGTATCTAAGAAAGTAAAAAGAAGGCAAAATACCCAACAGTTTTTGTCTACATATTTATTTTGGAAATCTACCCGGAAAAAAGATAAAAGCGACAGAATATACAGTGGAGCGAGAGTCTTAACACTTTGTATTTCAGGCTTCAACACGATAACGGCGAAACTGAAAGAGATGTACCAGATGATCACATTAGGAGGTGATGCGGAGCTCGAGTTGGTAGACTCCTTGGATCCTTTCACTGAGGGGATCATTTTCAGGTACTTTATAATAAGTTAGTTTAAATAAAAAAAACTACAGTCGGCCGGAATTTGACAGCACGTAACATCTTAGACTTTGTTTACAATTAGTCGTCACTAGGTTAGTGTCTTTTTAAAAAAAATAAGTTTATAAAATCACACGGTAGGTATAAGTTTTCTTTTAAGTTGTTTTTTGATGGAGCAATAAATATTTAAATTGAATATTTTTTTTTATCTTAATCTTAAAAAAATAAATAAGAGAAGTTCGGAATTAAATGGTATCACAGGCCTTGAAGGTTCGACATTTGTATAAGTGTTTTCATTAATCCATTACACTTTCCAAACTCAGTAAAGCTGAGAGTTCATCAGATTGAAATTTCTGCATTGCCGCTCAATTCTTTTTTCGTTATAATCCTACATTAACTCACGCCTCTAGAAACAGCTTAACGGGGGCCACTTCCCACTGACCAACATCTTTTGTTTTGTTAAAAATTATAAGTGCATTTACTGTTACAGTACTTTTGTCTAACTCTAACAGTGTCCGCCCCCCCAACAAGTCCTGGAAGAACATATCCAATCTCTCCGGCGGAGAGAAGACTCTCTCCTCCCTCGCGCTGGTGTTCGCTCTGCACTACTACAAGCCCACACCTCTCTATGTAATGGACGAGATAGACGCCGCGCTCGACTTCAAGAATGTGTCCATAGTGGCAAACTACATCAAGGTGAGGATACTTCCATTTTCCACCTAAAATCGTTCTCAAAATGGCTTTATTTGTAATAACACGATTCCTATAAAGCCTAAGAGGCAGTTATTTAATCTGTGGCTAAATCTTTTCCTTGTAAAATCTCTATCTAAGATTGTTTGTGGTTATTTAATTGTAGTTTGTATTTTTGCAATTATTTTGTATTTGTTGTTTTTCCAGTGTAAAATAAAGAATTTTGAATCTTGAATAATGACAAATTCTTATCTTATCTTTATCAGATTTATAGTGTCCTAAGGAATCGTGTTTTATAAGGCCAATAGAAATAATCCTACGTGCTAATCCAGGACCTCAATTCAGTCAGTTAATATCGACCCTTTGTACGTCCCCACTGCTAGGGCACGGTTCTCTTCCTGCATTGCAGGAAGGTTAGGCCTTACTCCAGCACGGGGACCAAGGCGGGTTGGTGGGGGATTGTAAGACAGTGGTGGGACTGTCAGACGGTGGCGGGACTGTCAGAAGTAATCAAGCCGCCCATAAGGAACGACTGCCATTACATGACAGCCGGCACCAACGGCTTAACATGCCTTGCGAAGCACGGAAACGCTCGGAAAAAAAGCCACTAGATGTAGTAACAGGATGGTCAGGTGCTGACCGAGCCTGTTGTTGCTTAACCCAAATGATTGAGTCCAATCTCTCGGTTCCACTAAGCCACGAGCAATTCTGTGTATTCAATTTAAATTAATTCACGACTTGATAAACACCACCCCTTTAGTCAGAATATTTTCGGGGCTTAATCGCGTAGTAATTTATTGCTATTTTACCTCGACGTTTCGACGACGTTACAGTCATCGTGGTCACGAGAAGACTGATGGCTGCCACCCGTTCGCATCTTCAGCTGATGAGGTTTCAGACTACCCTCAGCAAATTACTACGCGATTAAGCCCCAAAAATATTCTAACTACAAGTCGCGAAAGTTTAAAATATGTCACCACCCCTTTATTTCCCAGGAGCGCACGAAAAACGCCCAGTTCATAATCATCTCGCTCCGTTACAACATGTTCGAGGTGTCGAACCGGCTGGTCGGCATCTACAAGACTGAAGACTGCACCAAATCCGTCACCATCGAGAACAAAATACCTGAGCCCGAAAAAGACGAGGTTTTGAGTGATGAGATCTAAGATGGTTACTCCGCTGGCTTAGCGACCCGAAGTGGGTGTTGGCCTCCGACACAAAAAGTCGCCACTTGTCCTGCCTGGTCTCTTGACAGTCGCCTGTTCGACACTAGATGTCGCTATTTGTCTTTTGCCAGTCGCCCGCCTGGGACTCATGCAAGCACAGAACATAATGCAAGTGCAGGCCATTCCATTCTTCCAGCGATGTCAGGGGTGGCCAACCGGTCTTTGGCCGCTATATTGGCATCTAAGGCCCGGCTTAGCTCATTTAACTCTTGTTAACCGGTTAAATCGATCATTTCGTATGGGCAATTATCGATTTAACCGGTCAACACGAGTTTGATGAGCTAACCCGGGCTGACGCAAGTGGGCCTAAGAGAGTTACTGTACAAAAATACTAATAAATAGATAGATAATCATTTATTTGCACTTTTCGACACATACACCTAAGTAAGCAATAAATGTAATTCAATGTGGTCGTGTGGAACTTAAGGCCTTGTTTGGTGGCAGCATTCCACCTGGCTTACGCATTCTATAATTTTCAATATCCTGTAAAATTGTGCACTCGTGGCCAATATGGAAGACAAAGGCACTAGAAAAAAATATCAGGGACATTTTAATTTTCATATTCTTAAGTTTTTGATAGAGAAAAATAAATGGTTTCGTGCACCATTGAACTCTAAAACCATTTTTTGCATGAAAAACCAAGATTTTGTTTTAAAAAGTGTTGTGTTTCGATAGAAAGAAGTATCAAGATTGTTTACATTTTCTTAAGTACCTAAACAAATGGACTGTAGATATGTCGATACAGACGCGTTGTGGACCTCTAATGTCGCGAAATGTTTTAGTTTTAAGTTGTAAAATATTTTTCTAGCTAAACATTTATGAAATTAATGTCTACTTGGTAAGAGACACAAATAAAATACTGTTATTAAACTTTCATTTAAAAGCTTTATTGAAGTTAATAATAATTGAACCCACATAAGTAGTAAATCTGATATACAAAAAGGGACGAGAAAAGCCTTAAAAATACAAGAGCAATAAATTAGATATCTGGTAAAAGCGTGACTATAGCTATAATCGATGACAGACGCCGTTTCTTAAAGACAATAAAAATTTGTCCAAGTCCTAATAATATTGACCGGCTTCTAAAACCCTAGTGATGGAAAGTTATGGAAAAAAATGGAAGTTATAATACAGATTGGGCAGCCGTGAATCGGGGTATTTGCCACAGATGGCAACACCGAGTGTAACGTGGTCATTTTGCTATCCAAGATAAAAAGTCGCAGATACGCATCGCGTAATAGAGGATAGGTTAGGCCAGTGGTTCTTAACAGATGGTCCGCGGACCACTTGTGATATCTGGGGGCATTCCAAGTGGTCCACGAAGCCATTATTGAGAAATAATAATGAAATGACTGTTAGTCGTCAAATTATGCGTGTTATTTATAGATCGATCAAACAGTCCTTATTCTATTTTTATTTCTAGTACATTTAGGTACCGTATATTAACAATGAACTAACTGGGTGGTCCCAGAAGACAGAAATTGGTTAAATTGGTTCTTCATGACTAAAAGCTTAGAACCACTGGGTTAGGTAAAGCAAACAAATGGCTTGAAGAAATCTGTTCTCCGTGTCTTTTATGTGTGTACCTTAACTAAAAATAAACACAATATACTCGCGCCAGTACCCCGGGGGGTGGGCAGAGACCAGGGTCTGCCACTTGCCACGATCCTGACAGACCTCTTTCACTCAATCAACATTAATTTGAGGTTATATTATAACGCATACCTTGCTTAGTCGAATTATGTCCGCCCGGAAGGCCCCTTTAGACGGAGTTTACACGTTCAGTCTGGCGTCGGTCAATTCCATCAGTCTGGTTAGAATGACGGCAGACTGATTGTCTATTCAGTGGACTGATGGACCAGACTGACGGATATTCGAATATTTTGATGCTTCATCAGTCTGGCATCAATCCGGGCTTGATCAAGGTCACGGACTGAACTGACGCCAATGTGTAAACTCCGTCTTAGTCGTCTAAACAAAAAATGAACGGTTCAATACTCTTTTCTTGGGACTCCGACAGAAACTTAAGACGCATAAGTCTAACAATATAATTGTGTAAAATCATTGAGAAATCATTGACACTGAAATTTAATGAGAATGGCGATATTAGCTTGATAAATCGTATCTTACAAACTCTTCTTTATACTCGAATTCGTTGAAATTTGGCCAGAGTAAAAAAAACTTTTTGACTTTTGCATCGACATATGTACTTACCGAGATGATTTTATACAGCGTCCAGTGACAACTTCTCTCACACTAGACGCTTGAAGGGTCCACTGGGACGCTGCAATGTCTGGAACATTGTTTTTGTAGCAACGCTGTTAGCCTGTGGCTAACGGTGAAGAAAAACAGTGCGAGGAAACCCGCGGCTTGGTAAGCTCCGCACATATTGTATAAAAACAAAAAGAGACGTATATAGCCCGAAAAATATAAAAATAGTTTTATGGTTGGTGAAATCAATACAAATTTTTACAGTGTCACTATGAACATAAATACTGATTTCGGTAACTGTGTTGTATTGATATATACTTCTGAAAACGTATTTTATCCTGAAAATTCGACCTACTAAATATTACATTTTTAATGGATTCATAATGTCTATAAAAAAAATGCTTATGTCGTCTGAAAATCAAATTCTTGAATCAATAAAAATATGTATATTAGCACCAGCAAAACTCTATAGAGATTTTTATTCAATTTTCATCTATTTGTGTCGACGACTTGTTTTTTGTGTATTGAGAGAAAGTGTATTTTTATGACACCCTGTATTATAAAGGGTTAAAATGTATTTCATCCACGCCCCAAGATCAGGTTTAAAAACATTATTTTTTATACGCTGCAGGCACTAGTCAGACCTAAGTGGTAATAATGCTTTATGTATAGTATACATCAATATAATCTCTAGATTTACAATAATGACAATAAATTATATCACTATCTCTTTTACACGGTGAAAGTGCGAGCAAGACGAAACATTTGATTCTTCGTTAAACACCACAGATAAATTATTCTTAAGTATCTTGCGCCAACACCATCACCTCTGGCTTCAAATAAACGTCCTTATTTGGACTGTTGCGTATTTGCTCTGCGACGGAGGCGTGCCAAGCGAAATTGAGTATAGTTGCCGGTACGAGTCTCAGGTCAATAAGGGTCTTATTAGCGTCTTCTTCAAGGACCAGTTTGTGTCCGGTGGGGGTGTTTAGGACGAACGGCAAGTCGTTTTCTATGTTCTCCTGGACGAACTCGTGGATTTCGTTGTAGCGTTCGTAGACTGAGAAGGTGCCCTGTAAACAAAAGGGAAGCATCAGCAACAGCAGCCCACCTCTTCCCACTGCGTGATCTAGGTCTTTTCCCGATCACCATGCTTCTTCTAAGGTAAGCTTACAAAGAAATTATTACGAACAGCGGACTTCGTACCGCCTAACAGTCGATTTTTTAATTTTTTTTCTCTCCGTAAGAACCATCCTCGTACTTCAAGGAATATTCTTACAAAAGAATCAGCGAAATCGGTTCAGCTGCTCTCGAGATTTGCGCTTACCAACACATTCAGCGATTAATTTTTATATTATAGACTAGCTGACTAGCGAACTTTGTACTCTCAGGTTAAGAAATATCTGTGTAATTTCCTTTTTTATGTACAACAAGCTGACTTCGAACTTCTCCCCAGCGAACTTCGTACCGCCTCCCATCTATTCTTTATATTTTTTTTTATTTTCTCTCGTATATTTATTTCGTAAGAACCATCCTCGTACTTCAAGGAATATTCTAAAAAAATAATTATCAAAATCGGTTCAGCTGCTCTCGAAATTTGAGCTTACCAACACATTCAGCGATTCATTTTTCTATTATAGCTTTACCTCTAGGAAACTATGCTAACTATTGTACCTACGTCTTTGTGTGCCCAAGGGCACATTATTTTTTATGTAGCCTATAAACGTTGCACTGCAGGGCACAGGAGGAATGGATGTATTTGGATACCTCAGACACAGTGTCTTGTGTGGCCAAATACCTCTGCAGTTGAAATTGCCAATCCGAGATGGACAGGCGTGGTAATTAAACACATAACCTGTCTCTCTCTCTCAGAGCACACCAATTTTATGTTGTTAAAGATCTGTTAAACCCGGACTTGGCGCCTGGTGGAGGCTATACTCAAAGCGCTTCGGTGCTTCGCAAGGCACGTTAAGCCGTCGGTGCCGGCTGTCATGTAATGATGTTAAGCCTCCACACTCATACAATCCTCCATCAATCCAGACTTGGCCCCCGTGGTGGAGTATGGCTTAACCTTCCTGCCTTGCAGGAAGAGACCCGTGCCCCAGCAATTTGGATATACACAGCGTTGATATCTACTGACAATTCTTTGGAAGACATCTATAGCTGATATGACCTATCAGACGCTGTAATACCTGGAACCTACCTGAAGAAGTATACCGTCGGGGAACCGTATCCGTATGATCGCGAACTTGTATTTTCGCATCTCCCGCATCTCGTCTTTCTCGCGCATGGCTTTGGTTCGCAGCATCTGACTTTTCTCTATCGCTTCTTGTCTGTTGGAGAGAATATTATAGAAGAACAAGAATAAACTTTAGGCCTCAGCGTGGCTTGAAAACTTCTGACAGTAAGACCAGCCATAGTCTTGCAAGCCTCCACCAATCCGGACTTGGCCCTCGTGGTGTATGGCCTATACCTTCCTCAGGGAAGAGACTGGTGTCCCTCGGTGGGGTCAATGGGTTGATGATGATGATGAAGAATAAACTTTATTTGACAACATTACAAAAGATTACATACAGTAGGTAGGTAGGTACCTATAGTCTATTTATCCTTACTTGTTCCTTATTTATCCTTATTCTACGGTAAAGTATGGCTTTTTTAGTCGAAAAATCTATATTCCCACAAATGAAGTAACCTGAGACAGTATTTTAGGCAACACCCTGCCAATTTTATTAAGAAAGTTCACGAACTTGCGACAAAATGTCTAGTTTTGGCATCAAATGTCAATTTTGAGGTTAGAATCTTGTTTACTAAATTGTACATAATCAAATTAATAGGTTTTACACAGAATTACACACAGTAGGTACTAGTCAAATTAGTAAACCACAGGATACATTTTAAGTTTCAGGTACCTACTAGCTGAAACTGGAGATACAAAGTTGTCAAAAATGGACCAGTGTTAACATGAAGGTTACCAAGGCGTACGATACGAAGAAGATTACCTACAGTTCAGTTTAAGAACTCAAAGTCAACCCAGAAAAATGTTAAAGAGAATGTGTTCGAATACTCCGTATCAAAGCACGGCGGAGTGTGCCAGGCCAAGTTTTCGGCCGGCCCGTATGTGCATGTAAATATATACTCTCTCTGAGATAACGCCTAAGATCTTCATAAAACAAGTTCTGATTTTTATTCCATTGGTGGCCCTAGTTAGCACCGCATAGTAATTAGAGCTACCCATTGATCTCCACGCCAAATGTTAATCTGTGTTATTGGAGACCTAGATAAAAGACGTAGGTACCGTTACAATACTAACCTCAGTTGCTGCTCGCGCTTGACCTCTTCGAGGGACATGGCGTAGAAAGAGGGTGGCAACTCCACTTTGGACGCAGCCTGGGACGGCAATAACACTTGCAGGTTACGATCCAGCTCCAGTTGAATTGGCTCTGCGGATCGCAGCGCGTCTATCAGGGCCTGAAATCAGGGTTGCAAATTATCAAGATAATTATTTTCGCGGATAATTATCTGATATTTATCCATCCACGCGTAAATAATTTATGCTTATAAATAAAAGTATTTTGTATTTTTTTTTATTATAAAATGACATTAAAAATTAAAATTTGTGTAGGTAATCTGTGTGATGATTTCCTTAATCATAAAATTATACTGATTGTCTGGCTTTTGCCTTTAAGAGTTTACTAAAACTTTAGTTTTAGTAAAGTCAAAATTAGACCATATTGGATTAAGTTTTCTTTGGTATAGCGTTTTTCTTTAATTTAATGAAATGAAAAGGTTTTATTCAAAGTAGCACAGAAACTGCGGCTTAATGAACGTTACAATTCAAACTAGGTGTCCATTTCAAAATCTACGAGGGGCGGCTGAAAAGTTTTGAGCCTAAGGTATTAAAAATGCTGATAGAAATGTATAAAAAAAATATTTTTCAATGTAATCTCCCTCTATTTCAATACACTTCTTACATTTGTTTAAAAGAGCTTTTAACCCGGTAAAAAAATATTCGCCGTCTTTGCCTTCAAAATGCTCGTTTACGGCCGCCTTCATTTCTTCGTCACTGGAAAATCTTCGTCCTCGGAGGTCCTTTTTCAAATTTGAAAAAAGGAAATAATCACTAGGAGCCAGGTCTGGACTGTAGGGTGGGTGGTTGATTTCTTCAAATCCTGTTTCGGCGAGGGCACGTCTCGCAACTCGGGCAGTGTGCACGGGCGCATTGTCCTGCAAAAACAGGACTCCTTTCGCCAGTTTGCCTCTCCTTTTCTCGACAACCACTTGACAGACTTTTGTCAACAATACGGCGTAATAGTCTCCGTTCACTGTAGTATTTTTGGGAAGGTAGTCGATGAACAAAATTCCTTCGCAATCCCAAAAATCAGTGGCCATGAGCTTGGAAGCCGATCTTTCCACTTTGAATTTCCGTGGCGGCTTTTCTCCCTTTGCTATCCATTGCATTGACTCTTGTTTTGACTCCGGATCGTACTGCCGGATCCATGTTTCATCGACAGTGACGAGGCGAGAAAAAACATCGTCAGGATTATCGCCACAGATGTCCAAAAACTCCTTCGAAGTTGTGACTCGACGCTGCCTGTCCAGTGGCGTGAGCATTTTTGGCACCCATCGCGCGCACACCTTTTTCATGTGCAAATGATTGTGCAAAATGTCACCAATTCGCTCCTTGCTGATGCCTATGGATTCAGCTATCTGCCACATCTTGATTCGCCGATCTTCGAAAACAAGGTTTTTCAATTTTCAATATTTTCTTCGGTAACGGCGGTGTTTGGACGTCCTGACCTGGGATCATCTTCGAGCGACTCCTTCCATGTTTGAATTCACGTGTCCAACGTTTTACGGTGGCAAATGAAGGTGCAGAATCCCCATAAACTGCAGACATTTCTTCAAATATTTTTGTCGGCGTTTTGTTCTTCTTGGTGAGGAATTTTATGACAGCTCTGTACTCCAATTTCGTGCAAAGCGCGGATGACTCAGACATGGTGTTGTTTAATGTTCAATTACTAGAAGCGTAATGATGATAATAACATGAAACTTGGTATTTATACTACTTAGAATACGCGCAATTAGTGATGCACATTGCGAGTCATTAGTGATTCTTAGAAGTACTTAGGCTCAAAATTTTTCAGCCGCCCCTCGTAGATCATTTAGGAGAAAAAATGGACAAAAAAACTCCTAACTTAGTCTTTTCAAAAGTCCTTAATTAACATAGTTTACATAATTATTTTGAACATAGAACTCATACATTGTACTGGCTTTCATTCCAGACCTCATTGTCATGTTTTAATTGTGCACAGCAGAATTTTTTACGCACTAAAACAATAACAATGCTCGGGGAATTCCCCAGTCAGTAGCTGAGTGACATTTGACGTTCGTTTGGCGTTTGGATACACGCATAACATCGTGGCATAAAAACAAAGTGTTGCCTGCGTTTGGATACACGCATTTTTTTGTACACGTTATTTATTATCAATACGTAATTATCCAGTACAACCCTGCCTGAAATGGGCATTAAATTGGGTGTTATTGTGATTGTTTATTGTATGAATTATATACTTTAATTCCCGATTTAGCAGGCTGCTTTGGAGGAGGCCTATGTTCAGCAGTGGACGAGTACAGACGGATTGTTTGATTGCTTGATTGAAGGTTAGGTCTGAACGATTGTTTTCGTGAACAGCCGTTTGCCCCAACTTTTACACTTACCGGTAAATTGTCAATAGGCATATTCTCCTTGTTATACACCAAGTAATCCTCCTCCGTACCCTCAGGGTTGGGCAGTGTTCGGTTCTCGAAACCTGCAGCTAGAAGCAGGTCCATTGAACCCTCTACCGGTTGGACTTTGTCGCTGAATACTCTGTAGGGAGGCAATGAATAGTGTGATTTCGGATTTTCGTATGGATTTCGAGAGGTAATTTATCTCTAAAAAAAAAGCGCTCTCTTGCAGTGAGAAATGAAGGTGTAGTATTTAGGCATCTATCTGGGCCTTAATTCTGTTAGTGCATGAGTGACAGATACATGGACGGGTCACGTGACGTGTTTTTTTTCTGCCATAACATTGGCGGCTAGAATTTTTGATACGTGTGCGGGCTTAGACTTAAAGCAGCAATGAGTCATTATACTAAAGAGGATTAAGAGAATCTAGAGCCTGGTTACTCTGTGACCCCGAAATCGCACACGCGGGAGGTGGGGTAAATCCATTCGTACACAAATTTAAACCAACCGCCGCGGAGTGAGGACGTGTACGCTTGTTACGAGCCAATGTCGTGTTGTGACAGTGAGTGTTTTCATTACCTTTAGTTGTTTGTGAACACTACAATAGGTAAAGGAATCAAATGCGATTCCTGAAGGCTGTCTCCAATTTCGATCCGGCGGGACAGCGACACAATTATGCCTTATACAGGGTTATTACACGTTATCCAGGGTTACTTCGAAAATGCGCTATAATGCCGATAAATTCAGTGCTGATCAGTCTCTTTTTTTAATGCAGGGCACAGGTCTTCTATCTCTCTCCCTCTCTCTCTCTATGTATGTCTCTAAGTATGGGAAGAAGAAGAAGAAGATGGGCTTAATAACCAAGCGTGCCCACCGCGGATTGGCAATTTCTAGCTCATATGGCTGTCAAATTGTATGCAATTAGGCAGTTAAAACGATTGGTATCGCTCGGTATATTTAGGTGCGCATAATTAGGCCACAAGACTTAAGAAGTAGGTTCTGAAGTACCCGCCAAATGGGATCAGTAGAGGTGAAGTGGGTACCTGTTTGTCATCCTTATCTTCTGGTACTTTTCTTCATCTGGATGGTTAATTATGTTCTCCAAGTACTTGCATAATGTCTCGACGCACGCTTCTATCTGTAACAAAAGCACTAGTTCACATACACGATACTGACAGCAGAGGTACTGCTAAATATAGAAACATCTGATTGTATTGGAGTCAAACCTAATCGTATTTCGCTTCGTACTTCCACACAACACAATCACTTGATCTAGTCCCACACTAGGATACCCTGCCCCAGGCAAGGATACCACAGACTTAGAAATACATCTAGACTGAGGCCATTTGTATAAATCGAGTTTCAGTCTATCTAAGTTTCACTTTTCCCCTAGTATGGACAGTACTGCCGTCGTACGGAGAAAGCTCAGTTGAAACTGGTTTCGAGTAAATAAACGTTTTATTTGAAGTGAAGTCTCGAACATTAATATTTAATTTAAGCCGATGATAGTAGTTTTAAAATTTGTAGAAAAATATGCTTAATTTTTATGGTCTTTGTTTTGTTTTCGTATAGACTATAGCCTTTTTCACAATTTGCAAATTTCTCTTTAGTAAACAAAATATATTACGTGATTTAATGATAAGCAGGAAAGCCCTAATTCTAATAATAGACCTCTAGGGCGCAACTGATAGATTCGGAGGGCGAACTTTCTGCATGCACCCGTACAAATATTAACATGAAAAGCCGCAACTTGGGAATTACGGCTTTTCACTTTAACATACCAAAACAATATATTAAGGTTTGTTGTTATTTAAAAATTCCTTAGATTCAATTACGGCTTTTCATACTTTATTTATTATGTGAAAAGCCGTAACAATCAAATTGCGGCTTTTCATTTTAAAATTCAAGCTTTTTTGTTGGAGGATGGCTTTTTACACCCTGCTATTTTCGCCTAGAGAAAGAGATAGACCTTATTACATAGACCAAAAGATAGTTTTTTCTTTGCTGATTCCAAATCTGTACTTAACAAAATTTATTGAGTATTGAGTATTGAAATTTTGTCAAAATCTTGAGTTACGGCCTTTCTCCGTACGACGGCAGAGTGGTTTCCTCAACAAAATTTGATTAGGATTCTTTCAATGGGACTTCTTAGGCACGCTTGTGCAAATTGGAAAATTTTGTTCAACTAGAACTTTCGCATGCACTACCTACACATTTTCACTAAATTTTAGATAAATAATCAAGTAAGGGAATCGGGAATTAAGTTAAGAAAATGTTAGTTGAAATACGTTAGCAAAAGTCACACATACCTTTTCCCTATTATTGTTACAAGACTGTATGATCAGACAAGCGGTCAGTCCTCTCTCTTCAGCAAGTTGTTCGTAGAGGAAAGATTTTATGTTGCGTTTCCACTCGTCACGAGGTAAAATGTCATTGCTGATCAGTGGGCATCTGTAAGACAAACAGCCTAATTTATAAAAATACAATTCCTTAAAAAACTACAGAATCTGTCACTTAAATAGTCTATGGTGGAGATTTTGCAAGGAAACGACATAACTACAGATTAAATACAATGTCTGTTCAAAAAAAACTCCTAGGTTTTAGTGGAACTGTGGTTTTGTAAGTTAGTAAATTAGGGCACATTTTGTAAAATGTTACTTATTTAATTTCTTATGTTAGCAGCCAATATTGTGCCACTTTCTCGGAAGCTGGTGTGTGTCCGAGTATATTCAGCGCCAAATGCAAATGAATTGATTGATCGAATCAGCATCAAAATCGTTTGTGAACATAATACACACTTGAAGTAAACCCCTGAGGCGGCATAGTTCCTAGGTATGTCGGTTTCCTCATCCCGTATCTTCAAAGCTGTTGAGGGTTGTGGTGCTGTTGATGAGGAGGCTTTCTCTGCTTCCAGCTCCTTCCGGACCTGTGCCTGGAGTTCCATAAAAAAGATTGATTATGAAAACACCCCAAAAGTAAATACCTACTACTGCAGCAGTTATCTATCTATTCATATAAAATTCAAAGTCCTGACTGACTCACTCATCAACGCCCAGCCCAAGCCGTTGGACCTACGAAGCTAAAATTTTGCACAGGGGGTCTATATATAATGTAGGCAAGGAATAAGAAAGGATTTTTTGAAATTTAACCCCTAAGGGGGCGAAAAGGGTTGCCAAAATTTGTATGGGGGGTATAAAAAATGTTGTCTTATTTTCTTGAAACTTGAAATACATGCTCTTCAACACAATTGATTGAACACGTGTTTAGCCGTTTTTTCTAAATTTAACCCTTAAGGGAGTAAACGGGGTTGCAAAATATAAAATTCAAAGTCCTGACTAACTGACTCACTCATCAACGCCCAGCCCAAGCCGTTAGACCCAGGAAGCTGAAATTTAGCACAGAGGGTCTGTATATAATGTAGGCAAGGAATAAGATACATTTTTTTTAAATTGAACCCCTAAAAGGGCGAAAAGGGTTGCCAAAATTTGTATCTATATATAGCCGTTTTTTCTAAATTTAACCCTTAAGGGAGTAAACGGGGTTGCAAAATTTTGTTCTCCTGACTGACTCACTCATCAACGCCCAGCCCAAGCCCTTGGACCTAGGAAGCTAAAATTTTGCACAAAAAATCTGTATATAATGTAGGTAAGGAATATAACAGGATTTTTTTTTAATTCAACCCCTAGCGGGGCGAAAAGGGTTGCCACAAATATGTATGAGAAGTACCTATAAAGAATGTTGTCTAATTTTCTTGAAACTTAAAATACATGCTCTTCAATACAATTGAATGAACACGTATTTCGCCGTTTTTCCTAAATTTAACCCTTAAGGCAGTACAAGAGGTTGCAAAATTTTGTTCCTTGAATCTTTTCCAAAATTGTACCTAGGTAGCTGAAATTTTGCACAGAGGATCTATGTATAATGTAGACAAGAAATGAGACCGTTTTATTTTAAATCTAAGGGGGCGAAAAGGGTAGCCAATAGTTGTGTTGGAAGTATAAAGAATGTTGTCTAATTTACTTACATGAAACTTAAAATAAATACTCTTCAACACAATTGATTGAACCTGTGTTTCACAGTTTTTTCTTAATTTAACCCTTAACGGAGTGAAAGAGGTTGTATAATTCTGTTCTTTGAATCTTTTCCAAAATTGTTTTTCTTTTTTCTTATTTTGCACAAATTGGCGGCAACTGCATTCTACATCACGGTATGGTTGTGTTTAAGTTCACTCCATATCTAGACTGACGGAAAAAGAGTAGTTTGTCGTCGTCATAGAAGCCATTCAGTCAGGTAATATCGTTAGCAATTCGTTTTTACTTGACCGTGTATTCTTGGATGTTGTTGGGATATATTACCTTTTGTAGGCGTGGGCATTTTTGCAAGCCCGTTCACTCCCTTAAGGGTTACATTTAGAAAAACGGCAAAATACGTGTTCAATCAATTATGTTGAAGAGCATTTATTTTAAGTTTCAAGAAAATTTGACAACATTCTTTACACCTCCCATACAAATTTTGGCAACCCTTTTCGCCCCTCAGGGGTTGAATTTAAAAAAATCAGGTCTCATTCCTTGCCTGCATTATATATAGACCCTCTGTGCAAAATTTCAGCTTCCTAGGTCTTACGGCTTGGGCTGGGTGTTGATGAGTGAGTCAGTCAGTCAGGACTTGAATTTTATATATTAGCACCCGAGGGAAGAACATTTAATGTGGTATATAAAGAAGTATTATGAATTATTATAATCACAACTAACCCCCTGTCAATAACAACAAATTAATCATACCCTCAGTTTCCGGATTTGCAGCTCACCCTTAGCGCTTGAGACATATTGTCCTTTTTTAAAGAATTTTTAATCGACACAGTTCATTTTTTATAATTAAAAAATCTATTGTTCTTCTACGATTTGTCGCAGATTCAGATAATTTATCAGAACAAAAATCGTCTGCACATTTTATTGAAGCATGCTGAATAACTAAAGTCCACACGGACGGAGTCGCGGGCAAAAGCTAGTATAATTATATTTCTTAGAATTCAGCTTAATTTTAGATGGATGGCTGTATCTACTCTATATTTATATAGAGCATACCATCTGTTGCATCTTTATTGCAGTGTCCCATTTTAAACAACTGACAGGTATGGTAAACTGGTTTCACTAGTATAAAAACCTATTTACTAGTATAGTTTTTAAACAGATCTGCTTAAAAGATACTTACCTGGACAGCAGCCAAGGAAGTGTTAAAGGCTGGATTCTCTCGCTTCTGTTGCAGTCTAGCCAATGCAGCTTCAGCTGCAGTCTTGCTAGCTTCTGACAGACCACTCCGTTTTGGTGGAGGCTTTACTGAGGCATCAGAATAATTCTGTGACAGTGTACTCTCGCTTAGTTTGTGGCCAGGACCTGCCATTTTGAATTTGGCCTCCACCTTCTTTTTTTGAAAAAACTTTTTTATTTTGTCCGCCATCTTTTCACTTTTTTCTTCTATTTTTAAATCCTGGGAGTGTGCTCTTTTGGCAGCTTCAGCTTGGAAACACTTTCTTTCAGCTGTTCTATTGTTGCTGAAGTAGCTGTAAGATTAGGTTGTTATTTAAAGATTGGTTCATTGCTATCAATAATTTTCTTTTGTTAGTTTCAAGATGAAAGATTCTTTGTGTAATCTTAGGATTTATTTGCTATCTACAGAATAACATAATCTTATCTCTTATTTATTACTAAAAAAAACATATCTGGATAGCAGAGCAGAGCATCCTAAGCAAAGCAAAAATTAGGGATTAGCCAGCCTGGAGCCAATCATTTCATAGTAATTAATACAGGCGGGCTGAACCACAGTCAATATTACTTAGAAATATGTCAAGTGAAAGTTTTACATCTATGTAATGAAATGATTTAACAGTGTCTCTAGTTGCAACATCACTCACACAAGATGGGTGAAGAGACCACTCGGATATTGCAGTGCCGTGGACAGTCTAATACTAAGGAATTTTTGATGGAGTAGGTACTAATAATGTAAACATGAGCTAACACCAATTCAATCACTCATTGCAGGAAACCTCATAAGAATTGATTGAATGCAGTCACAACCCAGCAGGATAGAATGTAAGGGAGAATACACCCTCAGGTTTATCGTAACCCGTCTTTCCTAGGAGAAAAAAGCAAGTGACATGCTGTTACAAGTACATTAACAGATTTTATTGGTGTAACAGAGATTGGTATCTGTAGGCCTGCGCACTGACCTTGACCAGTTAATAGAGAATGATAAAAAGGAAAACAACACAGCTAATTGACTCACCCGGCTTCATAAACCGCTCAGAAATCCTTTTCCCGTAAACACGCCACGATATAAGTATCAACAGAAGAGTGAACAATAAAATGGTCAGAAACGTCTTCAGCAGCAAAAACTGGAGCTCGTTGAAGTAGAATACTTCGGCGAACTCCTCGTACAAGCCGAATTTGTTGATATTTACGAACGAATTCGGTAAACTTTCGATCGGCAGAGATGACACGCACGAATCGAAAAAGTTCCACGCGAACGCGAAAGTATCCCCAATCTGAAGATACAATGCCTCGTAGAGGGTGGAATTAAAAACAGTGGTTTCGAATACCGACATTACACATATGATTTGGGTTGAGAAAAATAACGGAAACGTAACAAAGAAAAATAATAAAATTCATCTGATAGAACAGGGGAAATTTTGCAGTTTTGCTTCTTCTCGAAATTGATTGACAGTTGGTTGAAGGAGTTGACATGACAGTGACAGTTAATTCAGTGTTGCCATAATAAAGTATTTCTCTAATCTGTGTACACTAGTTGGACGCTGTGATGTAGTCCGACCGTCCGATAAATCCGGCACATGGAACAAAATTATGTAGCACCAGCACCTAGCGTGAAGAAAGTAGCCGGCTTCCGGGTGCGCTATGATTGAAAAGGAAGTTGTAGAATTTAATAGGTAAGTAATGTACTATGTAATCAACTATTATTACTCATTAAATAAATAAGTTCTGTTCAAATAAATTAACGTTTTTTTCTAAATCTGAGAGCGACTAAAACGTTTTGTGATTCCGCATTCCGATCATGAGTGTCCTACACTCGGAAAAAAGGCTTTTCATTTTTCTTACTCGGAAAGTAGTGTTGTTTTGATCTGATTATTGGGTGGTAAATGCTGCTTCCCTCCATAGGGAGGGAAAAACTCATACAAATTACTTCCCACCCAAGGGCGGGAATGAACTTTAAAAATAGAACTACTATCAGTTGAGAAGACTTTTTGTAATATAATGCGTTCACATTAACTTGACGCGTGAGAGAATAAAATTGGTAGCACTGAGATGTTTACTGTTACCATGTTAAATAAGAAATCATTTCCATTACTTGGGGAAAATAAAAGGATTGAGGGCTTGTTTTACTATCTTCCGATTAGGTCCAAAAGCTAATTCACATGTTATGTCCTTGTTACCAGTTCTCTCACGCGTCAAGTTAATGTGAACGCACTGTAAATAGGCTTTTAAACAAAAATAATTAAAAAAAAATGCTGCGGCCATGTGAGTTTCTAAACAGCCAGTGTGAATTTAGCGCAAACTTCTTAAGAATAAGCCGCAACAATTACGAGGTGAGTTCCATATTAAAAATTTAAAAAGTCGCATTAAATTGGCGGGTACAGTGCGCTCACATTAACTTGACGCGTGAGAGAATTGGTAACAAGGACAAAACATGTGAATTAGCTTTTGGACCTAATCGGAAGATGGTAAAACAAGCCCTCAATCCTTTTATTTTCCCCAAGTAATGGGAATGATTTCTTATTTAACATGGTAACAGTAAACATCTCAGTGCTACCAATTCTCTCCCGCGTCGAGTTCATGTGAACGCACAATAATAATCAGATAGAATAGAGTATCTGTGACGGAATAAAAAAAAAATTGGTATTCATCGTGTAATATTAAAAATTAGTTTTTATTTTCCTCATATTCGAAATGAAAAGTAGTGTTTAACACGGGTAAAAGAATCAATTCCTTTCTACCCTCGTTAAGCAATCTACTATTCATCTGACGACGCGACTTTTTCATATCAAACATCACGAAAGTACACGAAACGAACCCGAAAGTACTTCAGATAATTAATTATAATATTATGTGTAATTTTCATTTCTATGTAAGTACAATTATAAAGTGTTCTCTATCTATCTACAGTTTTTCCCATACTACGTCCCACTCTAGGGCACAGGCCTAGCTTCGCGTACAACCCCTGAGGTAGGTACGCATTGTAGGTACGTAGCAAGCGCTGAGGTACGGTAACACTTCAGTCATTCAGGTTTCCACACAATGTTTTTCTCCATCGTTAGCGACTGGTATTGCTGCTATAAGTTCACAAATATGGCACGACCTCGCGATTGAGAAACCTGGGTCCCCCGCTCCGCTACCATCGCTCTACCTATACAAATAAATACAATGTTTTTTTTTTTGCCTTGCAACGAAAATGTAAAGTTTAATGTGCTATCGACTGTGGGTTAGGGTGGATCACCAATGTATGAAGAAATTTTAAAGTCAACGTATAGACTTCGAAGAGGTGTAAAAAGTTGTATTTGGTTGATGAATACACAAAAACATTTGTGATTTTTTTTCAACTCCTTCTTAAACCTTGGCTCAAAGTTTCACATTTTTTATAAAACAAAGTATCTCTTTAAACAGGTACAGAATGTGATATTAGCTGGTACTGCTGTTATAGCACGAAAATAATGGAGAGAAACAGTTTAACTAACCAAAAAGTGATTTTAAATCAAAAATTTAAATAACTTCGATTTATCTCGATTTAAATAAATAAAGTGCATAATGTGTCTGATTTATTGGCGTTACTTGTTTCTAATTGTTTTTTTTTTATGGCAGATGATCAAAGTTGAAATTAATGTTTTTGTGACGATTTAAATCGAACTTTTTTTAGATTTTTGTAGTAGTTATTGACAAAATAACATTTCAGACTTCTAAATAGCTATTCGTGATTTGATACATATAAAAAACTGTTATTAAGAAAACACTGATTTAGTTTTATAAAAAAAGAGATTACCAATATTTTCCATGAAATAAAAGATTATAATATGTACTACTTACTTTCAGCCATTTTGCTGAAACACCCATCACACCGCACCGCGTAACGTCACGCTTAGGTTAACATTGACCCATGCTTTGCTGTGTCTACGAGATTACGATGTTTGTTTACCTGGGCGTGACGTCACATTCGACACTGCGAGTTGTTTTCCCACAGATTTAAAATAATTAAAAAAAAACGGTTTTAACTTCTTTAACATTTAGTTTATTAATGAAATATAGGTTCTTTTGTAAATAATAAAGTTGTCCCCACTGGTCCCCACATTATGGAAGAGGATTTAAAATCTCGTCATGCTTATTATAACCACGAATGTTTTCAAATAAGTATTTGTGTTTCAATGTGGGTATTTTACAGAAACTTGAGTGTTTCAGGTATTCAACTATAGTGTGGCCATTAGTGCTGTGCACTCCCTGAGGTATACGCGGCGAGGTGGGAGGTGGCGAGGTGAGGCGAGGTGGGTTGACGGGCGCACTGACAGAGCGCAGTAGCCGATTCTCCCCCCCCGTCTCGCCGCGCGCATACCTCAGGAGTGCACAGCACTAATGGCCACTCTATACCTTGAAATTGCCAATCCGCGGTGGGCAGGCGTGATAATCAACCCCATACTGTCTATCTCTGGCAGAAGGCCTGTGCTCTGCAGTTGGACGCATAGTGGCTACATAAAAAAAAAAAAAAAATAGTAGGTATCAATAAAGAGCGCTCGTGGCTTAGCCGAACCGAGTGATTGGAATCAATCACTTGAGTTAAGCAACAACAGGCGCAGCCATGGGTAACCGTCCCGTGACTACGGCTAGTGGCATTTTTCGGAGCGCTGCCATGCTTCGCAAGCCACGTTAAGCCGTTGGTGCCGGCTGTCATGTAATGATGTTAAGCTATGTGAGAGGCCTTATGGGCGGCTTGATAACCTCTGACAGGCCCGCCACTATGTTACAATCCTCCACCAACCCGGACTTGGCCCTCGTGGTGGAGTATGGCCTAACCCTCCTACGATGCAAGAAGAGATCCGTGCCCCAGCAGTGGGGACATACAAGGGCTAATATCGTGTACAGATTATCTTCCCATTTCGATCCAAGATTGACGAAACAAATATATATTGCGAATGTGAGTGGAAGGGTTGGTAAGGGTCGTCCCAGGCGGACATACATTGACCAGATAGGGGATGTATTAGCAAAGGGAAAGATAAAAAGTACCCGGAACCGGCGTGCGTGCATGCAGCGACTTATTATGAACGTTGATGAAGCGAAGGTGATCTGTCAGGATCGTGCCAAGTGGCAGTCCCTGGTCTCTGCCTACTCCTCTGGGATACAGGCGTGAGGTTAAGTATGTATGTATTCTATCCAAGAAGATAGGTAGGTACTCTTTTTTGCCAAGCTCTGAAAACCATTTGATCCGATGTCAATAAAGATAGCATGCAGCGGCATGTATTTAAAAATTGTTCGTCTTTTATTTTGATGAGCGTGGTACATTTATTAATGGTTACGAGCACGCAATCATAGCCGCACGGGTTGTACCCATGCCTTTGTTATTGCAGTGCATACTAAAATTAATGCCGGGAACTGGAACTAATGGATACCGGGAATATTCTGCGCCTCGCCCGTCAAGTCACACCTTGATTGCGAAGCGGAAATATTTGAATTGTAATTTTAAAGGAATGCACGCCCCGTTTCTTCTGCAGTCAGGCGTTACGTGCTGAGATATGTGTAAATTGTATGGGCGTGAATTTATTAAAATTATATATACGTAAACTCCGACATTCTGAAAATATATCTAAAAATTAAAAGAAAATAAGTAAAATAATAATGTGTAACTTAAAATAAATAACATGAAAGTAATCGTTACCGCTGGTTAAGATTATGATTATCACAAATTCTGATTAAATATATTCTTTATTGCAAACAGTAAAAACGAAATAACATTACATAAAATTTGTTTCAAAGGCGAACTTATCTCTAACAGAGATCTCTTCCAGCCAACCTTAGCATTGGGTGTTTAAATTAAGATAGCGGGATTAAGGGAGAAATATTAACAACAAAAAAAAATTTAATCAAAATTAGTAAAATACAAACTTCTAAGGATTTGCGCATTTTAGAAGTAAAAGTGGTATTTAAAAAAAAAATCTACCATTAGTACTCAATAGTCCCAGAAGGTGGAAACTCGGCCCTTATGTAGGTAAAACTGCGGCCGAGATGATCATCTCGATAAACTTATTTCTCGATTCGAATAACGATTTTTAAAGGTGGAAAGTCGCCCTTATACTAGTTTTAGAAGTGGCCGAGATTACACTATCCCCGTACGTGCACTCTATGCAGTTACGTTAAGGGCGATTTCGCAACCATAATATAAAGGCCCATCGTAGTGGAGTATGGCTTAACCATCCTGCGATGCAAGAAGAGACCCGTGCCCCAGCAGTAGGGTCAAGAGTTGATATCGAATGTAAAGGTTCACCTGCTATCGACTCTAGAAAACAGCTATAGATTCCAAAAAACAACAAACGCCCCACCGTACAAAATCAAATTAAGGCGCATAGCGACTTTGCACCTCGCGATCTCCGAACGAAATCTGTTATACTTACTGATGTGACGAAATTGTCTTTCCAAAATAATAGCTTCCAAATAAAATTCTCGTTCTTTTACCCTACTCCGAAAGCGTAAGATTACGACTTTCGCGCGTATGTATTTATGTAAAAATGTATGCCAAAAGCAAAATGGCAAAACAATAAAAAAGACACTTTTTGTAAAAAACTTTTTTTTGAATCTATTGGTGGTGCTTGCTGATGGACCACAATTAGATCTCAAATTTGTTGATATGTTTGTTTTCTTTAATCATTGTTTTAAATATAATAAGATTTGTATACCTATCTAGTATATAGGTACCTACTTCTTAAGATCATTGCAATGTTTTTTTCATTGATAGGGGCAACAGACAAGATGATAAAGTTAATACCAAAACTACATGATGATAATGACAGCGTATCTCGTTTTCTTTTATCTTATTTACCATATGTCGATGCGGCTCTAACTTTTATTATCTTATCTCCTAATTATGTAAATTAATCAAATAATAAAGCCTGTCTAACTATAATTGAACACCTACTCACTGTACATTTACTTTGAGCTGCAGTGACGTCACCATGTTCGTATGGCACGCGGAATGAAGGTGATTATCAATTAACATAAATTGTAAAAAACAAAAAACCCGACTGCAGTGATGAAATAAAGTAAAAAGACAAATAACTGCCTGATGAAATTTTTTTTTAAAAGTATATGATGCTAATACTTTTAAAATAAACATAGGTAGTTTTTTTAAAGTCACACATTTTTAGTAGGTACTTATCTTCGTCGTCAGGCTTTACTAGTCCACTGCTGGACATAGCCCTCCCCTAATGAGCGCCATAGCGCTCTGTCTTCAGCTTGCCGCATCCAGCATCTGCCTGCAGTTCTTCACAGATCGTCATTCCACGTAGTCGGAGGATTACACTACGTTTGTTGAGTCGCGGTCACCACTCAAGAACACGTTTACTCCAACGGTTATCGGTTCTTCGCAAGATATGGCCAGCCCACTGCCACTTCAGCGTGCTGATTTTCTGAACTACCTATGTCGATAACTTTGGTTCTCTGTCGTATTCGTCGCATTTGTTACGAATCCTATCCTTCACAGAAACTCCGAGCATAGCTCTCCCCGTAGCTCACTGAGCGACTTATCTTATTATATTTTATCTTAAGAACCCCTTTAGCTGTTTAGTTTAGGACCCCATTAGCCGTTAAATATATAACTATGGGTGACGCAATGAACGTGAACGTTGTATAGGATAGAATTAATTAGGTAAATGACAAAAATGGTGTTAAAGGGTTTACAACGTCACACAGTTTAGAGGTCTTTGGTAATTTGAGGTAGATAGATAGAGAACACTTTATTGTACATAAAAAGGAAATTACACAGATATTTCTTACCTATGAGTACAGACGGCGGCCTTATCACTAAAAGTGATCTCTTCCAGACAACCTTTGGATGGACTGGAGCAATATATTGGAGAAGGAAGTAGATGTACACATACCACAAGCGGTACTGCTTTGCTTAAGGCGAATTACGAGTAGATCAATCAAATCAGTCGATCACTCCGTATACATGTTGGTTGTTTTTTCAAATAAAATTTCGTCTCTTTACAAATTAACTCGTCCTTATTAACCATGGCTTCAATTGATATCAAAAAATAACACGATGAATAGTTTTCAAAATTATTGGTTCGACTCCCAAATGAGGCACGTTTTTTTTAAATGTGCAAGTTTAAAAAAAACACGCCTCATCATCATGATCATTAAGTTAAAGGAATTCTTGAGTGGGGACCGCAACTCGGCAAACGTGTTGCAAAGTGTAGGACGCCCTCCGACTAGGTGGGATGACGATCTGCGAAAAACTGCCGGCAGATGCTGGATGTGGCAAGCTGAAGACGGGGCGCTATGGCGCTCATCAGGGGAGCGCTATGTCCAGCAGTGGACTACATAATATAGCCTGAAGAAGAAGAAAAAGAAAGGAATACTACGAGTGAACAATTTATGTTATATTGAATTATCAAACAGACAAAAAACAAGTTATAGAATCCGGAGTTAAATAATGCGGAGTCCGAATAATGTAGTGGTGTTGTGGTTACGAACGTAAAGTTTTAGTTCAAAACAAAAATTAATAAAAAATACCTTGAAACTGCCAATACTCAAAAAGTGATCATTCTTCTTCATCCCAAATTGTCAATCCATTGATAAGCCCTCTGCTCGTTGATTTTCTTATCTTGTTATGATGGGTGCCTACTCGAAATCATTGTCAAACCCACATTATCATGTTGTTTTCTGTTTATAAAATAACACATACACGTGTCTCAAAAAAAAACCCAAAAACCGTGCAAAAACCATAGCAAAAAACTAAAGCGAAATCTCGCGGCCTGGCCGGTGTAAAAAGTTCACAGTGTAAGCACGGCGTTCCTAAAGACTAATTAAGATGCTTTGGGCCGGTTTCTGAACTGAGAATTTCACTAAGTAAATACTTTGTGTGCGACTAACTTATCTGACCCGGTGACAGCGTTACTTTTCTCATAGTGAACTTGACGTTTCCATACAAAATTTGACACCTTCACCAGGTCAGATAACTTTGTAGCAGTGTAAGTAACGTTCTGTCACGCTCCTTTCTGAGAAACTCAAAGAGACAGCCCTACAGTTAAGTATTTACTGAGCGATTTTCTCAATTCAGAAGTTGACCCTATGTTACTTAACCCTTTACAGGGCAAGTTATTTTTTCTCTCGAATCTTATTCAGTTTTCACAATCTTGTAGCTTAAGAGGCAGAAATCCTCATCTTATTAACCGCAGGGGACGCCCTGTATACCCACTTAATAAAGTACCTCGCTCTTGCTATAGACACGTAAAATACGACTTCCATAGATAATATGGCGTTAGTACCTACCTATGTACTACTTACTGGTAAAAACCTAGTTCTTACTTAAATCCAAGCATCCTGGATACCTGTCGATGCGTGTATGACTCGTGGATGTGGATGCGGATGGCCGCGAGAAGTGCGTTTAGACGATGAAGTACCAAAATCACCAATCTTATTTCTCTTGCTTCTCGCTCCATTGCAATATTCACAGAAACAAGCAAAACAAAGTATTGACCGTTACAAAATAAACTAGGTTATCATTTCAAAATCTAGATCATTTTGGAGAAAATATGGACTCAAAAAACTCCAAACATAGTCTTGCCGGATGCAAATGCCGGAGGTCGTAGGCCACTACTGTACAGGTAGGCAGATTTGATCAGTGTGGATACCACTGATTACTTCCATCATGGCACATACAAATCATGGTAATCTGTTGTCAACGATTGGTTGCATGTGTATTTGTTTTTGGAATAAAATATTTCAATTAATTTCTGTACCCGGGTTCGATTCGGTTAGAGGTTATTACAGTTGGTACTTCATCTGCTGATATGAGGGTAAAGGCTTTAAACCTTATAAAAATATTGGGAACCGCAGCAACCACAGGCGCGGTCAGGTCTGGATGAGTGATAATCCCGTGACTACCGTTAGTGGCATTTTTCTCAAGCGCTTCCGTGCTTCGCAAGGCACGTTAAGCCGCTGTTGCCGGCTGTCATGCAACGGCAGTCGCTAATAACGGTCTCGGCTTGATAAGTAATGTCTGACAGTAAGGCCCGCCACTGTCTTACAATCCTCCACTAACCCGGACTTGGCCCCCTTGGTGGAGGATGGCCTAACCTTCCTGCGAAGCAGGAAGGGACTTGTGCCCCAGCACTGGGGACATACAAAGGGTTGATATCGATGATGATGATCTTATGACGGCCATTATTGCTATGCCAACTACGCAAGCAATGAGCGTAGATTGAAATGTCTTAAATAATCACGTCCTAACGGTTATGCCAAGCATGGTTAGTAATAGCCCGTTTATTCCCCATAAAAGACTCTTGTTTGTCAACGTAGTAATGAGATTTATTTCTGTCGCATTACGACTGTACCATACCCTACCGATAACTTTGCCTTCTGTGGTCATCTACGTAGAAATTTCTTTCAATCAAACAGAAACCTTTCAGACAGCTTTTATATCATGCTTTTTACTGTATTTTAGAAATGCAGAAATATTATTCAAAAGTTGTCATGTAGAACGAAATATGGTCTATTTGTGAACTCTAATGGAAGCTGGAGGGTATAAGAGAGGTCACCAAATAATTGATTTTACGCGGTGCATGTGTGGGAATTGTTTGTAAAATCCGAATCACGTTGTGGTGTTAAAGGAAATTAATACTGCCTGGTTTGGGAGAGCTGCTGATAGTTTTACCTGAAAACTGTGTGGCCACGTAAATACCGGTACCACTGTGTGCCACGAAATGTCAAAAAAAACCTATGTTTGTATGTCTAAGATTTTTTTCTGGGTTTATGAGATGTGGCGCAGCTTGCTGCTGTTACTTAACATTATCAAATGGAGGCCTTCAATCAATCAATCAATACTCGTCCACTGCTGGACATAGAGTGGCCAGAGTACTGTAATCATTGAATTTTTAAATTCAATCCTGTAACGATTTATTTCAGCAATGATAGCCTCGGTGGCGCAACGGTTTGGCACGCTGACTGTAAAACCGAAGGTCTCGGGTTCGATCCCCGGTCGGGTCAAACTAGAAAACAAACTTTTCTAGTTTGTTTCGGGTATTGTATTCAATCTATTGTCGAGTTAGCACCTATAGGTAACACAAGTCATTTGTACTTAGTATAGGGCTAACGAGATCTGTGTAATATGTCCATGAATGTTTATTATTTATTATTAGTTAATGAAATATAACTTTAATATTTGTGCTTCATCTAGCCAAGCTAAGGATTGACTGAAATTGACAATCCACTGTGGGCACGCGTGGCAACTCTTCTCTCAGAGAGCAGGCCTGGGCCCGGCAGTGCGACGTTTTTAAGATACCTACATCTTCATTCTATAAACAAGATCTTAAAATTTAGAAAAGAAAAAGGCTACGCTACGATTTAGCTTGCGATGTGGACTGTTCATGTATGAATAGCGCATCCCATTCCTTATTTAGTTGCGGATGTACGATAACTGCTTCGATTCACTGTCCTGTCTATGACTCGTTTTGCCTGTTTCACACAGTCGCGGTCGCGGTCCGTAAAAAAACGTAATTACTAGAACATTCCTCTTCTTTTGTAACTGTTTTGTCTGTGCATAATTTCCGGTGTGTGCAATAAAGAATTTCTTATCTTGTCTTATATTAATCCCCGAGTCAGTTTGTATAGTATTGTTTGTTTCCATGTTTGGGATGTCATTATATTTTTTTAAATTTTTGTTTTATAATAAATACTGGGGACAAAAAAAAACCAGGTCTTGGATGCATACATGGTTGTGATGTCATTGATTCTAGTTCCCACGACACAGGGTATTTTAGTGTGGGGCCAGAAGCAATGTAAATGCCAGTATGTAAATTTTATGGTTATTTTTATTTCTGTAATTACCTTTGTCTTGGTGTGTGTTTCGACATTATTGCATATGTCTAATGTCCATTTATTTATTGCAGATATTTATATGTAGGCAATATAAATGGTCGTTACAACCAGTATCGAGGAGGGGACGGTGTTTGCAACATGCTAAAATCGTGACAAACTTTTTTCTTTTCATCATCATTTATTAGTCCCTACATGCTTTCACTTGCTTTAAATTTCATACTATCTTGAAATTTATAGCAGTTAATTGGTGTAAAACTATTTAATAAGCAGTAAATATAAAAAAATGGTGCCGGCTGTCATGTAATGTTATTCGTTAAGCCATGTCAGGGGCCGTATGGGCGGGCGTATAACTTCTGACAGTAAGGCCCGCTACTGCCTTACAATCCTCCACCAACCCAGACTTGGCCCCCGTGGTGGAGTATGGCCTAACCTTCCTGAGATGCAAAAAGAGACCGGTGCCCAACAGTGGGGACTTACAAAGGTTGATATCTACAGTTTATTTATTCTTACTTGTCCAATTTAGTAATCAAGATTCTAACCTTAAAATTGAGATTAGATGCCTAAATTAGACATTTTCTCGCAAATTCATGAACTATCATGAACTATGTTTATAAAATTGGCAGCGTGTTATCTAAAAGAGTGTTGCAAAATACTTCATTTATGGAAATATGGCAGTTTTCGACTAAAAAGTCACAGTTTGAGGGTAGAATCTTGTTTACTAAATTGGACAAGTAAGAATAAATAGACTGTATCGATAAAAAAACGATATATTAAAAAGACTTTTTAACGTTATCCATTATTTAGTCACATCCTCTCGGGCCGGCCGCCGCCGCGCCTGTGTGGGACAGGGTTTATTGCCCGCCCGTGGGCGACACATCTATTGGATAAGACAGAGAGCTAATATTTTGTTTCGATGCGTTATCTATTAGTTAAAAAGTAGTTAGATGTAGAAAATGTTATTACTTAATGCTATTATAATTGAAGTCTCTAAGTAACTAATTACCTACTGCTATTGTACTCGTATGTGACAGGGAAAAAATTGTGAATGTCTAAGGCTTGTTTCGTGACAATGTGTGACTTCGTTTTAACGCAACTCAACGGCTGATTTTTTTTTTATGATGCTACACCTACCCGTAATTTTGACAGGTGATGGGTGCTAAATGGAGTCGAATTTTTACCTTCTAGCAGTAACGTTGTTACGTGTGACTATCATTTAAAGGCGTTTAGCTGCCTATCGCCTATTGGACTTAACTACCAAAAGTTACTTATTAGGTAAGTAGGTCTTATAGACTGCGAAAGTAGGATCTGTAGTGTTAATATCAGAACTATGTATGCCGAGAGCAGGCTATGTACAGGTTTATTCTCCTATATTTTCGTTGTAATGTCGCCCCTAACTTGACAGAATCACACATGAAAAGGTCAACGTAATGTCAACTGTACAATCTGTTAGCTTTTAAAATATACCTCGAATACTATTGGATAGAATCGGACATATTCGTGTAATAGAAATACCGGAACTAAAATGACACTTAACCTGTCATAACTATTCAAAATAGTGAATAAAATACTGTTTTATACAGAGCAGGAGGTAGTATTACACCTGTGTGATTTCGGCTAAAACCGGAGCCTTCTCTAGAGCCCGAGGTATAGTCTAAAAGCTAACAGACTGTACGTAAATTTTGCACGTTCGGTACTTCCGACGTACCTGCTTAAAAACTGCAGATATTAACAAATTGTGGATAATAAAAATGTATAAACATTGGTTTATAACATTTATAACATTGTTAAAATGTATAATGTCAAGGTGAGAATAATAATAAGTCACTGTCGGAAATTGTTAAGAGCAGAACCTGAACTGAGCCAATTTGATATGCGTATGATTTAAGTAGGTACAACGAACTACATAGCAGCCACTGTTTTATCTTATGTACAGTAAGACATCTTCCGTTCCCTAAATCAGTTCCTACACTCTACTTATGTGCTCTGTGCTATGCGGGGTTGTTAACGTGCTCGACGGCCTCGGGAGTGCAGCGGTTTAGCACGCCGACTGTAAAACGGGAGGTCTCGGGTTCGATCCCCGGCCGGGTCAAACTAGGAAACGAACTTTTCTAGTTGGTCTCGGGTCTATGTATGTATTTATTGTATTAAATCTATCGTCTAGTTGGCACCTATATCACAAGTCATTTAGTTGTACTTAGTATAGGGTTATACTATTTTTATTTTTAATGCACTAACCCGTGCTAAGGACAATTTTAAAAAACCTATTTAGAGGCTAAAGATTCCACCCATGCCGGGATTCGAACCCGCGGTGAATAAACGCGGTGCATTAAAAATAAACCCGTGCTAAGGACAATTTTAAAAAACCTATTTAGAGGCTAAAGATTCCACCCATGCCGGGATTCGAACCCGCGGTGGATAAACGCGGTGCATTAAAAATAAACCCGTGCTAAGGACAATTTTAAAAAACCTATTTAGAGGCTAAAGATTCCACCCATGCCGGGATTCGAACCCGCGGTGGAATCTTTAGCCTCTAAAAAGGTTTTTTTAAATTGTCCTTAGCACGGGTTAGCGAATTAAAAATAAAAATAGTATAATCATGTGGGTACAGTGATATCACTCCGATGTAAAAACCTTACTGCAAAGTAGGTAGTCGGGGCTGTAAGTGATGCGAGGTGCCGGTGAGTCGCCCATTAGCTCAGTTGGATAGAGCGCTGGCACGGATAGCCAGAGGTCGCGGGTTCGAATCCCGGCATGGGTGGAATCTTTAGCCTCTAAATAGGTTTTTTAGTATAGGTTTAACGAGATCTGTGTAATATATCCATTAATATTTTTTGTTATTTATGCTCCCTCCATGGGTGGGTAGTCGCCGCTCTAGCTAATTCCTTACTCCATACGTCACACTCGTAAAGATGCTGTCTGTATGTACTAGAGGATTTAAACGATTATGATATCTCTGGATGATAAAAAAATAATGATGGATGAAAAGGAGCGTGAATGTCGCTCCAGTCAGTTGCGTAGACAGCGTGGGCTAACATTCTCGTCTGAGGTCCGTCGTGCTCTTGGCACAGCCATTAGAGGCTAATTTTCCAATAAAAATAAATAATACAGACCAGGCACCGGTCAAAATAGCAGTGGTCCAGCCAGTTAGTTTCCTTCACGATGACGTCTCGTCGCGAAACGCCATTTTGTTTCGGGAGTTCTATTTTCGAATTAGGCGCGAGTTTTCTTTATGAGCAGTGAGTGTATGGACTTTTCTACGCAAGGAGGTGGTTTCGGAAACTTCTGAAGTGGCCAGTGTTAGAATTTTTTTCTTAATACGAATACAACTTTTTATTAAGTTGGTATTGAACAGACAACATAAAAGTGGATCCCTTCGTGAAAACAAAAATGAAAGTTTTTAAGAAAAAATTGCGTTTTTCGATATTTTCCGTAAACTGAAGTTTCTTCTGAGTTAGTACTTTGTGCGCACATTTTTTTTATAGAGTTACTAATTGGCTTTAGTTATTACAAAATTATCACATATTACCTATCAGCGGCTACAACCATATTGCAGATTTTCAGCTTGGAGTGAAAACTAGGTAAGTACCAACGATTATACTATTTTTATTTTTAATGCACTAACCCGTGCTAAGGAAAATTTGAAAAACCTATTTAGAGGCTAAAAATTCCACCTATGCCGGGATTCGAACCCGCGACCTCTGGCTATCCGTGCCAGCGCTCTATCCAACTGAGCTAATGGGCGACTCACCGGCATCAGTGAAATTTCGAACCTCTTTACACTATTCTCTGTATTCTTATATTACTACTTGAATCATAAATAACCTACCTAACTATAGAGGAAATAAATAAACTACAAGAACTAAATATATAAAAAAAGAAAGGTGCAATGGTACGAAAAACTCGTCACGTAACCCGACCATGTTTCTGTCATGGTACTGTAATGCACTAACAGAATCAACGCCCTGTGCTAGGGCGAATAAATGCACTGGTCACTGTACATACTATATAGTGATCATTGGATTTATTCGGTGCCACTGGTATGAAAAACACGTCAGGTGACCCGACCATGTCTCTGTCATGGTACTATAATGCATTAACAGAATCGACGCCCTTTGCGAACACTTTAAGGGTTTTCTTTCTTTTTATATACAGGGCCTTTCTTTACTAATTCGATGGAAACCCTTGTATGTCCCCACTCCTGGGGCACGGGTATCCTGCATCGCAGAGAGGTTAGGCCATACTTCACCACGGGGCCCAAGTCCGGGTTGGTGGAGGATTGTAAGACAGTGGCGGGCCTTATAAATTAACTATCTTTAACTATTCTTTGTAGGTGTTATTTAGATTTTAATGTGTCTACACCTTAAGTCTTGAGTGCTTATAAAACCTAGCACGCCTTTGGCGAGTCGGCTATCTAGATCCGTGTAGTCTTTCATTAAGATTGTTATCAAGCACGTCCTAGGATTCATTTTGCTGAGTACTAGAACATCGAACCTTGTTGTGTTGTGTTGGCCTAGAGAATAGCACCAACCCAAATTCTTCCCGCGGGTGTCGTAAAAGGCGACTATGGGACTCAAACCGGAGGGTGGGCAGCAGCGCCCCCTGCAGTATAATTCCACCAAACTGCGATCCCCAACCCGCATGCCCAGCGTGGGAATTATGGGCATTACCCGCCAATGATGGCACAACCTTGCGCTATGGCGCTCATTAGGGAAGGTCTACGTCCAGCAGTGGACTAATATAGCCTGAAGAAGAATAACATTTAAGTTTGGACAGGTAGTTGCTATTACAGTGCAGTACAGACTTGAGAAAAGATGGTCAGAGTGGAGTTTTCTTTGCCGCTGCCTTTTTCTCCACTATACTACGGCCCGAAGGCAGCGGCTTTCACTTTCACTTTCATGTTACATTGTTCTTTGACATTCAGCAAATAGAATGTAAATTCTTTACGTTGAAATAAATTGAATTGAGTGGCCTTTGCGGCAAATAAAATAGGGCTGCTACGGCATTTACATAGAAGGTAATCTGTCAAAATTAGAAAAAAGTTTAAGTGACCATCGTTACTATCACCGTAACTCAGTAGATTCTTTGGGCAAACGACAAAGTGGGCGGCCAAGAATCACTTCGGAATCAAGAATTGCTCACCCATTAACATACATACATAACCTCACGCCTGTATCCCACAGGGGTAGACAGAGACCAGGGACTGCCACTTGCCACGATCCTGACAGATCACCTAACAAATCAACCAATCATACTAATATTATAAAATGAGAAAGGATGTTTGTTACTCAATCACGCCAGAACAGCTGAACGGATTGAGATGAAATACGACATAGAGATAGATTATAATATTCTTTATTGCACCCCAGAGCATATATTATAAAGCATGTAAAGATACAGAGTGCCTATAATTGGCGACCTTATTGCTGAAAGCAATTTCTTCCAGACAACCTTAGATTATAATCTGGAATAGCACATAGGCTACTCTTTTATCCCGGAAAAATCCATATCAGAACTTCTTTGCGAACGAAGTTTTCAGCAGTAGCTAGTATTCAATACGAAGAAAAAGAAAGAAAAAAAGAAAAACTAGCGTTCGTTTTTGTGTAAGCTCTTTTAGTAGTAGCGTTTTTAGTGACTAGTTTTCTAGTAAAAAAGACTAGAATACAATATTCAAAGGATAAGCCAAACGACATTAGGAAGCTTCCTAAACCTATACCTAGTCTGAACAGTAGTAAAAGTGAAAATTTGACAATTGACGACTTGCTACTCTACCCTAGTATTCAAATGACCAAAAGATTCCGTAGCTACGATTACTCAGCTTCCGCGGATTGCCAATTTCAATCGCTGAGGTACGTGAACACCTCAGACAGTCAGGTTTCCTCACGATATTTTTGTTCACAGTTAGCGAGCTGCTATAACTTCACAAATGCTTGTAACTTAGGAAACAAAGTCATTGGAATATGCAGGGATTCGAACTCAACCTCCCCGAATAAGAAGACTGAGTTCTAACTCTCGGCTACCTCCGCTCAAGTAGGTGTTTTTTTAATTATTTATTTTATGTAGCCTATAACCGTCTCACTGTAGGGCACAGGCCTTCTCTCAGAGAGAGAGTATGGGCTTAATTACCACGCGTGCCCACCGCGGATTGGCAATTTCAAGCGCTGAGGTATTTGAACACTTCAGACACTCAGGTTTCCTCAAGAGGTTATCTTTCACGGTTAACGAGTGGTATTGCTGTGTGGTGTCGGCCTAGAGAATAGCACCAATTCTTCCCGCGGGTGTCGTAAAAGGCGACTACGGGACACAAACCGGGGGGTCGACAGCAGCGCCCCCTGCAGTAGAATTCCATCGAACTGCGATCCCCAACCCGCACGCCCAGCGTGGGGATTATGGGCCCTATGATACCACAACGTGGCGCTCCTTAGGAGAGGGCTATGTCCAGCGGTGGACTAGTGTAGCCTGACGACGATTGCTACTTAAACTTCACGAATGTACGTAACTTAGAAAACAAAGTCATTGAATGATGCCGGGATACGAACCGACAACATTCCGAATGAGAAACCAGCGTTCTAACGCTCGTCTTCTACCGTTCTAGTAGGTACCTAGATATTATTCATGATTCGCGATACTCACACATAGTTTTATATTAAACGGGTCAAATCGCGATTATTTATTAGGTAAAACGTGTTACAGTTGCCGTGGTCTCCGGTAGACTTACCCTCGGGTCTACCCGAGACCACGGCAACTGTAACGCTGCCGAAACGTCGGGAAATAAGGTAATTAATAAGGTAATTATGTTTTACCTAATAAATAATCGCGATTTGACCCGTTTAATATATAACTAGGTACCTAGATATACTTAAATCCTTCGGAAAAATAGTCTTGACTATCTGAAAACAAGATAATCTGTCAAACAATGCTCAAATGAGTGGCTCATAAAAGTCTTGTGTTATCTATCAGCTATTTATGTCACTGATTAGCATAAACACAGAGTAGCGACTTTCAAGATGACGGAAAAATAAATCTATGGTCGGGGGTTTAAAGCATGTATGTTAAATCGTTATTAAATTATTGTTGTGTACCAGTAGCGCTCGTGTAAGTGCAATCGAGTGATTGGAATCAGGCACGGTGCTGGATGGGTAAAAATAAATGAATTTGGGCACCGACTCCAAAATATTTTTGTATGACATCTTCCACCTACGTATTACAAATTTAGAGAATATATTTGGTTAGCAACCCTCTTATGTCCCCACTGCTGGGGCACGGGTCTCTTCCTGCATCACAAAAAGGTTAGGCCATACTCCACCACGAGGGCCAAGTCCGGGTTAGTTTACATGACAGACGGAACCAACGGCTTTACGTGCCTTGCGAAGCACGGACGCGCTCAGAAAAATGCCGCTAGCGGTAGTCACGGGACGCTCACCCATCCAGTACCTGATTGATTCCAATCACTCGGTTCGCCTAGGCCACGCGTGCTTCCAGAGAACATATTTGCTTAAATTATTTCTGCGTTTCTAGTGCATCTTAGTATTTGAAGTCAGTTTTTATTTATTTGAATATTTTTATGTAATTACTTGCTTTATTCTGCCAAACTACTAAAGTAAAATATTTAATAGCAATAGAGTCATATTATACAGAAAATCATAAATTACACTATTTTTATTTTTAATGCACTAACCCGTGCTAAGGAACAAATTTAAAAACCTATTTAGAGGCTAAAAATTTCACCCCTGCCGGGATTCGAACCCGCAACCTCTGGCTATCCGTACCAGCGCTCAATTGGTAGAGCGCTGGTACGGATAGCCAGAGGTTGCGGGTTCGAATCCCGGCATGGGTGAAATTTTTAGCCTCTAAATAGGTTTTTAAATCATAAATTCCTAATAATGCACAGTCACTTTACAAGAACAATTAGTAAACATAAGTTAATACAACCGCCTGCAAATAATTACTATGGAGAACGAACAAGAGATTATTTGACACCTGGAATTTGTAATTGTTTTGTAAAAATAATAATAGTAGTTTGATTAATCAAACTACTATTATTATTTTTACAAAACAATCAAATTATTAAATTATATAAATTTTATTTAATGCACGTATTTTGTGTAATATACTTTTAACAGTTGTATACTCGTAAGTGTGAATTTTTGTTAATTATAGACATTGTTTTTGTATTATATGAAATCTAACTACATAATTAATAACTACTTCTAAATACCTAAGAATCAAAAATGTTATTTTAGTTTTATCTGTTTTGGGAATAAAAGGATTTTTATTTATATTTATTTATTTTATTTAGAATTTGTAATAGCTATCCTCTTTTGCTTGATGAAACCAAAGTATGTAAAGCCACGCTTAAATATAAACTTAACGAACTAATGATAAAATAAAACTACACCTATGTAAGATAAGAATATTCTATATTGTGCCAGGAAAACACATACAAAACATAATAATGTACTTGAAACGAATCATTAATTGTATTATGTTGTTTATGTATACAAATAATATACGTATTAAATAAGTTAGCTATATACAGAGATAGAGCGCTTCGCCAACAAACTGCTTTGCAGTTTGGCGTAATTGTGTAATTGTATAAGGTTTTTTGTTTTTGTAAAATAAATAAAAACTTTAAATTCAATTTTGGTTGGATGAGGAGGACGCAAAAATTTCGGACTATCTCAACGTACCTATAGGCTCACGTGAGCATTTCAGCGCAATGATTGACAATGACGATAAATCGTACCGAAATCCGCCATTGTGCCGCGTGTCACAATTCACAAAGTAATGATTAATGACCCTGACATCCAAATTGCAGCGTTCAAAGTCCATTCATCCCGGCGATGATTTCGGCACCTCGTCCAAGAAAGCTATTGTGCTAAAGCGGCCACACAGGAGGGACGTGGAACGGTGGGGGGGGTACGGGGGGGGGATAATATGTCTATAATCCGGGACGGTACGAACCATAACCCCCATGCTGGGCATGCGGGTTGGGGATCGCAGTTTGGAATTGTACTGCAGCCTCTTATTTGATTGCCAATTTCAAGAACTGAAGTACTTGAACACCGCAGACACTCAGGTTTCCTCACAATGTTTTCCAGTTATTGATTGCTACTATATTTTCGTCTTAAGCTATGTCAGAGGCTTATGGGTGGCTTGATAACCTCTGACAGTAAGGCCCGACACTGTTTAACAATAATAAGTCAACCCGGACCTGGCCCCCGTGGTGAAGTATGTCTCAACCTTCCTGCGATGCAGGAAGGTCATGCCCCAGCAGTGGGGACTTACAAAGGGTTAATTTCATCAAAATAAAATTGAGGAGGAAATATGTGGCGGTAGCGGACGCCGGCCACACATTTGGGAGGTTGTGGGTTTGAATCCTGGTACGTACCGGTGAATTTATTTTCTATTTTACGTACATTTGTGAAAATGTAGCAATACCACTCGCTAATAGTGAAGGAAAACATCATGAGGAAACGTGAGTGTGTTAGGTGGTCATACACCTCAGTGCTTGAAATTGCCTATGGTGGTCACGCGTGGTAGTTAATACTCCCATAATCATGGTTGCAATTCTTGTTTTTTCTTGGTATGCCATTGAGTGTTTTTTATGTCCCTATCTCTCTCTTTTTCTCTCGCTGAGAAAAGGCCTTTGCCCTGCAATAGAACGTGGAAAGTTTCCACTGCAGAGTTCAGGAGGAAAGGGAGAGTATGAACCGGAGATTACGATTTCATGCTATACGCCTTTGTGTGCTTTCGTCGTGGAAATCCCGCGAACCCGCGCCGAGCTATTCGCAAATTCTTTTATAATAAGAACGGGAAGGTTGTGGAACACGTCGTCTGTCTTTCCGGAGACATAACCTGGGTGTCTTTAAAACTAGAGCCAACCGAAATTTAATAGGTAAGCACGTAACATCTTTGACCCCACTTGACCCCGTCTTTGCTTACCATCAGACGTGACGGGGGTGATGTAACTTTCCACGCACAAATCAGTGTGCAAAATGAAATATCTACTGGACTTTGTCGTGTCATGTTTCAAATATCAACCCATAAGCGGTATCCACTAAGTGTGCTATATATCGCGCCTCATATCGATACTGTAGAGCTAAGTAAACATTCCGCTTTCGCACACAGATGTATACGTGGCAAGTTACGTAATCAAGACGCTGGACACGTGATTGTCTTGTGTGGAAGATAGATTCTTCCATACGTAGTAAGTATGACACGAGACGATAAGTCACTAGACAAATGGCAGATATCCTTATTAAAACAATGTAGGTGGTAGGTACTTACCTATTTATCAGCATCACGTTCAGTCTATATTCGTCACATTGCTTTGAGATTACATCCGAAACGATCTCATCGCATAGCAGAAAAATACACTAACCTAATGTGGAACTTTGTATGTACGTTTGGATGTTTGTCCTGCACACGAAATTAACTAGTCAAACAGATTTGCTTCAATGTTGGCTTCGTAGAGCATCTTCTGCATGGAAATCAAACATCATCATTTTTTCAAAATTTATTTCACAATAGTAATTATTCCATCATCCTTATCATAAAAAAGCGCTCGTGGCCTAATCGAACCGAGTGATTGGAATCAATCACTTGAGTTAAGCTACAACAGGCGCGGTCAGGTGGAGGATGGGTGACCGTACCGTAACTACCGCTAGTGGCATTTTTCCGAGCGCTTCCGTGCTTCGCAAGGCTCGTTAAACCCGGTGCCGGCTGTCATGTAATTACAGTCGATAAGCCATGTCAGATACATTACGGGCGGCTTGATAACTTCTGACAGTAAGGCCCGCCACTGTCTTACTATCCTCCACCAACCCGGACTTGGCCCCCGTGGTGGAGTATGGCTTAACCTTCCTGCGATGCAGGAAGAGACCCGTTCCCGAGCATTGGGGACATACAAGGGTTGATATCGAAATAATTGAACAAACAAGAGACCAAAGCTAATCGAGATTGTTTTGCAAGATTGCAGTTGTATATTATAGTGTAGTAGTGAGTGAGTACACAAATTCTTCCCGCAGGTGTCGTAATAGGCGACTAAGGGACACAGTACAATTCCACCAAACTGCGATCCCCAACCCGCATGCCCAGCGTGGGGGTTATGGGCATGCGGGTTGGGGATAGGATGGTACAACCTTGCGCTATGGCGCTCATTAGGGGAGGGCTATGTCCAGCAGTGGACTAATATAGCCTGAAGAAGAAGGAGTATTGTAGTTTCTACCTACAATCACACCATTTCGGAAGTAAAACACGGGTGACATCAGCCAATAACTCAGGCGTAGCTCGTGAAGTCGTGACATTGTGTTCCAATCACTGTGCACCGGGCAATTGCTGTATAATCGTCTGCCTACACGGCTAGGAAACCCGCGGCTTGGTTGCCTCCGCACGTATTGACTTGTCTTTCATGTGGGCTAGGCCGACTATGGGCAAAATTCTGAATTTAATTTTTTTTTCTCTCCGTAAGAACCATTCTCGTACTTCAAGCTATAGTCTAAAACATGAATTAGCGAAATCGGTCCAGCTGCTCGAGATTTACGCTTACCAACACATTTAGCGTTTCATTTTTATATCATAGACAAGCTGACCCAGCGAACTTCGTACCGCCTAACAGTCGATTCTTTAATTTTTTTATTTTTCTCTCCGTAGGAACCATCCTCGTACTTCAAGGAATATTCTAAAAAAAGGATTAGCGAAATCGGTTCAGTTGCTCTCGAAAATTGCGCTTACCAACACATTCAGCGATTCATTTTTATATTATAGACTAGCTGACCCAACGAACTTTGTACCGCCTAGCAGTCGATTCTATATTTATTTTTATTTCTCTCTTGGTAAGAACCCCGTTCTCGTACTTCAAGGAATATTCTAAAAAAAGAGTCGACGAAATCGGTTCAGCTGCTCTCGAGATTTGCGCTTACCAACACATTCAGCGCTTCATTTTTATATTTTAGACTAGCTCACCCAGCGAACTTCATAGCGCCTAACAGTCTATTCTTTAATTTTTTTTGTTTTTTTCTCCGTAAGAACCATCCTCGTACTTCAAGGAATGTTCTAAAAAAAATAAGCGAAATCGGTTCAGCTGCCCCCGAGATTTGCGCTTACCAACACATTCAGCGATCCATTTTTATATTATAGATAGAAGATAAGATGTTATATAGGTACCTACAGGCAGGACATTCCCTTTATTGCACTGTGGATATGAGAAGGCGTATAAAGTAGACAGTGTCACTTTGCGATGCCTTCTACTCCGCTACAAATCGACCCGTGGGCCGCGGCTAAAATATTCAGGAATTTTAAAAACCTATTTAGAGGCTAAAAATTCCACCTATGCCGAGATTCGAACCCGCGACCTCTGCCTATCCGTGCCAGCGCTCTTCCAACTGAGCTAATGGGCGACTCACCGGCATCAGTGAAATTTCGAACCTCTTTACAATACTCTCTGTATTACGTACAGGCAGCGACAAATAGGTTTTTAAAATTGTCCTTAGCACGGGTTAGTGCATTAAGGGCTGATTTTTCAATAGTCAGATAACTTTTATCTTACACTATACACGATAACTTACAGCTTATGTATGTAAATTATGTCAAACCGCCATTTTTATTCCTCAGATAAAACTTATCTGAGTATTGAAAAATCAGCCCTAAAAAGAATATAATATTCAGGAATGCTTATTCTTTATATTGAAATAAATTTTTGATGTCCGAATTCTGATCGGATGATACGGAAGATTGCGGCACAAATAGCCGTATGATATTTGTGACATCAATACGAGTACCTATACAGTTCCTACAATTCAGGCTGAAAGATTTTTACTAGTTTACACCAGGATACCTAAATCTAATCCAAATGCACATAAGTCCTTTTATCCATAGATATTCGAGGTCGATACTTGTCACTCAAATGGAATCCACAATTATAGTGATGTAATCATCATATTGTTTTTATTTATTTATATAGATTAATTATTAGATTATTTACACACTGAAAACCATGGCATTGCACAATTCATAATAATATACTTACATTATCATACGAAGGATAATGTAAGTATATTAAACAATTCGTCAATTAATAGTGTTACTTATTGAGGCGAGACTTATTTCTTGTGTAGCACTGTAACGTTCTGTCACGCTCTTTACTGAGAAATTCGGAGAGACAGAACTACAGTTAAGTGTTTACTTAGCGAAATTTTCAATTCAGGAAGCATCTTAAACATCGAATTGGACACAAACAAGAACAATAAAAAACAATAATTTCACAATAGCACGCCCTTTCATTCATCACGTTTACAATATTTCAAACATTCCCCTGCTACTTGTAAGCCTGTCAACAATTCATAGATATCTCAAGTCATCATCGTAATCTAAAGTATATACCTAATGGCCGAACCGCAAAAAGGCTGTCGACTTGTATACGCGTGCGAGCTGCACGTGTCACGATTCACGATTCTTGCTTGCAGTGTTTAATGAGAAACAATGAAACTTTACCAATAATTTCTGTCTTGGCACATTTGATTGTACGAGTGGTAGAATAAACTATGTTTTTTCGTTAATTAACCTACCGTGCTTCGTTAGGAGGCCTTCAGAGGCCTTATGGGCGGCTTGATAACTTCTGACTGTAAGGCCCACCACTGTCTTACAACCCTCCACCAACCCGGACTTGGCCCCCGTGGTGGAGTATGGCCCAACCTTCCTGCGATGCGTAAAGAGACCCGTGCATACAAGAACATACAAGGGTATATCCCCACTGCTGGGGACTGATTGATATCGAATAAACCTTAGTAACCCCCCCAAGGTAATGGGGTACCTTACCTTACCTTAGGGCACTACCCCCTAATGACGGCACCACCTTGCGCTCATTAGGGGAGGGCTATGTCCAGCAGTGGACTAATATAGCCTGAAGAAGTAACCTTAGTTCCTTGACTAACAAGGGCTGTTAGCCAAGGGGAAACATTTCGACTACAACTCACTGGTTACAGTTGAATGAGACTGCATTATCAATATGATACTAGATTTCGGAGTTGAATAGCGCCCATCTGGGACGTCATACGGACCATTATTCTCCTCAGTCCGAAGTCTAGACCGACTGCTTATTTGAATATTGCAAATCGATAGCCTCCTTGCATAAATCGGCCTTTGAAAGTTTCAATGCTCAAGGAGATATTCTCTTTTGTAGTCGCGACGTACATTTTGATGTGGGTTGATTTATATATTTTGTGCGGAGTGTAACCAAATCTCCATATCAAATCGCTACTATTAAGAACTTTTAGCATGGGAAAACTTTAAAATTGCGATAAATTTCCAAATGTTTCGTAACCTTCATTCAGTGGTAAATTGATTACGAAAGTATTTCTTAATGATTCGCGATACTTTATTAGTAAGAATCGCGATTATTTATTAGTAAAACGAAATTACCTCATTTCCCGACGACGTTTCGGCAGCGTTACAGTTGTCGTGGTCTCGGATAGACTGAAGTGTGGCGAGTACTGTAAATTATTGTGTGTAGTCACTTTTAATTTAAATTTTTCGCAGCTGGCCGACACACAAAACGAAAATTACGAAAACGAAACAACTGACATAGTTTTTTTGCTATTTGAAGTTGTCGCAATCTTAAAAGTTAATAACTACACTGTGAACTATGCTAATGTTTTCGATAGAACTTCACCAATAAGTAAGTTACTTTTATAATCAGCTATTGGTTAGAAAGTTTTACTTAAAAAATTGGAAGAATTGTTTGCAGAAAACCCCGTTACTCAAAAAGGAGGGTTTTGGATAGACCCTTTAGGACTTTGTCATACCTTGTACAGCCTTGTACAGTTGGAAGTATATCAACCTTTACATAAGTGCACTCTTACTTAGTTACATGCACTTAGTTATCTAACTTTAAAGACGACTTTGCAACAAAAGTGTAACGGTTAACCTGCTTTCAACTGGACAAGTAGATAAAGGAAGGCTATGCTTTATTTTTACGATGTTAAGCTTTTTGATAAGTATAATTCAAACCTCGTTTAAATTCTTTACGTTAAAATATTTTTTTGATTTTTCATCACGATTTAAAGGTTTTCATTCAATTTCTGCTTCTACTCATCAAACAAAGTGGTCACGGCCACTGCTTTGGTCCTATTTTAATCAATTAACAATTTGCTCTTTGCACAATAACAAGCTTTTAACCGGCGATAGGTAGGGGTGGGTATTTCAAATACCCTCGGGGTAATTTCAGTCCGTCTGATAGATCAGAGACCAAATTGGTCCGTAGCCCACACATGGAAATGAGCTTGTTTTGGTCCGTCTTTGAACTGCTCAAACTTCAGACTTCAGCTCAAACAGTCAGAAGCTTCGGCGCCTCTATTTGCTAACTATGAAATGTGAAATAACTATGAAATAACTTTTATAAATAATAAAAACTGGAACGACTTCAACTCTTGCTTTATTTGTAGTTATAAGTGAATTTCAACTGTTATTTTATAATAAGAACAGAAAAACTGGATAAAAAACGGATAAGCAGGTAAATAGTCAGATCTAGTCGATAGGTAAAGTTGTAATGATGAAAATAGAGGGAAATTTCGAAATGTGTGACATAATTTAAATATTTGAAAATGATAGATAGGGAAAGAAATATAAAGAATGGTGTAAAGAGGTTTACACCGTTAAAACTATGATATCAGCAATAGTGAACTTTTTAAGATTTACTAGATCTAGACCAAGGGCGGCTTGATGTAAATTCTGAAGGTTGAATTAAGCTCTATATACTACATAGATGCTTATACCCCCATCCTCTTTCTTCCATCCGCACCAAGCGATTCGCGAATTCTTTTATAATAGGAACAGCAAAGTTGTGGAACACGCTGCCATTTTCTGTCTTTCCGGAAATATATAACCAGGGTGTCTTTAAAAGTAGAGTCAACCGGCATTTAACAGGTAAGCATGTAACGTCGTAGACCCCGTCTTCGCTTACCATCAGGCGTGACTGGGGTCAAGTGTAACCTGTCCTACTTAAAAAAATAATTATTATTATATCGCTGGTAAATTTCAGTTTTCTAAGAACATCAGAATTGTTATAAACTTAGTATAGCCAAGTCGTAGGGCAGGTAAAGTCACATGCACTAACGTGTAAACACCTTAGAACCTTGTCTCATTAACTTCTTTTAGCCAGATGTAGGTATACGAAATTGTCAATTTTGACTTTGACAAGGTACTGAAGTGCTTACAATGTTAGTGCTCGTGACTGCACATGTCCGTATTCGAACCTCAACTTCTTGCATTCTGCGGGAACCGATGGCCCATAGCTCCACCACATTCACCAAAGATGATGTACGATACTCTGATTATATGAAAATACTGTCTAGTATTAAGCTCGCCTTTGTACAAATTATGTTTTAGTGCAATAAATAATTTTTCATTAATTCATTCATTATACATTAAGTATATACCTACGTTAAAACGTAGGTATAATACTACCGTCGCATTTAGACTCTGTCGTACTTCATTAATAGTAAGTGAAGGCAGGGCAAGTAAATGACTGAAAAAAGTCCCCAGAATCAAGCTGAAATACGACAAAACGCTTCGTCATTGTTTCGTAAGGCGCTGTTTAGGATTACCTCCGGTCTTCCCCCCCCGGACTTAGCCCCCGTGAGGGGGAATGGCCTAGCCTACATGCGATGCGTGAACAGACCCGTACTCTAGCATTGGGGGCATAGAATGGTTTAATATTATTATAGTTATTTTTCTAGAGGTTATACGAGTAGCCCTGAAGAGCGACAGCCTGCTACACCCAATCCCAAAGCAAGTACGCAGTAACCCAATATCCTAGTATGAGCTTCCAATTTTTAAGAGAATGGTAAGACTGCTATGTCGTACCGGGGTTGACCAACTGTCCGATGGTCGGCCAATGTAATCCGGTCTGTAGGGGGCCCGTGGATGCGTGGTATGAATGGGGAGAGACTGCGACGGACGGCGTGATGGGGAAAAAGCCTCACAGCATTGGCCAGAGGTAGGTAGATGAAGATGATGATTATGTCACGTGTAGTGTAAGAAGAGTAGACCTACGGACGCGAATAGTTTCAACTCCATTATTATTTTAGGCAAGTATTCGCATACATTTGAGTCTGCGCTCTCTCATGAAGCCTTTGTAATTTTGCTAATGCTATTTGTGCAGGCGGTGGAATTTTGCTAACGCTATTTGTGGAAGAGCGGTGGTAGCACTATGGCTAGAACAATGAATTCGGAAGCACACACACATACACACACACACACATACACATACACACACACAACACACATAAATACACACTACATTGGCAGTTCTCATAAGAGTGCCCTTCACGTACATACTTTTTTATATAAATTATTTAAAAAAAAATGTTTAGTAACTTTCTGTTATTTAGGAAGAAGAATTGTTTTTTTTTTATTTATTTTGATCTCATATTTTAACAGATGTTTTGTTTCGTTCGTTTTTAATCGATCTTCTATTAGTGGTTAGTTAATTGATACAGCCCTCTTTACATTACTCCCGTACGACATCTTAGGGAGTAGGCAGTGGCTGAAAACCAGCGCTGTCCGGGGCTGACCCGGGTCAGCACCAGCTGAGCTAAGTCTAATACCTCGTTTTAGGTCTTACTTTGTTCAAGTTGTTTTTTATGAAGCAATAAAATTCTTTTTATTATTATTATTAAGCGAGAGACCAAGGTTCGATGCGGGCATGTAGCAATGACTATGTTTTGTTAAGTGTGAACATTTGTGAAGTTCTATAGCAATATAGTTGTAGCACTCGCTAAATGTGAAGGAAAACATCTCGAGGAAACCTCAGTGCTTGAAATTGCTAATCCGCGTTGGGCACGCGTGACAATCAAGCCCATACTCTCTGTCTAAGAAAAGGCATGTGCCCTGCAGCGAGCTATATGAAATAATAATATGCAGTCACTCGGCTTCTTAAGTACCCAGAAATTTTGAATTCGAATTATGAAATTACCTAGTCAGTGCCTTTCACAGAAGCCGCATTGTAGAAGTTACATCACCCATTCTATGTCTAATATAGGATGACCACTGGACAATTACATGCGAGACCATTAACACGATACTCTAGGTCACCACTTTGCGAGTAAACTATCTTTGTGTGCTTTGCTAAAGGCGATCTGAAGAGGGTATAGAATGGCCAAGAAACTATGTTCGGTTCGAATTTAGCACTTGAGTCGTGGTCTATAAGAGCTGCGAGAACCGTCGCTGACTCTGAAGGTACCTTCTTAGCGATAGAATGGACAAAATAAGGAGTCGGAGATGGTTCAATCATCTCGAGGAGTCGTATACACAGGCTACGGAATAAGATCTCTGTAAAAATTAAAAAAAAAAACCGACTCCAGCTGGTACACTAAAACACAAAAAAAACCGGCCAAGTGCGAGTCAAACTCGCGCACCGAGGGTTCCGTACAAACCTGTATTATAGACCGGAGTATTTGGTATGAATTTCAATTTAATACCTCTACGCGTTTATGAGGAAATGGGTAGTAAGTTTAAAATTATTAAAAAAATATATATTATGTGATGTAACTAAAAATTTATGGTTTTCGTAATTTTTCCTTTATCTATGCTATAAGACGTTGCTTCGTACCAAATTTCAAGATTCTGAGTTCACGGGAAGCACCCTGTAGGTTTTGATTCCCTTGCAAGTGTCGAAAATTTGCGGCATAAACGGCTGTATCTTTTGATTGCGTTGGCTTAGAAGTTTGATTTTTTCACAGCTTCAAGGGACAATAGATCTGAGTAATTGATATAAATTTCAGCTTCATACCTCCACGCGTTCCTGAGAAAAAGGGTCTTGACAGACGGACGGACGGACGGACAGACGGACAACAAAGTGATCCTATAAGGGTTCCGTTTTTTCCTTTTGAGGTACGGAACCCTAAAAATGCGGTAATAATTTAAATGAATATGACCTCTTAATTCGAGATAGGTATTCAAGTAGGTATTGCAGAAGTATATCTTGGAGTCGATGCCAAGTTCCAGACCAGCACATTCATTTAGGCACCGACACCAAAATATTCCTATACGATACGAACAGGTACCAGTATCTCCAATTTAGGAGTTTTAGTGCTCCAGTGCACTGAAGTCGGTTTTTGAATTTTATTTTAGATTAGATTAGAGCTCTTTATTGTACACACCAGAAAACAGAATACATAAAAAGGCTTACATATCTAAGCTATTGCTGTATACAATTTTAATTTGATTTCTACTCTGAACATGAACATAGATTTTATTAAACCTGTGTTTAAAAATTAATTAAATATACCTGAATCGAAATTTGCCCGAGCTCAAAAAAATTACTCAAAAAAGTATAAAAACGGAACTTTTTTAATCCAACTATCTAATATTAAAAAAATACCTTGTAATAGACTTCTGGGAAATTTTCTTCTATATCCACAAGACGGGCACTTGCATACATTATGAAGCTGCAGGCAGTCTAGTTGAGAATCCCGAGGCATAGTAAATTTGATAGGATATATTGTGCACTATCGCCTCTGGATAACCAGGTAATAATTACTTTGCCGGTTCAATTCGATATTCGATTTGTAGGACTACGATCGAGAATCACAAACCAAGGCGTCAATTCTCACTTCATTAGCAAATAAGTCGTATACGACTCTTAACGCTTTTAGAATTCTACGTAAAAAGTCGAGCGGCAGCCAAAATCTGTATTTGGAACGTCATGCTAGATTGAATTCGAATTGAAAAATAAGTCTCTAATGACTCTGTCGAGTTATCTTACCTTAATTTTATGCGACAAATGTCTATATTTTGCGTCTACGCTTTTAATTCGCATGAACGATAATCGGCCTCCTGGCCAGAAATTAAAACAAAAACAATAAAATTAAAGTTTATAATTTACTCAGTCATTTTGACTGAAACACCAATCTCTCCGCGTGACGTCACGCTTCGGTAAACATTGGTAAACTTCACCCGTGCTTTGTGACTACTGGTGATTACGCTGTTTGTTAACCTAGGCGTGACGTCAGAATCGACGCCATGACACTTCGAGCTGTTTTTCCACAGACTTAAATAATTTTAGTCAATATTTTAGTCGTATTGACTAGTCTTTCCTGTGGGCTAGGCCGACTAAGCTGTCAGGATGGTATAGGTGCTGGGCAAGCCTAAAAACCATCTATAAAACCATGTCCCAGGCACTGCAGCGTCGGAGTGGTCCCTTCACCCATCTAGTGTGTGAGTGAAGATACCACTGGACGCTGTATGGATCGACTCATTGAGTAGATGCGAAAAAGGCCAAATAATTTTAGAAAATGCCTTTAACATAGGTTAAAGCCATTTTTAAGCAAATTTATTACTGAAATATATTCACTACGGAGCTAACCGGGGCTAGTTAGGGCCACCAGTGGTAAAATATCGTATCTTTGTTTATAACATGATGTTGCGAAAAGATATCGGCACAACACCTCAGTGCAACCTTGAGCCTCGGGTCAATAACTTAAAGTTTTAACGATTTTCATAAAAAACTGCTAGACCATTAGCGAGTTGTGTGATGTTCACTTTTTGCAAAAACGTTTAATAAAAGAAAACAAAATGTTTTTTCATTGGTTTTATCATCGCACAGCCCCTTAAGGGCAGCAGTTAATAAAAAGTCCTTCACCAAGCCAATTAAGTTTCAATTTTGAAGTGATGGATTCAGCTAATGTCTTAGTTACGAAAAATGTAACACCTCTAATATCACACCGCACCTAGAATGTTTATTTAAATAAAAACCCAAGGTTAGCTGGAAGAAAATACTCATTAGTATTAAGCTCGCATTTGTACAAATATGCTTATTGTGCAATAAAGAATTTTCTAATCTAATCTGTTTAAAACGTTCTTGTTCTGCAAAACTTTTGGAAGTATGCTGCATGAAAACGTCATCATCATTACCAGCCCACTGCAGTACATTAAGGCCTTCCTCATGGTATTCCTAGCTTCACGGTCTTGTGCCTTCCGCAACCACCAGAGACTTCTTACCACCGTGGCTAGGCCCTAGGCCCTAAAGAACAAAATACTTACATATTTTGCCAATAGAATTATATAAGCACGACAATGGATGTTGTTTGCATTAATTTGGTAGTGTACGAAGTAATATAAATATGTGTATTATATGTGTAAGTATATAATTAATGTGTAAGTTTTTCTTTTTCCTTTTTTTTGCACGCCTGCCTAATTTTCGTTAAACCTCCTGCGGTTGACTGGTAGAAAATGCTTATGGCATTAAGTTCGCCGCACTGTACGATTTTATGGTGCAATAAAGTATTAATAATAATAATAGCAGTACAATGTCATGCCAGGGATAAAACCCGCGCAAATTAAATACTCATCTAACGCGAAGAAGATCGAATCGCGCGAGACGCCTAGTTAAGTAGCACGGGTATACCATTACAGTGCGATTGATTACTAGACTACCGATAGTGTAAATGAAACGACCATTACCGGAAAAATATGATTCTATTTCCTAAAACTAGCAGCAACTACCCCTTAAGTATGGAAAAGAGAAAGCAATCCGCACACACGCAAAGTAAAGCGTCATATTTTGTTTTAATTTGTATAATACATAGATAAGTAAGATAAGTAAGCTGTGTCAAAGGGGCGTTCAATAATGAAATGAGATATTTTTGGGGCTGAGGGGGGGTGGGGCAAGGGATGGTGATTGAGCCAAATCGTATTCTAACATCACCTCTAGCGTGTACTCAACCTGTATAATAATAATAACTAAAGTAATGTAAGAAGCGGAGTCCATTTATCTTTCCTAGTCCGTGGACGCCGTCATATTTTGCGCTCGGAAGCGCAAGAGCGCTCATAATTGACAACATTTCAAAATTGTATGGAGCTCTAATTCGAAAACCATTTCGAGATTTGGCTTTGTAAAGCACATAAAAATTTATTTCAGTTTTTTCTGTGGTTTCATTTCCGAGAAAATTGTAAAAACACAAAAATACGCTGATGACGTCACACCATGGCTTCCAGTGAACATGCCTGTGCCACGATGAAAAAAAAGTCAATTTCAAGATCTAACCTAAAAAATCAGTGTTGCCAATTTAGCGACTTAGTCGCTAGAAATGACGACTTTTGCGAGAGCCTTAGCGACAAGAAAAAAGTTTTGAGGACAAAAATAACTTAGCGACTTAGCTGACGACCAGTGTTATTATCGTCAAAATCTGGGTTGCCGTATCTAAACCTTCAAATTGCCGTATTTATAAAAAAAATCGCAGATCTGCCGAATTATCTTTTAATTGAATAATTAGTGATTGAAACACAAAAATAATAAGTATATTTTCAACTTTCTATCATTTCTTCATCCTATATGTTTCTAATACACTGCTTGTGCAATGAATATTTTTCTTTGCTTTTCATTTTGATAAGCATAATTATCTCCTGACACCTGAAATTTTGTGCAACCGCCTTGATTTCGATAAGCTTGTTTAGCTAAGAGTAGGACATATAAAAGAGATTGCATGAGACATCTAGTTCAATTTATGAATGCAAGAAAATTTTCTTTGGGATATCCCGAAAATCGGACACATTTATTACGTTTCGTTTGTAGTATTTTTTTGTTTTAAGGTTACGAGCACGTTGGACTTGAATTGCCGTATTATATGATACGGCAGTCGAAATCCTGCCGTATATTACAAAATACATCCATGAATTACCGTATATTACGGCAATTGCCGTATCAATAATAACACTGCTGACGACGTTTTAACCTGAAGATTTCGTATGAGAATGAGGACGAAGAAGTGTTTAATTTATGTAGTGATGGCGAAGAATAATTTTTAATTATTAATTATTGTATTTCTTAAGTAGTACATTGTTATTCACGTGCCCCCCCCCCCTTTATTTTTGGTTGATGATGGTCTCCGAGGCCTATTTCATAAAACTGAAATCATGGTTTTCATCATCACGGTTGCACCTCTTATTTTCGCTGCATCGTCATGATGCATGAACTCCAAAAGCATTGAAAGATCTACCTTGAGTAGATTTCGGCTGTCAGCGCGTACGAATCCGTCTAAATCTGAAAAGTCCATTGTATACCTACCAATGACTTTCTTGTTCTTGTATAGGATAGAATTTGAGTAGAGAGAAATTAATTTAACACTACACAAAGTTTGTTTACGTTAGGTAAACCACACAACATAATATCAGGGTTACCATACTTTATACTTACCATACTATTATAAATAACCTTGAAAAAGTAGCTACAAAAGTAACAAACTGGCAGCAAAAACACTCCGAACGCAGATAAAGGCTTTGTCAACACAAAGTACATTTGACAAAAAAGGAACAACTACATCTATGGGATGATGAATTGAACTAAGCTGATTTAATTGTAAGAAAAACATATTTGCATATGTTAAAAAAATTCAGAAACTGTTTTTTAACATGGCCCTGGCAATACTAAAATGACATTTGTAACTATATTTTTTTTTTTAGGATATTAGGCAAAAGAAAACATATTGTGAGCCTCGTTGTTTCGTCAGTTCCGGTAAAAATATTTTAAACTTTAAAATGTAAAAAATATAAGAAAACGTGCGTGTTTCAGAAAATAAAAAAATATGGTTCGTTTTATTTTGTATATAGTTTCCTTTAGGACAATAAAATCCGTATGCTAAAAAAATGAAATGTTGTCAATTAACTTATGCACACGTGTTTCAAGAAAAGAGTCCCGAGGTAGGAAATGATGTACCGCAATGATGTGCGCGGTACAGACAAACAATGAAAATGGTGCCAATATTTCCCGAACTGGGAAAACACATTACTATTGTGAAACAAAGATTAGGTCGCTAGGTGGCGCTTCCTCGATGCCGTAGAAATATGAGTTTACGTTAACGCGATCGAGTAGTTAAAACACTCGCACTAAGCACTTTGTAACAAAATTACAGTCAACAGAAGAGTAGTCTTGATATTTTCGTTTCAAACTGAAATATTATTGACTGCAAATCATCAGCCATTCGGCGCCCACTTCAGATCATAGGCCTCCCTCATGGTTTTCCAATCTTTCCGGTCTTGTGCCACCCACATCTAGCGACTCCCCGCCACCGTTATCAGGTCGTCAGTCCATCATAGACCATCATCGTCGTCTGTTGGTTACGAATTTTTAAGACGCGCATTATTTTCATGAGTAACTTTTTGCTCATACTGTCTATATCTCCGAGAGGAGTGTATTTGCTCTATTTATACTTTTAAAAGAAGTATCTAAACGCTGTCTCGGACTTATTAGGCATACTTAAGAATTATTTGGATGACAAAGATGTCTGGTATTAAAATAATGTAAACGTTGACGATTAAGTCTAGTGTAATGTAACTTTAAGTTGAAAACTCTGTTAATGAAGTTAACATCAGTTTTGAAAAGAATAGATGTGGAGTTTCTTTGTTAGTTTCTTCTCCACATTATTTAGTAATTGTGAAACTAACAACTTGGACGTTCATTAAGTCATCGTCATCGTCAGGCTATACTAGTCCACTGCTGGACATAGCCCTCCCCTAAAGAGCGCCACGTTGTGCTATCATAGGGGGTAATGCCCATAATCCCCACGCTGGACATGCGGGTCGGGGATCGCAGTTCGGTGGAATGTACTGCAGGGGGCGCTGCTGCCCACCCCCCGATTTAAGTAGACATTTTGTTTTTATAGCGAAAAAAAAAATCTTTTGTCTTTTGACTTTTTTTATCAGTTCACAAATCTAGTGGAGGTCGAGTAACCCATAGATTTAGAAAAGGTAGTAAAGGTCCTAAGTAGAACAGCAAAACATGGCAATAAATTAATTCTTAATATTTTCTAAGGTTAACACGAGCAGTAGACATAATTAAAACTGTTTTTATACGGATTTATGCTCGTTTATTACATTTTTACAATTTTCCAACGTTTAATTTCAATTAATAATCGGTATCTTTAAGTTCATATAAAGTAATTAGTTTATAAATTTAACTTTAACTTCAATTACTAATAATCAATATTGTTGACTTTATATAAAAAATAACTGGTTTGTCTATTTTGGAACGTAACTTCATAATTAACTTTTGTAATTTTTGCCGAGGGTAGTAAACTAACCGTTAATGATTTCTAAAAGACACCTGTTACCTCAGTCATCCGGGACCACGGCACCTGAAAAAGTGCCGAAACGTTGGAAAATTGTAAAAATGTAATAAACGAGCATAAATCCGTACAAAAACGGTTTTAATTAATTAATTCTTAACTTCATTTGAATAAGGCCTTCGATTACGGATCTTAAAAATATGTAGAGCGAACCGTTTTTCCGAGTGAGTTCACGTTTTAATTAATTCTATTGGTCATTTTCAAGTACTGGTTATACTCCATATTGCAGGCCGTGTAAGCTATTTTAGCTACTAAGATACTACTCGTATTGTGACTCCATCGAGTTTAGTACAATCTAATGCAGTCGTTCTTAACCTTTTAATCAGGTGGGATAATTTTACCAAATTTCTGTCTTAGTATTTCTTAATGATTCGCGATACTCATACATACTTATATATTAAACGGGTCAAATCGCGATTATTTATTAGGTAAAACGTAATTACCTTATTTTCCGACATTTCGGCAGCGTTACAGTTGCCGTGGTCTCGGGTAGATTATTACGTTTTATCTAATAAATAATCCCGATCAGACCCTTTTAATATATAACTAAATTTCTGCCTTGTCAAGCACCACCCAGTTGGTTTATTGGTAATATATATGGCACCTGAATGTAAATAAATAAAGGTTTGTTTACTCTGTCTATAAATGAAACACGCACTCATTTAATTATTATTATTTGCCAATAATGGAGACGAACCACTTCAAAAGGATGGTCAGAGTGGAGTTTTTTTCCGGCGGCCTTTTTCTCCACTACACAATGGCCCGAAGGCAGCGACTTTAACGTTGATGTTACCTACACATTGTACTTTGCCATTAAGCAAACAGAATGTAAATTCTTTACGTTGAAATAAATTGAAATGAATGCCTCCAGGAACCACAAGTGGTCCGCGGACCACCACCGGTTAAGAACCACTACTCAAATTTTTTTCATTCGAATATTTTGATGTATCAGCGGTTTAACAACAATCCGACCTTGATCAGTCATGGACTGAACTGACGCCAGACTGAACGTGTAAACTCTGTCTAAGATGTTCTAAAACAAACGAGATTTAGCCCTGGGTGTATTACCATGTTTGTGTCATCCTTGCCTGTTTACCATGGCTCCTATGGTATGCTCGGAGCAGGAAAGTGAATGTGGATTTTAAAAGTTGATATGTACTAATCCTCGTCTCCCCTATGACATAATTAGACTTTTTCCATTATCGTAGATTGCTTATGTTTTTCTTATTCGAGTGAGGGTGATCCAATCAATTTGCTTAGATTTATTGACTGTTGTGTCAATAGTTGTACGTATTTATTATTATTCATTTATTTCAGCCAAAGCCTATATAGTGTTAGTAACAAATTGACTTCTGCTATGTTAGTAAACAATTTACAATGTATTATAGCCTAGTCCCAGGCAGCCCCCTGCTTGTCAGCATAAGGTGCATTGACGCCCAGTGGCGCTGTATTGGGCTATCCATCCGATCAGTTAACAGCTTCATAGATCGAAAGAAAACACTATCTTTTTCTTCTTAGACGGTATGCTCTTGACAGAGCGGTTGTGGTCTTCATGAATAGGTTTTATTGTAGGCTGATGTTGCATGCCTCACGATGTCTTGCCATTTCTCTTGGTTAGACTTTACTCTTGTGCCTTTAATTAATATCTGTCGACGCAAATATCTGGCCACAAAAAAAAAACCACTTTATTGCACAAAAATTTAGAAATGACACAGGTGTTGGCGCTTTCTTTGGTCAGCCGGTAGATGGCTGGATAGACAGATATAGAGAACACTTTATTGTACATAAAAAAGGAAATACACAGATATAAAAAAATACACAGATATTTCTTAACCTAAGAGTGTAGACGGCGGCCTTATCAATAAAAGTGGTCTCTTCCTGACAACCTCTGGATGGACTAGAGCATACATTGGAGAAGGAAGTATATGTTCGAAAAAAACACAAATTACATCAGAGTGCTTAGTGCGAGTTTGACAGATCCAATCGAATAACTTTACTACCGCGTTAATCGAGCATTGAGTATGAGTAAGTTAACCGTTCGAACTGGCAAAACGCTGTCAAAGTACAACTCGCACTCGCGTTTATTCGTGTTATGGCTGGTAATCGTGTTCACTTCTCAACGTAAACCATTACAACTCGCACTCAGCAATTTTAATTTCCATACTTGTCACTAGGTGGCGCTTCCTCGATGCCATAGAAATATGAGCATACGTTAACGCAATCGAGTAGTTAAAAAACTCGCACTAAGCACTCAGATATAATACGTGCTTAATTGAGAAAGTTATTATACTAACTGTTAAACGCAGTCTAGACTGAAGGACATCGGACTGTCTGACGTCTCGATTGTGTACATACTAGCTTTAGTTCACGGACGATAAGCCTCAATTTTTTATTTCAAAGTCACCCGTGAAGCAATTGAGTTGAGTGCATGCAAACAATCTTCAATGTGCTGTTGACTTTTCTAAGCATACAAGTGTCCCGTCTCCCGATGAGCAAAACTTGCGTCCTATGTGCCGTTTTCAGCACAAATTCACGAAGCAATCCGCTATTTGACTCTCTTTTCTAGTAAGTCTTAAACGGTAAATAACTCTTCCATTAGACCAAGAAATATTTTAGTATATTTTTGAGGACCTAAAAGCAACATAAAAATATATTTTAAAACTTATTTTCCTAAACAGCCAAAAACGCGGTCAGTCATTTTTGTCTATAGTTTGAAGTGAATTTGTAAACAAAGTTTGACATTCAATTTTCTGTAAGTGATCTCTGAGCATAGTGAAATAAAAACAACGCCACCATGATTGCATCGAATTTACATCCAAAATATACCAACTATTATTATTGCATTGTTCGAGAATGAAAAAACACGTCCCCCTGGTAGTTGTGGATTCGTGTGCCCAGTGAAATTAACATTTGAAAAACTTGGCTCAAACTTGCCAAAAAAGACACCGACTCTTTATAAATTGAAACTCGGGTGTATTTACGTGAAGATCACTTTGATGTAAGTCCTATAATAATCAATGTCCACTGACTCTGGCTGAAAGATGTTTGTTTACATACTTTAGATGCTTTCAAGATGGCGGACAGCGTTTTCGCCGTTACGAATTAAACGAGGAAAAAAGTTTTTCACATTGCAAATTTTGCAGCCATCCTGCATACTTATAGCAAAATCAATATATTTCGGTTTTGTACGTTAAATACTATAGGAAATATTCATTTATCGCGTCAAATTTGATACGAGTCAAATAGCGGATTCATAGATGGCACTTAAGGTGCTTCGGGGTGCTAACTAGCGCCGCCAATGGAAAAAAAATCATAACTTGTGTTATAATTGACGGCCTCTGTAGCGCAGCGGTAGCGCATCTGCCTACCATGCAAGAGGTCCCGGGTTCGATCCCCGGCTGGGAACAAAAAAAAAACAGTTCTTGGATGTTTACATGTTTGTGATGTCGTTGTTTCTGGTTCCCACGACACATGGTATCCTAGTGTGGGGCCAGAATCAATGTATGTGCCTGTATTTAAATGTTATGTTAAGTTATGTTATAATTATTTTTTATTTAAAAGTGAAAATGAGAAATCTTAACAACTGTGACAAACATTTTTGAAACCTATATTCTAGAACCTATAATCAACAATCAGGGACTTTTATCACTTAAATTAAAGTTCTAATCTATTGATCACAGGTTCTAGACTGTAAGTTCTTAAAATAGTTATCACAGTTGTTAAGATTTCTCGTGTTCACTTTTGGGTATAAACGTATTATAAAAAAAGTTGCGATTTTTTTTCATTGGTGGCCTAGTTAGCGCCCCGAAACGCCTTAAAGACGTGACCATAGAAGAACCGGAATACGGCTGTCATAATTAACCTGCGATGAGCAAAATTTTACAGACTATGTTATTTTTGAACTAAAACTTTCGTAAGCACTACACATTGTAGACTTATAGTCCGGATCTACTTACGGGTGTTGTTACATCCGAAGAGTCCCGTAAGTAGATCCGGACTAAAAGTCTACGACGATGTTCTACTCATACAATCTTCATATACTCATACATATACAATCTAATGCAGTCGTTCTTAACCTTTTAATCAGGTGGGATAATTTTACCAAATTTCTGTCTTAGTATTTCTTAATGATTCGCGATACTCATACATAGTTATATATTAGACGGGTCACATCGCGATTATTTATTAGGTAAAACGTAATTACCTTATTTCCCGACGTTTCGGCAGCGTTACAGTTGCCGTGGTCTCGGGTAGACTTACTTAATAAATAATCGCGATTTAACCCGTTTAATATATAAACTACGATGAGCAAAATTTGACAGACGTCTCCCTGTTCTTGTATGTGCAAGCCTGTAAGCGCCATCTGTTAAGAGCTTTGTGAATTTGTGCTGAAAACATGTCATTTAAGTAATTTATTTCCTTCTCAGTTGGTATGATATGTGAGGGGTACCTATGTAGTTAGGTACTGACTTTAAGTGGGCTAATGCAAATAATTCCATCTTCTTCTTCTTCTTCAGCCTATATGTTAGTCCACTGCTGGACATATCCCTCTCCTAATGAGCGTCATAGCGCCCTGTCTTCAGCTTGCCGCATACAGCATCTGTCGGCAATAATTCCATAATATGAAATAATCAGCAAACGTATTTAATTTCTCTCTGACGCAGGAAAAGTAAGTAACACCCGTTACCAGTGTTGCCAGAGCCCGCACGTCAAAAGTTACACGAGCAAAGTCAAAAAGTTTGTAACTTTTCCAAAAGTTACAATTTCTTCCCAAATTTTTTTTCTGTGAAACCTGAAAGTTACTTTAAATCATTTTGGAATCCTCATTTTTATTAGAATTTAAAAAATGAATAAGACAATGTGAATACAAATACAAATTGAATGAATTTTTCTGCAATCTGTTACACAGCTGTTACAATCTGTGACATGCCCTTATTTCAAACAGTTACTAATTAAGCCATGTCACAAAAAGTTACAAAGGGGATTCAAAAGTTGCAAAATTTCTGACAACAGTCACAAAATGGCAAAACGTAATTATAGTTTGGCAAAAAAGTTTAGAAATTTAAAAACAAAACTTTGTATCGAGAAAAGTAATTTTTTGCATCTTGAGTATGGATATTGTTGCCATAATTAATATCTAGACTTTTTTGCCAAGCTGTACCTGTTACTCATCCATAGACAATGTGAAAAATTAATCTTGCTCCTACATTTATTTAAGTGCAACAAAGTAATAATAATCATTAAATAAATATATAAGAAGATGGCCCCTACACATTCCCAGGCCGTCACTAACATTAGAAATGTATGAACTTGTCTGGATGTCCTTGTAATAAACAGGAAATTTTTGCCTGTTTATTGAAAATAAAATCTGCTTGGTACTTGTCACGTTCACGTCTCTATACGCGTGTGTCACGGATTGCGAATGTAATTAAAACGTGTAGGTAATTAACAGCTTGTTCACACGCTAAGGAGACTGCGCTTTGGAGTTACAATTCAATCAACGACATGAATTCACCGCCAGGTGGAAAAGTCAGCGATAGCGGAACATCTGCTTGAATCAGGATCAAACCACTGGATAGAATTACTCGCCAGCAATAGCCATTATTATAGCCGAATTGTGTGTAAAGCGGTTGAAATTAAGAAACACAAAAATTTCATTCGGGAATGTGGTTTCAAACTGTGGCAAACGGTCCGGTCATCAAGAAGTGTCCGAGTCAAAAAAAGGGGCGCATGGTTTATCGTCCGACATAGTGCAGTGCGTCGCAACCCTAATAGTGTTTTGTGATGGCTGATTGAGGGTAGTCCGAAACCTTATCAGCCGAAGATGCGAGCGGGTACCAGCCATTAGTCTTCTCGTGACCACGATGACTGTAACGTCGTCGAAACGTCAAGGTAAAATAGCAATTAATGATTCAGTAGCGCGATGCCGACTATAGCCCGGTGCCGACTTTTATATTTTTCCTTACAATAAGTAGCATGATGCCGATAATGCGAAACATACCTACTTGGAATCGCTGTATGCCGATAATTATAAGTGAGAGCGCTTTGCCGACTTTTAACAGATCAGCCCGGATTAGGTACTACGCGATTAAGCCACGAAAATATTCTAATAATGAATTCACTGCTTTACATCTCTCTTTCTCGTGGAGGCTTTAAGAGAGGTCCAGGTGAGAAAGTTGCTCGATTGGAGGTAATTTAATATGTTATAAAATACTGTTTTCCTCGGTCAAGCGAGAGTGGAGTGGAGGAAAACTTCGAGGAACGTCTAAGAATACGGGCGTCACTCAACTCACTGAACGTCGTCGTGGGTCTGATTTCGGCCGCAGTACATTTGTACAAACGTCTTCAGTCTGGCTATATTTTCACGCTTGTGATGTCCTTGCCTCACTCTTGTGAAGCACCGCGTATCCTATTTTAGGACCAGGAGAAGTGAGTCTTGGGATGGGCTGTTAAAAGGTAACATATATTTTATTTGCCGATTCTCGGCCCTCACTTTCAAAATACTTTGTATCCTACGGTCATCGTTTTTCACCAAATATTCCAGCCCACTACTGGTTAATAAATTAACCATGCATTTTTTCCCTGAGATCGCTCTTGCTTTCAGGATGCTCAGAATCCTTCAGAATATGGCCTAGAGAATAGCACCAGCCCAATTCTTCCCGCGGGTATCATAAAAGGCGACTAAGGGACACAATCCGGGGGGTGGGCAGCAGCGCTCCCTGCAGTACAATTTCACCGAACTGCGATCCCCAACCCGCATGCCCAGTGTGGGGATTTTGGGCATTACCCCCTACGATAGCACAACGTGGCACTCTTTAGGGGAGGGCTATGTCCAGCAGTGGACTTGTATAGCCTGACGACGATTCAAGAACAACTTCAAATGTAAAAGTGTCTAATTATTAAGGCCTTTGAATGCACTTAGAATCACTTAGGTTGACTTTAGTGGTCTTATTCTTTTAACAAATTCACCTGTAACGTGACTAAGTAGAGTACAGGCATGCAAAGTTCAACGTGCTACCGATTGTACCTACCTACGTTAAACGTAGCATGTTGTAATAAACAACAAACATAATTAAAACGAACCGTTAGCAGAACCATTATCACAACACTATTCACAGCAACAAAGTTTTTAACGACTTCAGCAACACCCTACATTGTGTTCAGATGACCGCCAATATTTAGCCAGGCAATCCTTATGTTATGTACTATGTCTTTACGTATTCTATTATTATTTAAACGCTTTACGAACTTCTGTGGGGGATTTCTGAGTGTTGTTCGCGATGTCATTCCATAAATCGACGATTGCTCACCGTTCCTTCTTCATTAGCATGAGAATATCCTGCCGAAATTCTAATAGAATAATGATACAGTCTAAGACTTCCTAAAGTAACAGTTTGTAAAGTCTCGTTTGATTCTGACACTTAGTTAAATGAAATAAGAGCTATCCTCAACGTGGCATACTAGTAACTTTGTACTTGTATTTTTTTACTTCCAATGATATCACGAGGAAATACCGAACAGTAAGGTCCGTGAAGGTATCCGGTCTTCGTTTGTCTTTTGTTTTTAATCAACCATGAAGGTCACGACTCGAAATAGTCTCGGTGAAAAGAAATAAAAAGTCATCGTGAACATCAACCCATCGCATAAAATGAATAACTTAGCGAAAATGGAGGTGGCAACTATCAAAAAATTCAAAATGGAGGTTGCCCCGTTTTGGTTACTATTTCTATGGAAAAAGTACATATTTGTAATTTTATAGTCTCTAAAGATGTGTGAAGTGAATTTTTTACATCAAATTAGTATGCATTTACTGCTCGGTTAGTAATAGAAGAGCTGACGTGACTTAAAAGCATTTTGAGAAAGAATCAATTTAAAAAAAAACCTATTTAGAGGCTTAAAATTTTCACCCATGCCGGGATTCGAACCCGCAACCTCTGGCTATCCGTGCCAGCGCTCTACCAATTGAGCCAATGGGCGAGACACGGCATCAGTGAAATTTCGAACCTCTTTACACTATTCTCTGTATTACGTACAGGCAGCGACATCTGACTTAAGCAAATTGCATTACTTACAGCCCCGACTACCTACTTTGCAGTTGCTAAGGAATTAATTTAAAAACCTATTTAGAGGCTAAAAATTTTTTCACCCATACCGGGATTCGAACCCGCAACCTCTGGCTATCCGTGCCAGCGCTCTACCAATTGAGCCAATGGGCGACTCACGGCATCAGTGAAATTTCGAACCTCCTTACACTATTCTCTGTATTACGTACAGGCAGCGACATCTGACTTAAGCAAATTGCATTACTTACAGCCCCGACTACCTACTTTGCAGTTAGTTTGGCTTAATTGGTAGAGAGCCAGAGGTTGCGGGTTCGAATCCCGGCATGGGTGAAATTTTTAGCCTCTAAATAGGTTTTAAAACATTTTAGTATTTTAAAAGAAATTGTTACATTGCAAAACACCATAAACATAAATAATTAAAGGGTTCATGCTGATAAAGCAATAGTTATAACATGCTTGTTAACCCAGTTACTTTGCTTGTTGTTTAACATTAGAACTAAAAATAACTTTCAGTTAAGGTGATTTACTTTAGATTTGAACATCTGACATACAGTCTGTTCGCTTTTACAATATACCTCGGGCTCTAGAGTAGGCTTCGGTTTTCGCCGAAAGCACACGGGTGTAATACTACTTCCTGCTCTGTATAAAACTTTTCTTCACTATTTTGATAAGTTATGTAAAGTTATAAATAACAATACAACACAGTAAACAAATATAAATAACAAACGGATATATCCGATAGTAGCCGAGGTATATTCAAAAAGCTAACAGACTGTGAAACCCTCATAATACGCATACTATTACGAGTATTACATCTTTTTTGGTCCCTTTACTCCTCCGCAGAGTCTGGGGCTGACACAAGGGATTTCCTTTTATCTCTGTTCATGGCTAGGGATGGTAGCTCCAGTCAAGTTACTCCCTTCTCCTTCGTCTCAGAGAGAACGGATCTCTTTCACGTCTGGGACGCCCTTCCCAGTCGTGAGCTTCCGGCAGGTTTCCACCTTTGGAATGTGGTGATCGGGTCTTCTAAAGGTGTGTCCCAGCCGACGCCATTTGCGTCACCTGATGTTTTGATGATGATGATGGGCTACGGGTTTTTGTTTTGTGAACTGTGGCATATAACTGTTCTGCACTACTATTATACTCGTATTACATGGTCATAAAATAAACTGTCGGTAACCGAGCAACTTTTGCTCTTGCGGAATTGTCATTTAAACGCGTTTAACTTTATTGCAAAATCCTCGCATGCCCCCAATTTGATAGTTTATTACTTAGAGCGTACTCTCAAAGTAAGTATACTAGACAACTATGGGTTAACTAATCGCTAAGTCTTTGTCTTCGTAAAAGAGTCAGTCTTTTACGAAGACAAAGACTTAGCGATTATTGACAACAGTTAAAACTGTCGAAATCACCACACATTAAATAAAAAAAAATACATTCACACCACACAATCATTTGTGCTGGTCCCAAACTAGCATCCTGCGATGATAACCAAGTAATGACATTACAAACATGGAAGTACAAGCAGACTGATGCTACGAGTATTTGCACAAATATGCCGCGACCCCCAGTCGCGATCGAACCCACGTCCTCCTCTATGGTAATCAGATGATGCCACTAGACCAAAGAAGCATTCAAACCTTTAAATTTTAGTAGCAAAGTCTTGTGACTAATGGGATGCACGGCTTTAAAGCTTGATGTGTCATCGACTGCATTATGACTTTACCAATGTCTTTCATTCGATAATGCATGAACAAACCTAGATCCTGTAGTACTTCGAGCATATCCGGTCCCTGTAACCGCTACTTATCATATTATCAATTAATCTGTCTGTAATAGGCCACTGCTCGACATAGGCCTCCCTAAGGCATGGCAGATTCTTCTGTCCTCGACCATCCTCATCCAGCCACTGCCAGCAGCTTCGTTTGCCAGTTCGTGGACTTCACTCGAAAACCGTTGAACCCCATCGACCATCGGTTCTTCGGCATAAGTGACCAGCCCACTACCACTGCATCTGGATAATCGTATAGGCTATGTCACCTACGTTCTTTGGCGGATTGTTTAATTTTTGATGAATCAAAGCAATCTGCCTATATTCTTCTTTTTCTTCAGGCTATATTAGTCAACTGCTGGACATAGCCCTCCCCTAATGAGTGCAAGGTTGTGCCATCATTAGGGGGTAATGCCCATAACCCCCACGCTGGGCATGCGGGTTGGGGATCGCAGTTCAGTGGAATTGTACTGCAGGGAGCGCTGCTGTCCACCCCCGGGTTTGTATCCCTTTACGACACCCGCGGGAAGAATTTGGGTTGGTGCTATCGTATTATTATGTTAAATAATCTGCCTATCGTATTATGTTTAATAGCAATTAATTAGCATCACTATCATGGATCACCACATCTTATAACTTATGTATCGTAATAAAAAGTCCTCACGCCCATAAAATATAACATGACGCATGAGTGGGTCTGTGGTTTCGGAAAGTCAAGCTAAATGAATGGATAATTGGACAAGAGCCTACGCGCGAAGACTTTACTGATTCTCCAAATTTCCCCGACCATTTTCCTTATTATTGGTGACTAGTTAACATGTTTACCATCATTAGAGAAACAAGCAACATTATAATATACCATCAAGGAACTATGTATTGGGTTTTCCAATGATAACCGTTGTGTGCCTGGCTGGTTATAGCAGGCCAAGAAAAACCTTTTCCAATTTCAATACAACCTTTTTGCATGAATTTTCCTTTGCGTCGTTGAAATTCGAATTTCAAATTTGAATATCGGAAGTTTCTTTGAAGCCGAGTAAATTGTCGCGACGTTTTTCTATTATTTTGTCGTAGAAGAAGATAAATAATGCTATCTTGTAAATTAACTGGTGGTGTCTTTTGTAAGTAAAAACGATTTTTATTGCCACCAACAAAACACTTTTGTTCTTGTTGATCGTAAAATATCTATCCAACTTAATGGCAATGAGCTTAATTAAACTAGATTAAATTAATTTTCTAAGGTTAACACGAGCAGTAGACATGATTAAAACTGTTTTTATACGGATTTATGCTCGTTTATGGTGGTCCCGGATGACATCCGGTCATCCGGGACCACGGCACCTGAAAAAGTGCCGAAACGTTGGAAAATTGTAAAAAATGTAATAAACGAGCATAAATCCGTATAAAAACAGTTTTAATTAGTTTAAATTAAGCTAGACATAAGTCGTATCTCAGAGAGAAAGAGAGAGTGATATACAGAAATAGAGGATAGAGAGAGTATGGGGTTAAACGAAGTGTATCGACCGGGATTAGCGATACCAACACCTGATAGTGTTCTACAAACTGTAGCGAATAGTGTTGCTGTAGTAAGTATTGCTACAAATTACACAAAACTTAGAACACCAAGCCAATGGTAAGTCCAGTCAACAGCACGTCTACCTTTGCATTTTAGTTGCAAAATCACCCGTAATGCAAATGAGCAGAGTAAAGGATGATATTGTGCCTGAAGAATGGTACCAACAGAACTAACCATTCCATTCTTTGTTTGAAGGCGAGTGACAAAAATGTTTCAATGATCCAGTTTAGTATGAAGTATTCCATATTTCCACCTAACTTTTAAGCCGTGTCGCCTCATAATTTAACGGCTATTCATGTTAGTTTGAAGTGCACTCGAACATGTCGGCAAATAAATAAACGAGGGAATAAAGATAAAGCCAAGTGTTACTGGCGTCGTGCTTCATTTGCGATTATTGTTTACGTTTATGACTTTACCAACGCGAGTTTGTACTGTCGAATGCAGACCGTCGATCACATTTAAGTTGTAAACTCACCCTTATCGTAATCGAATAGAGTGCACGCGTGTAAAAGTAGATATACCGTCAACTGTATAGTAGACTAGCTGTTGCCCCGCGGCTTACTAGGGAAAATAAAATGTGTATTTCAATATAAGATATACTATTTTTATTTTACTAACTCGTGCTAAGGACAATTTTAAAAACCTATTTAGAGACTAAAAATTCCACCCATGCCGGCATTCGAACCCGGGACCTCTGGCTATCCGTGCCAGCGCTCTATCCAACTGAGCTAATGAACGACTCACCGGTATCAGTGAAATTTCGAACCTCTTTACACTATTCTCTGTATTACGTACAGGCAGCGACATCTGGCTGAAGTAGATTGCATCACTTACAACATCGGAATGATATCGCTGTGCCCACATGATTATACTATTTTTATTTTTAAAGCACTAACCCGTGCTAAGGACAATTTTAAAAACCTATTTAGAGGCTAAAAATTCCACCCATAAGTATATGTATAAGTATAAGTATTAATATTGGCCTTTTTGCATCTACTTAATGAGATGATTTATACAGCGTCCAGTGGTATCTTCACTCACACTAGATGGGTGAAGGGACCACTCCGACGCTGTAGTGCCTGGGTCATGGTTTTATAGATGGTGTAGGCTTGCCCAGCACCTATACCATCCTGACAGCTTAGTCGGCCTAGCCCACAGGAAAGACTAGTCAATACGTGCGGAGCCAACCAAGCCGCGGGTTTCCTCACGATGTATAATGATAAGTATAAGTATAAGATATGTTTCCGCAGTAAAACGTAGCCTATGTGTTATGTAGCGGTGGTAGCTCAGTGGGTAGAACCATGGACTCACAAGCGAGAGTCCCAGGTTCGATCCCCAGTGCGGGCATATACCAATGACTTTGTTTAATTTCAAAGTTACGTACATTTGTGAATTTGTAGTCGCAATACCACACGCTAACGGTGAAGGAAAACATCGTGAGGAAACCCACGGCTTGGTTGGCTCCGCACGTATTGACTAGTCTCTATTGTGGGCTAGGCCGACTAAGCTGTCAAGATGATAAAGGTGCTGGGCAAGCCTACACCATCTATAAAACCATGTCCCAGGCACTGCAGCATCGGAGTGGTCCCTTCACCCATCTAGTGTGAGTGAAGATGCCACTGGACGCTGTATAAATCATCTCATTAAGTAGATGCAAAAAGACCAATATTATTATGTGTTAATCCAGGGTGTCAGCTAACTCCAAATTTTATTATAATCGTTTAGGCGTGAAGAAGTAACAAACATATACACTCACAAACTTTCGCCTTTATAATATTAATGATTGTGATGTAACGTGATGTGATAGCGTCATGGCATGACGTGATGTGTTGTGCTGTGATGTGATGGGATGATAGCTGATGGGACTTTACGGAGGACGTTGGAATGAAAGTAAAATAATATATAAATAACTTCCTCACAACACAATCACTTGCCCTGGTTCCAAACTAGGATGATAACCAGGCAAGTATCTCACAAAAATGTAAATACGCTCAGGGTCAGGCAATTCGTACCCATATACGGCAAATACTAGAAGAAATTTCTTTTGAAATAAGTCCGCGTTTGCACGTAATTTTTATCACAAACCTGTTATTTAAGTTTTATTTTCAATAACTTTTTTATTGTACAATAAAGTGAAACAAACAAACAAACACTGATAAATCCCATACTCTCTTTAAGAGAATAACTGAACCCTACAGTGAGACCAATGTGAGCTGAATATGAATATAGTGCTAAAGCCATACCTACCTACACTCTCTGACAGACTACTGTGCCGTTCAGTAAGTAGGTTGTCCACACTTAAGCTTCTCAGCTTAAAAATTAGCCTAGTCTTCTAAGTAGAGCTTAAAATGTTGGTATAGTTCAGCACCCAAATTTACAGAAATCCCTATTAAATAATGTCCAGGCGTTTATCCCGGAGATAAACTGACCTTATTCGTCAAGCCTGACGTTAATTAGAAAGCAGATATATAACGCAGCAATAAAGTATTGCTTACTTAATCACTGGGTAGTTCAAGAAGACGGTAGGTAATCCATTACGTCCTGTTGAAACAATTGAGACGTAAAAAATAGCTTCGCTTAATTTTCACAACTTTTTAGGGATAATTAATGTTGAAGTCTTGAAAGGTAGAGCTTTTAAACAACCGAAATTAATGAAATAATTTCAGGCCGAGATTCATAGTTTCATGAATTATTATTATAATATTCTAAGGGTAAAAATGATCAATAAAAAATAATCGTAATTTCTCTTAGTGACGGCGGCATCGCAAATGGACGGGTAGACCTATGTGGCATTTTTATCTTTTGTTGTGTTTTTTACTATCAGGACCAATGATAAAACCATTCACTATCTCTGAAAAAAACCTTGTGCTCTAAAGTGACACCATCATATTTTTTATTATTATGCAATAAGTTTTTGCGTATTGAAGCTTTCCGAAACGGCGGTTTTTATATATATATTTTTGTGTATACGTGTCCTACCAAATTTGCCCTACCCTTAGAGTGCAACCTATTGTTGCACTCTAAGGGCGCATGTAGACGAGCACGGTTTTTACCCGACACGGCGCCGGCCCGGCCAGACACGGCTGCGAACCGGACCGGCATTAGCACCGGTAGCGCCGGTTTCATGTGCACACTTGTATGAAGCTTTATACATAACTGGTAACGGTCCGACGCCGGGCCGGCGCCGTGCCGGGCAGAAACCGTCTCGTCAACACGCGCCGTTAATATGGAAATTCAAATTCAAATAATTTTATTTCAACGTAAAGAATTTACATTCTGTTTGCTGAATGTCAATGTACAATGTAAAGTGTAAGCCGCCGCCTTCGGGCCGTATTGTAGTGGAGAAAAAGGCAACGGAAAAAAAACTCCACTCTGACCATCTTTTCTCAAATCATCTTAAAACCAAATACATCAGTTGCCATATGTAAACCTAATAAGATTTCATGATTGCCATTAACAACCCTAAATGCCAAAGCATTAGTCAAATGTCTCACAATAATAGGGGAAAACATAAGTGCTGCGGCCAGACACACGAACAGCACTCGTTCACGAGCATAACGCAGTGCTCAGCCATCATCAGTCTCAACCATTTTGGAGGGAGATAGATGACCCGAACACCACGCTACCATTCGAATGCCCTTTAGCAAACTTGCAGTTAAGTTTTTGTCCGTTATATAAGGTATCATATAGTTATTAATATGCAATCACGTCGTCTGTACACACTTGTATTATAAAATATGTTATACTTAGTTATACTTAACAATAAAATCGCGGTGGAATTGGTTTACTACCACGGATTAGGATCGTTTATATAGTCGTCTATTCTATAATATGCCTTTTTACATAGCGAATTTTTTATGAAAATTTTAAATTTATTTTCAGACAAGCTTAAAACACGTTCTGGAATTTTGTTGTAAAAACGAACGCAGTAACCTACAAATGATGTGTCTATCTTGGCTAATCGGGATTTAGTACAAGCAACCTTGTTTCTATTCCTTGTGTTTACGTTATGAACGTCCCTATTTAATTTAAACATTGTTATATTTTTTCGGACATACATTATATTATCGAATATATATTGGCAAGCCAGTGTAAGAATGCCTATTTCTTTAAAACGCTCCCTTAGCGATTCTCTACTGTTTAAGTTGTAAATACTTAGCTCTTATTGCTCTTTTTTGCAAGACAAATATGGTTTCTATATCTGCTGCCCGTCCCCATAATAACAAACCATACGACATGACACTGTGAAAATAACTAAAATAGACCAGCCTCGTCGGAAAAATAACGTTTACGTGATAGGTAATAAATGAACATCTATTATTAACTTCCGGATCGACTCTTCAAAAATCATGTAAGTTGTATGGAATCAGGCTTTACTTTGCGGATATCCATAAGCATCAAAATGTGAAAATTACTTTGCTAAATTCCCCCAAAAATAATATAAATAATTTTGGCGGCATTTAGCAAAGTTCCCGACATTAATTACGCTTTACCTAATACATAATCGCCGTCTAATAGCCGTTTAAATAACAACTATGTATGAGCATCGCTTTTAGGTACATACATAGTTGCCTACATAATTAAGAAATGTTCATTAAGTCACATTAAGAAATTACTCTCTATTGATTTTTTTTTATTATTGTCGACTTGTGTGAATTTAATATAGATCATGTTAAATGAGCTGGTATAATCCAGACACTGATATATAGAAGTAGGTGTATTGGTAATAATCATTAACAATGATAATTATGTTACTTAGAAGTAGATTTTTATCTAAAGGCACTTATTTACTTTTGATGCACCTTTGACGCCGATTCAAAACAATAAAAGCCTTCACGCAAGCAATTAACGCATAGCCTCATCTACCTATTTCTCGTTTCTGGGCGACCGAAAACCGCGTCCTTTTGCCTCTCACGTAGCAAGGTCGCTATGTACTTAGAGGTAAGCACATTCGCGCAAGTGGCGAGCAAGATGCGTCCGCAGGCTCCACAGGTGCGATATCGGCGGGCGAAGCCGCAAACTATGGTCATTTATCTGCCACCAGCCCACCACGCAACTGCAGCGTTCCCGCCACTTCAATTTGTAGTTGTATTGACGTTTGGTTTTATTTTTTTTTGTCGCGAACGGAAAAGCGGCCAGTGTTCAAGGAAAAAAGTTTGAAATGTGCTAGATTTTCGGTGACGTGCGAGTTTTGTTTTTGTGGATTTCGTTTGCCGGTGCGTTTCAGTAAGTTTTTATTATTTTTGCTTTTGTTGTGTTATAAAAACAGGTTTTATTGTTTGGAATTGGGGGTATAATCAATTAAGTTTTATTGTATCTCAAACGATTGTTTAAATAATAACATTTAATTAAATACCATCATTTTGAATTATAAAATATCGAGAGGCTTTTATTAATTTTTATACAAAAAGTTGAGCAAAATGTAGTGCATCCTCTTTTGAAAACGGCATCATTATAACTGATAACTTTTTGTTCAAACGTCAACCTCAGCGCGCAAAGAAAAATAAAACATTCCAAATTCGAATCTCAAAATCTTCAGCTTCCCCGCTGCTGTTCGCAAACAATCTTTGTCTTTTGATTTTGTTTTGTTTCTTCTTCTTGCCAGAGACAATGCTCTCAGCGCTGTGTCTATAAATCTGTACAGAAAAAATAAATAAAAAACTATGTATCTACTTAGATAATTATACCATACATAATACGTATGTATTGTAAACCCATGTAGTCTTTATTATTTTTTTGGTGCAGAATTAAAGAAATATAAGATCTTTTTTTCTGTTTTGTAAGAAAAGCCGGTGTTGGTTCTCAATACTATACTGAAGATTACAAGTCGTAAAGAACAATTCACAGTCATGATGCATGATTACATATTTGAGGGCACGTGCAGTAGGTACGTAAATTGACTATGTATGTTTTAGACACTAACCTTGCTATAAAATGGCAGCCGGTATGCCGGCAGATTGCTCAATAGCGCTGACTAGCCACTGAATCCTTGACCTATTACAATAATTGAAAACATATAAATAATTTGACGAGACGCTTATGGAAATCCGCGGCTTGGTTGGCTCCACACGCATTGACTAGCTGTACCCCGCGGTGTTACTTGCGGTTTATCGATTTTCCCAAGGGAATAAGATATTTTCCCGCAGTAAAACGTAGCCTATGTAGCGTATATTGGGCATCAGCTAAATCCATACAAAATTTTATTAAAATCACTACTCTTTACCTCTTCACAATACACTCTGTATTACGTACAGGAACTGAAATTTCACTGATGCCGGTCAGTCGCCCATTAGCTCAATTGGGAGAGCGCGGGCACGGTTAGCCAGAGGTCACGGGTTCGAGTCCTGGCAAGGGTGGAAAGTTAAGCCTCTAAATAGGTTTTTATAATTGTCCTTAGCACCGTCTAGTGTATTAAAAAGAATATAATTGTATGGGAATTCCCTCGTTCCGATCAGTCATCAATGTAACATCTTATTCCAAATTGATTCGTTCAATGCATGTTCTCGTGTTAGATTCCAACTCATTATCATTTAACCTAGGTTCGGGTTTTTTCATTCGTAGGATCCGGGCTATTTCATTAAGAATGCAATTAGCACTCGTAGGTGCCGCAACTCAACTCAAGTATAGATTGATAGAGATTACTTTATCTATAACATAAAAATGAATCCCAGAATGTGTTGGTAAGCGCAAATCTCGAGAGCAGCTGAACCGATTTCGCTAATTGTTTTTTTAGAATATTCCTTGAAGTACCAGGATGGTTCTTACGGAGAGAAAAAAAATAATAATTTAAGAATCGACTGTTAGGCGGTACGAAGTTCGTACGTAGTTCTACATAAAAAAGGAAATTACGCAGATGTTTCTTAACCTAAGAGTACAGACGGCGGCCTTATCACTGAAAGTGATCTCTTCCAAACAACCTTTGTATACCAAGATTCACCGGTAGAACGGCGGCTTCTCAATCGGGAGGTCTTCGATTCGAATCCCGGCATGAAGCAATCACTTTGTTGTCTAAGTTACGTACATTTGTTACGTTATAATAGTAATACCACTCGCTGACTGTGAAGGAAAACATCGTGAGGGAACCTTAGTGTCTGAAATGGTAACGTACCTCAGCGCTTGCTACGTACAATGACCCAACTATGAGGCTAAAGGCCTGTGCAGACGAGGGACTATCCCCCGGGTACTTTTTTGTCCGTCGATATGGATCTCTTATAAATTGTGTCAAGTAACGCACACGAAGGACTAAAAGTACCCCGTGCAAAAAGTCCCTCATGTTAGCGAGGACGTCAAGAGACCGGAGTGGACAAAAGCTCGGTGATCTCTTTTAAAACGCTTTTTCTTTTTCAACTTCAAGTAAATTACAACACGATGTTATCTCAGAATATTTGCTTCCATAGCGTCGCTTCATAAATTTCCGGGGAACAAAATGGCGGCACTCCGTAGGAGTTGAGTCCGCGACAAGTACTCGCAAGACATTTTATCCAATTAGGGACTTTTAGTCCTCGGGGACAAAATTCCCTCGTCTGCGCAGGCCTGCAGACAGACAGACAGCAGCCGATCAACCTTTTCATATTGGTTGCAAAATCGCACTTAACCTAACTGAGTAGCGTACGTAAAAACGAACTATCTGGTGTACAGTCGACAGCTTATTGAATTATAGGGAACAGCCGGGGATCGTGCTCTTTCACTATAAAGGGAAATTTGCCGCCAGTCAGATCGTATGCCTGAGGACGGCCGGACCAACTGTTGTTAGTCGGACGTTATATTTATGGTATGTCATTGAAACACATTGATTGCGCGATGCAGGAATGTTGGAGTTTGTAGTGTGCGCGCAGAGTTGACATGTGCTCGACACAGATCTTTACACTTTAGTCTTTATTGTCATAACTTTGAGCAATATATGTATCATTCTCAATTATGTTTATTTATCTTTCCAGTTAATTAACTTTATTTATTTTTATAGCCTTTAATTTGTTTCACGTATGTATATCTGTTTTTACTGATTCGCCGACACTCCAAGGTTTGCTGGAAGAAATGTAAGAGATAAGCTGGCATTTATACATATTATTTCTTATCTGTCCTGTGAAATGTGTAGTGTTCAGTAAAGTATATTTACCTAGTTGTTAAAACGCCTGTAAGATAGTATGCGTGGGGATAAAGATTATTGTGATGTCGACTGTACCGACTGATTTGAATAGGTCCAAGTAGAATATTATAAAACTAAACCAATTACATTAACATTCATTACAATAAATGAACGCCTATGCTACTATGGAATTTTCAAGAAATTATTACATTTATTCAATTAGATCACTTATTTGTTCCTGTTAGGTAACTGTTATTAACATTGTTATTAACTTAATTGTGGCAATTTCAAGCACGGTATGTAAACGGTAGGTTTCCTCACGATGTTTTCCTTCAAAGTGAGCGAGTGGTATCGCTACTAAAACTTCACTTAATTAATTATACCTTAATACTTTAATTAAACATACATACACATACATAACCTCACGCCTGTATCCCAGAGGGGTAGGCAGAGACCAGGGACTGCCATTTGCAACGATCCTGACAGATCACCTTCGCTTCATCAACGGTCATAAGCCATTGCAAGCACGCACGCCGGTTCCAGGTACTTTTTATCTTACCTTTGCTAATACATCCCCTATTTGGTCGATGTATGGACGTCCCTTACCAGCCCTTCCAGTCACATTTGCAATATATATTTGTTTCGTCAATCTTTCTTCCTTCATCCTCTCCACATGTTCAAACCAACGCAACATTCCTTTCTCAATAAAATTCTAGTCACTACATACTCTTTTAGTCCACGATGTTCTCTAATCAGACTATTGCGTATCCTGTCATTCAAAGTAACACTACACATACTTTCTACTTCTACTGATTAATTTCTATTTAATTAAACATTCTTCTTCTTCTTCAGGCTGTATTAGTCCACTGCTGGACATAGCCCTCCCCTAATGAGCGCCATAGCGTAAGCGAATTAAACCTTATGGTAAATAAAAGCTGAAAGCGACAGCGCAGCATTACAACGCCGGCCCTAACATTTGAGAGGTCGTGGGTTCGAATGCCGGCATGATCCAATGACTTAGTTTTATAATCTTAGTTTACTTGCTAACTGTGAAAATATGGTAAGGAAACCTGAGTGTCGGATATAGTCACATAAATCTGCGGTGGGTACCCTTGGTAAATATGCCCTCTCTCTGAGAGAAGACTGTACTCTGCTGTGGGACGTATATGGACTACATAAAAGACAATTTTGGCAGTGGCAGTGGGCTGGCCATATCTCGCAAAGAACCGACAACCGTTGTAGTAAACGTGTTCTTGAGTGGAGACCGCGACACGGAAAACGTAGTGTAGGACGCCATCCGACCAGGTGGGAAGACGATCTGCGCAAAACTGCAGCCATGCTGGATGCGGCAAGCTGAAGACAGGGCGCTATGGCGCTCATTAGAGCAGGTGTTGTCCAGCAGTGGACTAATATAGTCTGAAGAAGAAGAAAAGATAATTTTAAAAATGGTATGTACCTAAGACCATTTTAAATCTCAATTGTATACCAACCTGGCAACATAATATTTATTTTTAATTCCCTCTTTATCTCAAGTGGATGTTACAAGAAGGTGTGGCAGAACTTTTTGAAATCATCAATAAACACAGTAATCAAGTCAAAATAACACCGTAATCAATTCACTAAGTAAACATTTTGTTTTTAAAGTGAACATTTTTTTTGACATTGACTTTAGTTTCAATAAGATCGCGTTCTAACACAGACTAGAGTGTTATTGGTGGCCTAAGCATCTACGTAATTAGTCGATTTATTTAGTGTCCAGTGGCATCTTCACTCACACTAGATGGGTGAAGGGACCACTCGGATGCTACAGTGCCTGGGACATGGTTTTAGACGGTGTAGGCCTGCCATGCATCTATACCACCCTGACAGCTTAGTCGGCCTAGTCCACAGGAGAGATTTGTCAACAAGAGTGTGGAGCCAACCAAGCAGTGTGTTTCCTGAAGATGTTTTTATTATTGTTTTAAATCTTTATTGCACTAATAATAAATAATTTGGCCTTTTTGCATCTACTTAATGAGATGATCTATACAGCGTCCAGCGGCATCCTCACTCACACTAGATGGTTGAAGGGACCACTCCGACGCTGTAGTGCCTGGGACATGGTTTTATAGATGGTTTAGGCTTGCCCAGCACCTATACCATCCTGACAGCTTAGTCGGCCTAGCCCACAGGAAAGACTAGTCAATACGTGTGGAGCCAACCAAGCCGCGGGTTTCCTCACGATGTTTTCCTTCACCGTTAGCGTGTGGTATTGCGACTATAAATTCGCAAATGTACGTAACTTTGAAATTAAACAAAGTCATTGGTACATGCCCGCACTCGGGATCGAACCTGGGGCTCTCGCTTGTCAGTCAATGGTTCTACCCACTGAGCTACCACCGCTTATTGCACTAATTATATGAGTAAATGTGCAAGGGCGTGTTTAATGCAAGAGACTTGCAAAGGATATTGCAGGAAAAGAAGGTGAACTACAATAATAAACTTACATAAACATAGGAAGATACGATAACTTATACCTACAGGGGCAAGGAGAGGGGGGGGTTTCTGAACAATAAAAAATATGATAAACCTACACAAACGATAAAACGATATAATAATGATACGTACTTACACACTGAAGATAACAACTAATCACGATTACTTACATATCATTAACTAATAAAAGAATTGGGGATAAACTACTGCCTATTCAGCAGATCGAGGTAGTACTTGGTAACACTCCTCCTGTTTTTCTTCACAATTAGCATGTGGTATTGCGACTGCAAATTCGCAAATGTAACTTAAAAAAAAACATTATTCATGTCGGGATTCGAACCCACGATCTGGCGAATGCGAGGCCGGCGTTCTACGTCTACTCTACCACCGCAGCAGAAATGGGTCTGAGCCCATACGTCTTGCATTACTTATTGTTATTACGGCGTCTCTTTTTTGCACCTCGACTGGTCCGGGATAATAATGGCACGCTCATTGCACACTAGCGGTCTGCCCCGGGTATGCTTGGTTGAGTCCCGGCACCCTAGAGCAGGGTTTCTCAAACTATTCACCTTCCCCAGTGCGCTAGTCCAGGCCATCCAAAAGTTGTCTGGAAGAGATCACTTTTAGTGATAAAGCCGCTATCTCTACTATTAGGTTGAGAAATATCTGTGAGATTTCCATTTTTATGTACGACTGGCTGTGCCCCTCGGTGTTATCCGCGGTTTGTAGATTTTCCTATGGGATTAACATATTTATACTATTTTTATTTTTAATGCACTAACCCGTGCTAAGGACAAATTTAAAAACCTATTTAGAGGCTAAAAATTTCACCCATGCCGGGATTTGAACCCGCAACCTCTGGCTATCCGTGCCAGCGCTCTACCAATTGAGCCAATGGGCGACTCGATGTAGCCGTTTGATAACAAATACTGTGACACGTGATTTTTAAATATTACTAGCGGACTCAACTGAAGCCCTGCATGCAGCGCCATCTACCGGGCTGATTTGAAACTATCCAGGGCGCCACCCAAACGCATACAAAAAAAATCATTCAAATCTGTCCAGCCAGAGGAGTTCAGTGACATACACACGTTCAGTAGAATTATATGTGCAAATAAAGATAAGGTAATTTATTAAAGGACAATTCCGATTCATGACTGTGTTGTAAATATCAGCGATAACATAATTTTTCCAGGGTGAGTTTCATTTTCTTATATACTCCTACAAATAGAACGAGTTGTAAGCACGGCAAAAATATATTTAAAAACGCACTTTAAAAATTCAGCTAAGTGCGAATCGCCTTTGTGCAATAAGGGTTCCGTACCAACCACCACGCAACATAATTTATATAACGAATTTGGCAAAACTGTTTCTTAAAATTCCTCGACATAAAAACAATTTTTAAAAACCTATTTAGACGCTAAAAATTCCACCCATGCCGGGATTCGAACCCGCGACCTCTGGCTATTCGTGCCAGCGCTCTTTCCAACTGAGCTAATGGGCGACTCACCGGCATCAGTGAAATTTCGAACCTCTTTACACTATTCTCTGTATTACGTACAGGCAGCGACATCTGGCTGAAGTAAATTGCATCACCCACAGCCCCGAGTACCTACTTTGCAGTTAGGTTTTTACATCGGAATGATATCGCTGTACCCACATGATTACTATTTTTATTTTTAATGCACTAACCCGTGCTAAGGACAATTTTTAAAAACCTATTTAGAGGCAAAAAATTCCACCAATAAATAGGTTTTTAAAAATTGTCCTTAGCACGGGTTAGTGCATTAAAAATAAAAATAGTAATAAAAACAATTTGTTATATTTTGTATCATCCAGATAACGTATCCCAGGAGGGCTGTTTGGTTTTATTGTATTATTGGTTTTCCGTTAGCATCGCACTTTTGACCGAACGACTTCGTATCCACACAAGACATGGAATTATACTATTTCACACCTTGTTTAAGGCCTGCGCAGATGAAATGCTGTCCCCGGGTACTTTTTTATCTATAGATATAGATCTCTTGTTAATTATATCGTATAACGCATACAAGGACTACCAGTGAGTAGCCTGTACAAAAAGTCCCCAAATTACCGCGGACGCCCAGTGACTGAACTGGACAAAAGAACGGTGGAGTCCCCGAAAAAAAAAATAGAATGGAAATATCCACTCATTAATCGATATGAAATAAAGTGATGTACCCAGAACTTTCTGATAAAGCACTTTTTTCAACATTAAGTAAATTATTAAGTAAATATGGTAATCTCAGAATGTAACAAATGACCGCACACCGTATGCGTTGAGTTCGTGACAAGTACTCGGTGAACATTTTTTACACAATGCAGGATTTTTTGTCCCATGGGATAAAAGTCCCTCATCTGGGCAGGCTCTTAGGATTATCTATATGATTAAATCTACAGGAAATACGTCGTAGATGCAAAAATTTCTTTGTTACATTTAAAATACGTTTTCACGTCGGAAAACTAGTTTTCTTGCATTATAATAATGAACCTTATTATACATAAATTACAACTAGAAGTTATATTTTTACATAAAGTTTTTTTATTCCAATTAATAATTATTTGTAAGGATCGCAGCCATAATAACAAGAAACTCGTATAATTGTGTAGAAAATTTAACAACCAATTGGTTCAAACGTTCTTCACAAATAACTCTTTGAAGGTGCGAAAGACGATCGAACGGGCAAACAGACAGCATAGGCTTAGTATTAGCAACTTTTTTTGGTACGCGACCCTAAAAGTGTAGCCTTTCTGCACTTATACACATACTGTGATGATGAATTGATCAGATCTGTTAATTAACTAACAGTCCCACTTGTACTCGTATATTTTTTCGATTATAAATAGCATGCATCTTGCACTTTCCAGTCTGTTGATTTTAGCTGTAAACATTAGCAATTGTCGGTAATTAATTAAAGATAGAATATAACTTTACATTGTATGTTGGCTTGTTCATCCTGCCTTTCTTAGACCACTTCACTTTTCTGGATAGAAATAACTACAAAATCTTTATCTTTAAATATTTTGAAAAAGACCCGGTATAGTCGAAGAGGCAAATGAAATGAAATGAAAAGGAATAGTATGTACTATAGTATCTATGAAAAAGAAGAGCGCAGAAACTGCGGCTTAATGAACGTTACAAGTCAAACTGGTGTCCATTTCAAAATCTAGATCGTCGTCAGGCTATACTAGTCCACTGCTGGACATAGCCGTCCCCTAAAGAGCGCCACGTTGTGCTATCATAGGGGGTAATGCCCATAATCCCCACGCTGGGCATGCGGGTTGGGGATCGCAGTTCGGTGGAATTGTACCTACTGCAGGGGGCGCTGCTGCCCACCCCCCGGTTTGTGTCCCTTAGTCGCCTTTTACGACACCCGCGGGAAGAATTGGTGCTATTCTCTAGGCCGACACCACACAGCAATACCACTCGTTAACCGTGAAAGAAAACCTCTTGAGGAAACCTGAGTGTCTGAAGTGTTCAAATACCTCAGGGGGCGCTGCTGTCCACACCCCGGTTTGTGTCCCTTAGTCGCCTTTTACGACACCCGCGGATAGAGTTGGGTTGGTGCTATTCTCTAGGCCGACACCACACAGCAACTCTAGATAATTATGAGTGAAAGTGATAAAATCTCAAATTGCACGTCGTTGTTGTCGTCGTCAGGCTAGTCCTGCCCTTAACGTCCCCTACAAAGCATGGAACCGCTCGGGAAAATGCCGCTAGCGTTAGTCATATACGGTCACCCTTCCTTGCGCTGAACGCGCCCTATGTTGCGTAACCTTCGTGATCGTTTGAGATCACTTAGACATCTGGGGCTACGAGCGATTCATAATGCAGATTGGCGATTTCAAATTAGTTGCTCGGGTTCCTTCACGGTTACTTTCACGGTTAGTGAGGAGCTTTGTTACTATTCATGTCGGGTTTTGAACCCCCGACCTCTCGAATGTGAAGCCAGCGATCTACCGCCGCGCTACCACCGCTTCACACCTAGTAAAAGAGCTGAATCATGTCTCTCCTAAATGGATGGATTGCCGTAAAAGTACATACTATTTCAGCATTGCACAATTATTTACATATTGTCAAATGTTTGTCTAAAAGTACAGTCATAGAGTGAAAGTGTGGTGCAATTATAGTCAAATTATAAATCTATTGTAAAATAAAAAGAAATAATTATGCGAGGCCCTTCTACATAATACTCGTATAAAGGTCAACACACATTCTCATATACGCACACATACACAAACGTATTCAGTAGGCATGCAGCTATTTTTTTTATTGTTCATTGGTTAAAAATGTTTATTCTAATAAAAATAATGTACAGAAGTCGTTTCTGCTAAACTCCAATCAATCCTGTATTTATCGTCTCAAATAACATGTGCAAGGATGTTGAACAATAGTTTTTTGACCGATAACCTTACGATAATGTTATTTGACAATTCCAACTCAATTAAAGAACTATTTAATCTAACCGCTGGACTAGCTGTAACGGACCAAGGTCCATACAAGTGCTCAAGCATACTTGTATCAAATAATACATCTATCGATAAAATTATCCGATGAGAGGTTATTCATTTATTAACAGTATACTTCGTGTTGGGATGATACAAAAACAGAGCATGTTGAATTTACAAAAACAATATTATTAAAACAAATAATCCTATTTTAATTTACTGTCCTGTGAAATGTAAATATTTATTAAGTACGTTGTAACGGACCAAGGTCCATACAAGTGCTCACGATCGTTAATATAAATTTGAATTGTGTTCTGTGCGAGTTTGGTTCGAGATAGGTTACGTAGTGAAATCGCGGAAACACTATTTAACGAGATTGATTAGGTAGGTAGGCACTAGTCGTTGGAAAGTCCTTATCATTCAAGTTAGGCATTACAATGAATCTATAAAATACAGCAAATGAGTTTCGTAGCGGGGACGCTTCCTGGGGATTTTGTTGAGGATTGTTTGTGTACTAATCGACATTTCCGTTATTAGTCTTAAAAAGAAAAGGAAAACATTCCGCTTGCTGAGTGAGGCTGGGTTCGATCCCGCGGCCTTCCGGTGGAGATCGGCGTCTGTCGCCGCTGGGCCAATTTGCATTTAAACAAAACAAAATTATGCAATAGGATTCTTTATGTAGTAGTCTATTCGAAGACTGAAATACAGCTAGACATTATTTTGTTTTCTAACAGGGTTTGTTATACCTAGATTAAATTGTGCAACAAGAATTTAGGGATGACTAAATAAATAATGAAATAAAATAATAAGTTACAACGACATCTGCAGTGGACGAACGCACAACTAATAGACTATCGATTGGAAAAAACTCGTCCGCTACCTATCACTTGTGACACGGCATTTCATCCTAACAGATAGATGGCGCTATCGGCGGCTGGGAAGTAGATTCCCTTTAACTGCTTTCAAATCAAATGTTAATTGCTATCACTATTAAAATAGTAGATTATAAGAACAAGTTTCAATATCTTTCTTGTTTTTGCAAGCGCTTGTAGATTTTATAAGCATTTATTTACCTAGTAGTAAAGTAGGTAAAATTCCGTGTTGAGGTAATGTTATGGTTATCAAAGTATACTGAGTTATTCACAGCGATTTTATGTTAGTGATTTGAAGACAGAAAACCATATACTAAAGATATAAATAAGAATAATCTCTAAAACATTCAATTTAGCCCCTACCTAGGAGAGAATAGAATCACAAAACGATAATTAATGCTACGTTTAAACTCTGTAGTATGTCGATAATACATATTGTTATGAAGGGAAACTAATTTATAACACGCCGATGTAATATCAGAGACTTGGTAAAAGTATTATATTCACTTAAACAATAAAAATTACTAAAACTTATAATCAATCAAATAACTACTAACTCCATCTAGGTGAGAATAGGTTCACTAAACTTTCTTTAATCCTACTTTCAATTTCTTTAAAAAGCTTTTAATATGTCTTGTCATGAAAGAAAACTAATGTATAACGCACCGATGTAATATTAGAGACTTTGTAAAAGTAATATATTCACTTAAACAATTAATTTAATAAAACTCAATAAATCAAAATAACTACTAGCTCCATCTAGCCGAGACTGAGATCACTAAATGTTCTTTACGGCTGCTTTCAGAGGTTATTAATGTGTCTTGTCGTGAAAGGAAACTAATCACATCGATGTAATATTGTCTCTGTAAAAAAATGGTCTATTCACAAAAAAAAAAAAAAAATAAAGCTCTTAATTAATCAATTAAAAAAAAAACATCTAGTTTCATTTGAGAATGGATATTAAACTATCTAGGCTAGTGTTGGGATTGAATGATTTAAACAAAAGAAAAAGAACTCGAATGATTCCCTTCATATCCCTTTTTATATCTAGATCACCTATACGTAATCTCGTATGATAATCAATCATAAACTTAATGTCTATAAAAGAAACCACATGGTCTCATTCCGTTCCGCGTTAGTAACCGGCGGCGCCGACTGCCGAGACACGTACCTACAGTTAGGCGAGTGACGCACGTATTTGGTAGGTGTAGTGCGAAGATCGGACGGTACGCGGGTTCGATTCCGTTCAACTTTTTTAAAACAACCATGCACGTCGCTTGGGACAGTATGGGACTAATGTTGTAATGTATGTTTCTGTTGTATAACAGTTATTATTCTTAACATAATTTGTCCAACGTAGTAATTTCTATTTTGATTGTTTATTGGTTTTCTTTCATGGCTCTATGCCTTCGATAGTCTTGTCACGTTATTTATTTCAATAAAATCAAAATTTCAAAGTATATTAACTTAATACCATAATATTTGCGAATGGTATAATTATTTATAATTGTTGCTAGAGGGATAGCTAAAGTTGTTACTCGTAAATAGGAATGAAACATGACACGTAATATATTTAGTCACGAACTGCTAAGAACTATTTATTCAATGTTCGGGAAAGGAATTGAATCATTCATCACTTTTGAAATGTAGCATTTAGGGCATCCCTAATAATTAAATATTGTTGAACGCAGCTTCTTCTCGTATTCATACAGGGTTGCGTGTGTGAGTTTAGAGTATTGCTGTATTGGTGGATTGTAGTTCTCCGATTAGCCGATTCCGGTTTGGGCGCCACTGGTTGCCGCGGCGCCTACTAAAATGATTATAACGTTTCAATTCACAATTGTAGCCTAAGTAGAGTATTTCTAGGTGAATCTGTACTAAATTGAAAGGATGTTTTAACACAAACATTACGCTAAACCTTTATATTAACAGAAGTTAGTTGTCCGTAAGCATTGTGCCGCAGGTCAGTGGTGTGTTGGAATAAATTGTTAAGAAGAAATTATTGTAGACAAATCAATTAAACAGGAAATATCGAGATAAATAAATTGAAAATAAATAATGTATTACATTAAGACACAGGAAATTAATTTACAAAATATCAAAACATTAAAGTTCTGAAACGAGATGGAGGTGGATTTCGGCTGGCCAATCGGGTGTCATTAGGTTTCATGATGGGTTAGACAAAGCGGAATTGGGAGCGGAGCCATTTTGGACGCGCGGGGTTGTTTCGCGAGGCTATAAAAAGGCCGAGGCGCCAGCGGCGCGCACGCATTCTGGACCAGGAAATTCAATAGTACGTACACCTATTCCGCTCGTAGGAAAATTCGCCATTTTGTGTGAATTTATTAGAACTGGGGAGTTTCGATTGCATTTAAATTCGGTAATAGGAAAGTGGCTTTGGATTTGTGACCTAGCATCATCTGTGGGCATTGCGTTCTAGTGTATCAGCCCTGGTGTGAAGTCTCAGGTTTAGAGGTACTTTCGGAGCTAGGGAATTAGATTTGAAAGTAAAAAGTGTAAATGTTAGGAACGGTTTTGGTGAGTATTCCGTACAATTAGCTAGAAAGTTTCCGCGTAAAAATATGGTTTTCAGCATTTGTGATTAGTGTAGCTTCCGCGAAATAAATTGTGAACTAACCCTTTTTCTCCACAGTACAGCGTTTTTGGGGAAATAAATGTGTGCAAAACAAAACTCTCGGTGGCAAGGGCATGTTAGGGATAGGCCGTGTGGCTAGCCTTTGTCGAATACCTACACGACTCGATGTAGGCACACGAGGTTATCAATGACATGTCTGCGCCATAGCTTTCAGAGGTTTGCATCATATTTAATTCCGCATACAAACGTGTGAATTTAGAGCGAATTCACTTGGTAGCCTTATACAGTTGATTTGACAGACTAAATGAGGAATTCCAATATCTAGCTCTGCTTACTATGCTACGGCTGAATCTGAGTCTGCTTTGGTTGAAAGGTTTAAAGAATCCCTTCACCGGAGGTGTGCCCAATTTAATTTATTTGTAAAACAATTTTCCTATATAATTACATGTCATAATTAATTACTTAATTGAGATAATTTCATATTAATTATCTAGCTTGAGAATTGGGTTAAAACGCTTCTTGTGAATGTGGTGTTAGATCTCCTTCCACTAGCATTTGTGGTATAGCAATTTTCCCCCTGCTATTTCCCTGCGTGACAGACGATTCCAGCCCTCTGGCACTTTGCACCCATAACATATCTATGTATTATATTCCGTATATTCTTACCCTGTAAGTGGTACCGATCCCATAAACCACTTACGCATACACACCCTAGGCTACACACTCTGGCCGGCCAGAAAGTCTGAAAGCTAACTGCGTCAAGTCAAGTCAGTCCTTAGCACGAGTTAGTGCATTAAAAAGAATTTAATGACTTGAAACAGTTAGGTTTTCCGGAGTTAGGGAGGATAGCGATAGGTAATAGCTGTGACTAGGGAAACACCATAGGCACTCACACATACACACGATTAAATATAAATGGGGTTTGCTTTGCTGAAACAATTTGGTTGGTGGTTAAATTCATTAGCTTACTGGGCTGGGAATGTTAGGTAGGCTCCCCTTTTTCTTCCAGGGTATCCAGAGTTGAATGATGAGAGTAAGTATTTCCCCAGCTCCCCACATATGCGGTCATTATTCGTCTGTTAGGATCATTTTAAATTGACAAATAAGTGAATTGGTGTCTCCTCAATGTTTCCTATTGAAGCTATTAAATCAGGTAGATAAAAGCGTTACGTTTAATGTCTCGATTCAATTAGGGTAAGGTAGGTTAATCTGTCTAAACCCGTTATAAAATTATAGCATTTTAATTCTGATTTGGTACCTACTAAACGTATTGTTTACAACTTTTGTCAATATTTAATATCAATGATTGTTAGATAACACTAGGTGTGAGGTTCTGTGCGTATTAACCTAACAGTGACATTTCAATCGAACTAAGGAATAGGTTTAGAGCGATGCGGTACCTATATAATAGCTGTCTAACTCGTGACCTTCGGGTCATTCAACTCTTGCGTTTATGTAGGTAGGGGCGTATTTTTCTCTCGACCGAAGTTATATAGGTATGTTACGTTTGTAATAGATCATATAGGTACTTACTACTGAATGGGAACACAATAATATACGCAATATAGGGTGTCAAGTATATAGGGTGGTCAATTACGGTTTATAATTATGTTACGTTTGTTAGTAGATTATATACTATATAGGAACGCATAGTCTGAATATAGTCACGATATAGGGTGTCCAGTATATAGGGTTATCAAATTACGGATTATGATAGACAAGGAAAGGACGTTATGGGACGTTAGTGAGTAGTTAGAAGCCACTATAGGCTTTTTAATAGTAAGGCTTATTTTTGTAGTAGGTATATTGGCTTAATTCTTGGCATTATTTCATGGTTGCGTGGGTTCGGCTGAGATGTTTCAGTTTGGTCAGCTTCGATGAAGTTGTTCCAAAGTACTTTGTGCATTGGTCTACCTACCTCACTCACACTCTTCTGCCAATGCATTGTACTACTGAACATCCTTTTGCCGTTTCTTACGTTAATTGTGTGTCCTGGGTCTTAAGACTTTTATACCTAATTATGCTTATTGTGCGTTTATTATATTTATTTCCTTCTGATGACTTGTGCTTTAGTATCATTCATAGTTGCGTTGGTTTGGCCAGATTGTTTCAGTGTTGGTAGGCTTCGATGAAGTCTTTTCCAACGTACTTTGTGCATTTGGCTACCTACCTCTCTCTCTCTCTCTTCTGCCAATGCATTGTACTGCTGGACGTCTCTTTGCCAATTCCTGCGTTAATTGTGTGTGATACTTAAGGCATATACGTAGTTAGGTTATTATATTTATTTTGGGAATATGTACAGATTTTATCGTTAGTATTTTCTTTAGTTGATTGATTTCTCCTATAGTGGCATTTCATGGTTGCGTGAGTTTGGCCAGATTGTTTCAGTGTTGGTAAGCTTCGGTGAAGTCTTTTCCAACGTACTTTGTGCATTTGGTTACTTACCTACCTCTCTCACTTTCGTCAACTGCCAATGCATTGTACTGCTGAACGTCGCTTTGCCAATTCTCGCGTAATTATGTATGTCTACTTGAGGAATAGACTCGGGATAATGAATCACTGTACCTATTCTTATTTCTAGTCTGTCATAGTATATTATTTATAAGTATATATTAACAGTATAACGTAGTGGTGGCCATACCCCATCCAGGGTAGATATAATTAGCTCTATCAACTAGTAGATAACCGAGTATTGTACTCATTTCATATTAATCCGTTCTTATCTACCTAGTTGGCTAATAATGTCTGTCTTAACCGGCCTTTTTGGTAGGGGACGTTATACTATAACACTCACGTGTTTGCTGTATGACATTTGGTTTATTTGGTACTTTTATATTTTATTTATTTAGAACTAGTTTTGTAAGAGTTACATATTTCATCCTAGTTTTATTTCTTTTAACTTAATTTCAGCTTAACCTGTTATCTATTTAATTTATTATAAATCATATCTTGCTTTCGCTTATTTCATTCGCTTGATTGCTGTTTTCATTTATATTTACTTGCTTTAAGCTAACCTTTGGTTCCTGTTCATTAATCTAAATTCTGCTATTGTATTTAGGCGGATCTCTAACACACTCTCGTTACTCAATCTCATATCCTAAAAGAGCTTAGGTTACTAATACGTTCACAACGAAGGGTTCTCATTAGACTAGACGATCACAGTTGGCCATTAGAGTGTTTTGCATCATAGTTTTTTTATTAGGTAGGTTAATTATTATTGCACGCTTTTCTTCTTAAGTGGGTTAAAGTCTTTTTTTAAGCGGGGTGGGGTGTTACAATATGGTGTTGCCGTGACCATGATGTTTTAAGATTGAGTAGCTTATATATATGATGCAAAATATTCCTTTTTTCTTTTCATTATCGTTGGCTTTATGCCACAATTTGATGTTCGTGAAATGGAAAGGTTTGAGATTGACGATGAGGGTGTGATTGAGATCCGTTTATATGCTTTCGTATAGATTTTTGGATGCGTACACGAATGAAACTAAATATTTTATTCGCGTATGGATCGATTAATCTAATTGCTACTTGTAATCATGTTAATTCGACTAGCGTTCCATAGCGTCTTTTGGTTTCCAACTAAATTACTTTATTTTAAAGCAGAAACCTTAGTTCGTTAGACACATTTTATTCTATTACATTTTATTTTAGCCTCTAAATAGGTTTTTAAACATTTTATTCTGTTACACGGTTCAGTTGTTAATTAGGTAGAGGTATGTCAACGGTTTTTTATTCGGGGGGTTGTATGAAACTATATTTTACGCCACACTTAGTTACGTTCATTGGGAAGCTAGGGCAAATAATATTTTTAATTTAGTAAACTAATAAACCTATTAGGAAATTAATAAAAAGAACTTTGCTTAATTTTATCAGCTTTATCATCCAATTTTATTAACCTAGGGTATTTTCGTATGGGGGTTGCCTAAATATAGAAGTATCACAGGATTTTAAATTGACTTTCCTTTTGAATATTATCTGTTTAATATTTCAACTTGCTTTTGTTATAAATTAATTAATTTGGTTTAATTATTTTATGCTGGTTTGATAATTATTTTTTTTTTTCAAGATATTCATTTGGCGGAAACTAGTCTTTCATTTGGGGGGTTGTAGTAAAAAGAAATATAAATAACAAGGTTTTCTTGGCGGGGGGTTGCTCTTATAGTATTATTAAGAATCTAGTTTTGCGTAATTCGGTAGGTTTCGTAATTCAGCGGTTGCGTTAATAAAGTCTGTTATTATTTTAATTTTAAGCAGGTATTTAGAGCTGTTCAATTAAGAGCGGTTCAATTAACAAAAAAAAAAAATCGTATTTTAAATAACATACGGATATTTCGTTATTTCATACTTTTCTTAATAAATTATTTTATAAAAAAAAAACCGCTTTTTGTTTGATTTTTGGTAATCCGCGTAGAAAGTAAACAATAAATAAAAAAATAAAAAAGTCATGTTTTGTTTTAATAATCCGCGTACAGTAAACGATAAAAGTAGATAATCGAACATTCTAAAGCTGCACTATTATTATTAATTTTCTTATTACTTGCGTTTACCCAAATATCTTTGTTAATAAAAACCGAATGCGGATTAATCTAATCGAGTTATAATTTGATTATTTAATTTTCGTCGTTGACTGTACATTTAAAACCCAGGTAATTAAAAAGGTTTTGAAAGGTATTCTGGTAATGAAATTTTGAGGTATTGTGTACGGTAATCAAGGTAATTCAAGGTATTGTGTAAGGTAATAAAAAAAAAAATCTTGCGTCTCATAACGTCTATCAATAGATATATTTGCGGTCGTGGGCTTTGTTTAAATAAATTTGTTTATTTTATGCCGCGGTAATAAAAAATGTATTTGTCTGCGAAGAGTTGATTCGCTTAATTCTCAGGCTTCATATATCAGTATGAAAACAAGTAAGAGTATGTTTGGGTATAATCCAATGGATGAGGAAGGAATTAGTTGGAGTATAAAGAAAGATAATGAAAGAGGGGCTTGAATGGAAGTTCTAGAGTTCGGTGAATCGGTCTAACGCAGATAACTTGTTTTATTACGTTTCTGAATACAGCACACACCTCAATCGGATACAAATACATCTTTTGGTTTTCATTTTAAAGTAATTTAAATTGTATTTGTATCCCGGACTCCACAAGAAGCTAAGAACTAGTTTCGGCAACTACACAAGCTCCAGAAGCGAAGATGTTGTCGATTGGGGATTTTAATTGATTAATATCGTTTGTTTGATAGCTTTCGGTAGTGATCTCACAGCTGATTGTTATTTGAGGCTATTGTAAGAGTCGGTTCTATTACCGGTGCACGCTTGCTCTTGGGGAGGCCTCCCCTTTGGAGTTTAATGCGAGTGTATCTGGTAGTTAGTAGTCGGTGCCTTCGGGCTGTCCTGCCTCACAACCAGGATCTCTTTATCAAGGTCTTAAATGATAGGCTGGGTTAAAAGCTGCTAAGCGATCCGAATAAAACGGTGTCGATTGAAATTTCACGTAGTCAATTATCCGAAGAGTCTGGTTGAAAAACAAAACTCATTCATTCCGTCACATTTGGAAAATAGTGAAACAAGAAGGTAATTAGTAATTTTTAAAGCAAAATACTCTCGTGATCACTTATGTTTTATTGAAAATTTGATAACGTCAGGTCTTATCCAAATTTTGGGGGTTGATTGTAACGGACCAAGGTCCATACAAGTGCTCAAGCATACTTGTATCAAATAATACATCTATCGATAAAATTATCCGATGAGAGGTTATTCATTTATTAACAGTATACTTCGTGTTGGGATGATACAAAAACAGAGCATGTTGAATTTACAAAAACAATATTATTAAAACAAATAATCCTATTTTAATTTACTGTCCTGTGAAATGTAAATATTTATTAAGTACGTTGTAACGGACCAAGGTCCATACAAGTGCTCACGATCGTTAATATAAATTTGAATTGTGTTCTGTGCGAGTTTGGTTCGAGATAGGTTACGTAGTGAAATCGCGGAAACACTATTTAACGAGATTGATTAGGTAGGTAGGCACTAGTCGTTGGAAAGTCCTTATCATTCAAGTTAGGCATTACAATGAATCTATAAAATACAGCAAATGAGTTTCGTAGCGGGGACGCTTCCTGGGGATTTTGTTGAGGATTGTTTGTGTACTAATCGACATTTCCGTTATTAGTCTTAAAAAGAAAAGGAAAACATTCCGCTTGCTGAGTGAGGCTGGGTTCGATCCCGCGGCCTTCCGGTGGAGATCGGCGTCTGTCGCCGCTGGGCCAATTTGCATTTAAACAAAACAAAATTATGCAATAGGATTCTTTATGTAGTAGTCTATTCGAAGACTGAAATACAGCTAGACATTATTTTGTTTTCTAACAGGGTTTGTTATACCTAGATTAAATTGTGCAACAAGAATTTAGGGATGACTAAATAAATAATGGAATAAAATAATAAGTTACAACGACATCTGCAGTGGACGAACGCACAACTAATAGACTATCGATTGGAAAAAACTCGTCCGCTACCTATCACTTGTGACACGGCATTTCATCCTAACAGATAGATGGCGCTATCGGCGGCTGGGAAGTAGATTCCCTTTAACTGCTTTCAAATCAAATGTTAATTGCTATCACTATTAAAATAGTAGATTATAAGAACAAGTTTCAATATCTTTCTTGTTTTTGCAAGCGCTTGTAGATTTTATAAGCATTTATTTACCTAGTAGTAAAGTAGGTAAAATTCCGTGTTGAGGTAATGTTATGGTTATCAAAGTATACTGAGTTATTCACAGCGATTTTATGTTAGTGATTTGAAGACAGAAAACCATATACTAAAGATATAAATAAGAATAATCTCTAAAACATTCAATTTAGCCCCTACCTAGGAGAGAATAGAATCACAAAACGATAATTAATGCTACGTTTAAACTCTGTAGTATGTCGATAATACATATTGTTATGAAGGGAAACTAATTTATAACACGCCGATGTAATATCAGAGACTTGGTAAAAGTATTATATTCACTTAAACAATAAAAATTACTAAAACTTATAATCAATCAAATAACTACTAACTCCATCTAGGTGAGAATAGGTTCACTAAACTTTCTTTAATCCTACTTTCAATTTCTTTAAAAAGCTTTTAATATGTCTTGTCATGAAAGAAAACTAATGTATAACGCACCGATGTAATATTAGAGACTTTGTAAAAGTAATATATTCACTTAAACAATTAATTTAATAAAACTCAATAAATCAAAATAACTACTAGCTCCATCTAGCCGAGACTGAGATCACTAAATGTTCTTTACGGCTGCTTTCAGAGGTTATTAATGTGTCTTGTCGTGAAAGGAAACTAATCACATCGATGTAATATTGTCTCTGTAAAAAAATGGTCTATTCACAAAAAAAAAAAAAAATAAAGCTCTTAATTAATCAATTAAAAAAAAAACATCTAGTTTCATTTGAGAATGGATATTAAACTATCTAGGCTAGTGTTGGGATTGAATGATTTAAACAAAAGAAAAAGAACTCGAATGATTCCATTCATATCCCTTTTTATATCTAGATCACCTATACGTAATCTCGTATGATAATCAATCATAAACTTAATGTCTATAAAAGAAACCACATGGTCTCATTCCGTTCCGCGTTAGTAACCGGCGGCGCCGACTGCCGAGACACGTACCTACAGTTAGGCGAGTGACGCACGTATTTGGTAGGTGTAGTGCGAAGATCGGACGGTACGCGGGTTCGATTCCGTTCAACTTTTTTAAAACAACCATGCACGTCGCTTGGGACAGTATGGGACTAATGTTGTAATGTATGTTTCTGTTGTATAACAGTTATTATTCTTAACATAATTTGTCCAACGTAGTAATTTCTATTTTGATTGTTTATTGGTTTTCTTTCATGGCTCTATGCCTTCGATAGTCTTGTCACGTTATTTATTTCAATAAAATCAAAATTTCAAAGTATATTAACTTAATACCATAATATTTGCGAATGGTATAATTATTTATAATTGTTGCTAGAGGGATAGCTAAAGTTGTTACTCGTAAATAGGAATGAAACATGACACGTAATATATTTAGTCACGAACTGCTAAGAACTATTTATTCAATGTTCGGGAAAGGAATTGAATCATTCATCACTTTTGAAATGTAGCATTTAGGGCATCCCTAATAATTAAATATTGTTGAACGCAGCTTCTTCTCGTATTCATACAGGGTTGCGTGTGTGAGTTTAGAGTATTGCTGTATTGGTGGATTGTAGTTCTCCGATTAGCCGATTCCGGTTTGGGCGCCACTGGTTGCCGCGGCGCCTACTAAAATGATTATAACGTTTCAATTCACAATTGTAGCCTAAGTAGAGTATTTCTAGGTGAATCTGTACTAAATTGAAAGGATGTTTTAACACAAACATTACGCTAAACCTTTATATTAACAGAAGTTAGTTGTCCGTAAGCATTGTGCCGCAGGTCAGTGGTGTGTTGGAATAAATTGTTAAGAAGAAATTATTGTAGACAAATCAATTAAACAGGAAATATCGAGATAAATAAATTGAAAATAAATAATGTATTACATTAAGACACAGGAAATTAATTTACAAAATATCAAAACATTAAAGTTCTGAAACGAGATGGAGGTGGATTTCGGCTGGCCAATCGGGTGTCATTAGGTTTCATGATGGGTTAGACAAAGCGGAATTGGGAGCGGAGCCATTTTGGACGCGCGGGGTTGTTTCGCGAGGCTATAAAAAGGCCGAGGCGCCAGCGGCGCGCACGCATTCTGGACCAGGAAATTCAATAGTACGTACACCTATTCCGCTCGTAGGAAAATTCGCCATTTTGTGTGAATTTATTAGAACTGGGGAGTTTCGATTGCATTTAAATTCGGTAATAGGAAAGTGGCTTTGGATTTGTGACCTAGCATCATCTGTGGGCATTGCGTTCTAGTGTATCAGCCCTGGTGTGAAGTCTCAGGTTTAGAGGTACTTTCGGAGCTAGGGAATTAGATTTGAAAGTAAAAAGTGTAAATGTTAGGAACGGTTTTGGTGAGTATTCCGTACAATTAGCTAGAAAGTTTCCGCGTAAAAATATGGTTTTCAGCATTTGTGATTAGTGTAGCTTCCGCGAAATAAATTGTGAACTAACCCTTTTTCTCCACAGTACAGCGTTTTTGGGGAAATAAATGTGTGCAAAACAAAACTCTCGGTGGCAAGGGCATGTTAGGGATAGGCCGTGTGGCTAGCCTTTGTCGAATACCTACACGACTCGATGTAGGCACACGAGGTTATCAATGACATGTCTGCGCCATAGCTTTCAGAGGTTTGCATCATATTTAATTCCGCATACAAACGTGTGAATTTAGAGCGAATTCACTTGGTAGCCTTATACAGTTGATTTGACAGACTAAATGAGGAATTCCAATATCTAGCTCTGCTTACTATGCTACGGCTGAATCTGAGTCTGCTTTGGTTGAAAGGTTTAAAGAATCCCTTCACCGGAGGTGTGCCCAATTTAATTTATTTGTAAAACAATTTTCCTATATAATTACATGTCATAATTAATTACTTAATTGAGATAATTTCATATTAATTATCTAGCTTGAGAATTGGGTTAAAACGCTTCTTGTGAATGTGGTGTTAGATCTCCTTCCACTAGCATTTGTGGTATAGCAATTTTCCCCCTGCTATTTCCCTGCGTGACAGACGATTCCAGCCCTCTGGCACTTTGCACCCATAACATATCTATGTATTATATTCCGTATATTCTTACCCTGTAAGTGGTACCGATCCCATAAACCACTTACGCATACACACCCTAGGCTACACACTCTGGCCGGCCAGAAAGTCTGAAAGCTAACTGCGTCAAGTCAAGTCAGTCCTTAGCACGAGTTAGTGCATTAAAAAGAATTTAATGACTTGAAACAGTTAGGTTTTCCGGAGTTAGGGAGGATAGCGATAGGTAATAGCTGTGACTAGGGAAACACCATAGGCACTCACACATACACACGATTAAATATAAATGGGGTTTGCTTTGCTGAAACAATTTGGTTGGTGGTTAAATTCATTAGCTTACTGGGCTGGGAATGTTAGGTAGGCTCCCCTTTTTCTTCCAGGGTATCCAGAGTTGAATGATGAGAGTAAGTATTTCCCCAGCTCCCCACATATGCGGTCATTATTCGTCTGTTAGGATCATTTTAAATTGACAAATAAGTGAATTGGTGTCTCCTCAATGTTTCCTATTGAAGCTATTAAATCAGGTAGATAAAAGCGTTACGTTTAATGTCTCGATTCAATTAGGGTAAGGTAGGTTAATCTGTCTAAACCCGTTATAAAATTATAGCATTTTAATTCTGATTTGGTACCTACTAAACGTATTGTTTACAACTTTTGTCAATATTTAATATCAATGATTGTTAGATAACACTAGGTGTGAGGTTCTGTGCGTATTAACCTAACAGTGACATTTCAATCGAACTAAGGAATAGGTTTAGAGCGATGCGGTACCTATATAATAGCTGTCTAACTCGTGACCTTCGGGTCATTCAACTCTTGCGTTTATGTAGGTAGGGGCGTATTTTTCTCTCGACCGAAGTTATATAGGTATGTTACGTTTGTAATAGATCATATAGGTACTTACTACTGAATGGGAACACAATAATATACGCAATATAGGGTGTCAAGTATATAGGGTGGTCAATTACGGTTTATAATTATGTTACGTTTGTTAGTAGATTATATACTATATAGGAACGCATAGTCTGAATATAGTCACGATATAGGGTGTCCAGTATATAGGGTTATCAAATTACGGATTATGATAGACAAGGAAAGGACGTTATGGGACGTTAGTGAGTAGTTAGAAGCCACTATAGGCTTTTTAATAGTAAGGCTTATTTTTGTAGTAGGTATATTGGCTTAATTCTTGGCATTATTTCATGGTTGCGTGGGTTCGGCTGAGATGTTTCAGTTTGGTCAGCTTCGATGAAGTTGTTCCAAAGTACTTTGTGCATTGGTCTACCTACCTCACTCACACTCTTCTGCCAATGCATTGTACTACTGAACATCCCTTTGCCGTTTCTTACGTTAATTGTGTGTCCTGGGTCTTAAGACTTTTATACCTAATTATGCTTATTGTGCGTTTATTATATTTATTTCCTTCTGATGACTTGTGCTTTAGTATCATTCATAGTTGCGTTGGTTTGGCCAGATTGTTTCAGTGTTGGTAGGCTTCGATGAAGTCTTTTCCAACGTACTTTGTGCATTTGGCTACCTACCTCTCTCTCTCTCTCTTCTGCCAATGCATTGTACTGCTGGACGTCTCTTTGCCAATTCCTGCGTTAATTGTGTGTGATACTTAAGGCATATACGTAGTTAGGTTATTATATTTATTTTGGGAATATGTACAGATTTTATCGTTAGTATTTTCTTTAGTTGATTGATTTCTCCTATAGTGGCATTTCATGGTTGCGTGAGTTTGGCCAGATTGTTTCAGTGTTGGTAAGCTTCGGTGAAGTCTTTTCCAACGTACTTTGTGCATTTGGTTACTTACCTACCTCTCTCACTTTCGTCAACTGCCAATGCATTGTACTGCTGAACGTCGCTTTGCCAATTCTCGCGTAATTATGTATGTCTACTTGAGGAATAGACTCGGGATAATGAATCACTGTACCTATTCTTATTTCTAGTCTGTCATAGTATATTATTTATAAGTATATATTAACAGTATAACGTAGTGGTGGCCATACCCCATCCAGGGTAGATATAATTAGCTCTATCAACTAGTAGATAACCGAGTATTGTACTCATTTCATATTAATCCGTTCTTATCTACCTAGTTGGCTAATAATGTCTGTCTTAACCGGCCTTTTTGGTAGGGGACGTTATACTATAACACTCACGTGTTTGCTGTATGACATTTGGTTTATTTGGTACTTTTATATTTTATTTATTTAGAACTAGTTTTGTAAGAGTTACATATTTCATCCTAGTTTTATTTCTTTTAACTTAATTTCAGCTTAACCTGTTATCTATTTAATTTATTATAAATCATATCTTGCTTTCGCTTATTTCATTCGCTTGATTGCTGTTTTCATTTATATTTACTTGCTTTAAGCTAACCTTTGGTTCCTGTTCATTAATCTAAATTCTGCTATTGTATTTAGGCGGATCTCTAACACACTCTCGTTACTCAATCTCATATCCTAAAAGAGCTTAGGTTACTAATACGTTCACAACGAAGGGTTCTCATTAGACTAGACGATCACAGTTGGCCATTAGAGTGTTTTGCATCATAGTTTTTTTATTAGGTAGGTTAATTATTATTGCACGCTTTTCTTCTTAAGTGGGTTAAAGTCTTTTTTTAAGCGGGGTGGGGTGTTACAATATGGTGTTGCCGTGACCATGATGTTTTAAGATTGAGTAGCTTATATATATGATGCAAAATATTCCTTTTTTCTTTTCATTATCGTTGGCTTTATGCCACAATTTGATGTTCGTGAAATGGAAAGGTTTGAGATTGACGATGAGGGTGTGATTGAGATCCGTTTATATGCTTTCGTATAGATTTTTGGATGCGTACACGAATGAAACTAAATATTTTATTCGCGTATGGATCGATTAATCTAATTGCTACTTGTAATCATGTTAATTCGACTAGCGTTCCATAGCGTCTTTTGGTTTCCAACTAAATTACTTTATTTTAAAGCAGAAACCTTAGTTCGTTAGACACATTTTATTCTATTACATTTTATTTTAGCCTCTAAATAGGTTTTTAAACATTTTATTCTGTTACACGGTTCAGTTGTTAATTAGGTAGAGGTATGTCAACGGTTTTTTATTCGGGGGGTTGTATGAAACTATATTTTACGCCACACTTAGTTACGTTCATTGGGAAGCTAGGGCAAATAATATTTTTAATTTAGTAAACTAATAAACCTATTAGGAAATTAATAAAAAGAACTTTGCTTAATTTTATCAGCTTTATCATCCAATTTTATTAACCTAGGGTATTTTCGTATGGGGGTTGCCTAAATATAGAAGTATCACAGGATTTTAAATTGACTTTCCTTTTGAATATTATCTGTTTAATATTTCAACTTGCTTTTGTTATAAATTAATTAATTTGGTTTAATTATTTTATGCTGGTTTGATAATTATTTTTTTTTTTCAAGATATTCATTTGGCGGAAACTAGTCTTTCATTTGGGGGGTTGTAGTAAAAAGAAATATAAATAACAAGGTTTTCTTGGCGGGGGGTTGCTCTTATAGTATTATTAAGAATCTAGTTTTGCGTAATTCGGTAGGTTTCGTAATTCAGCGGTTGCGTTAATAAAGTCTGTTATTATTTTAATTTTAAGCAGGTATTTAGAGCTGTTCAATTAAGAGCGGTTCAATTAACAAAAAAAAAAAATCGTATTTTAAATAACATACGGATATTTCGTTATTTCATACTTTTCTTAATAAATTATTTTATAAAAAAAAAACCGCTTTTTGTTTGATTTTTGGTAATCCGCGTAGAAAGTAAACAATAAATAAAAAAATAAAAAAGTCATGTTTTGTTTTAATAATCCGCGTACAGTAAACGATAAAAGTAGATAATCGAACATTCTAAAGCTGCACTATTATTATTAATTTTCTTATTACTTGCGTTTACCCAAATATCTTTGTTAATAAAAACCGAATGCGGATTAATCTAATCGAGTTATAATTTGATTATTTAATTTTCGTCGTTGACTGTACATTTAAAACCCAGGTAATTAAAAAGGTTTTGAAAGGTATTCTGGTAATGAAATTTTGAGGTATTGTGTACGGTAATCAAGGTAATTCAAGGTATTGTGTAAGGTAATAAAAAAAAAAATCTTGCGTCTCATAACGTCTATCAATAGATATATTTGCGGTCGTGGGCTTTGTTTAAATAAATTTGTTTATTTTATGCCGCGGTAATAAAAAATGTATTTGTCTGCGAAGAGTTGATTCGCTTAATTCTCAGGCTTCATATATCAGTATGAAAACAAGTAAGAGTATGTTTGGGTATAATCCAATGGATGAGGAAGGAATTAGTTGGAGTATAAAGAAAGATAATGAAAGAGGGGCTTGAATGGAAGTTCTAGAGTTCGGTGAATCGGTCTAACGCAGATAACTTGTTTTATTACGTTTCTGAATACAGCACACACCTCAATCGGATACAAATACATCTTTTGGTTTTCATTTTAAAGTAATTTAAATTGTATTTGTATCCCGGACTCCACAAGAAGCTAAGAACTAGTTTCGGCAACTACACAAGCTCCAGAAGCGAAGATGTTGTCGATTGGGGATTTTAATTGATTAATATCGTTTGTTTGATAGCTTTCGGTAGTGATCTCACAGCTGATTGTTATTTGAGGCTATTGTAAGAGTCGGTTCTATTACCGGTGCACGCTTGCTCTTGGGGAGGCCTCCCCTTTGGAGTTTAATGCGAGTGTATCTGGTAGTTAGTAGTCGGTGCCTTCGGGCTGTCCTGCCTCACAACCAGGATCTCTTTATCAAGGTCTTAAATGATAGGCTGGGTTAAAAGCTGCTAAGCGATCCGAATAAAACGGTGTCGATTGAAATTTCACGTAGTCAATTATCCGAAGAGTCTGGTTGAAAAACAAAACTCATTCATTCCGTCACATTTGGAAAATAGTGAAACAAGAAGGTAATTAGTAATTTTTAAAGCAAAATACTCTCGTGATCACTTATGTTTTATTGAAAATTTGATAACGTCAGGTCTTATCCAAATTTTGGGGGTTGATTGTAACGGACCAAGGTCCATACAAGTGCTCAAGCATACTTGTATCAAATAATACATCTATCGATAAAATTATCCGATGAGAGGTTATTCATTTATTAACAGTATACTTCGTGTTGGGATGATACAAAAACAGAGCATGTTGAATTTACAAAAACAATATTATTAAAACAAATAATCCTATTTTAATTTACTGTCCTGTGAAATGTAAATATTTATTAAGTACGTTGTAACGGACCAAGGTCCATACAAGTGCTCACGATCGTTAATATAAATTTGAATTGTGTTCTGTGCGAGTTTGGTTCGAGATAGGTTACGTAGTGAAATCGCGGAAACACTATTTAACGAGATTGATTAGGTAGGTAGGCACTAGTCGTTGGAAAGTCCTTATCATTCAAGTTAGGCATTACAATGAATCTATAAAATACAGCAAATGAGTTTCGTAGCGGGGACGCTTCCTGGGGATTTTGTTGAGGATTGTTTGTGTACTAATCGACATTTCCGTTATTAGTCTTAAAAAGAAAAGGAAAACATTCCGCTTGCTGAGTGAGGCTGGGTTCGATCCCGCGGCCTTCCGGTGGAGATCGGCGTCTGTCGCCGCTGGGCCAATTTGCATTTAAACAAAACAAAATTATGCAATAGGATTCTTTATGTAGTAGTCTATTCGAAGACTGAAATACAGCTAGACATTATTTTGTTTTCTAACAGGGTTTGTTATACCTAGATTAAATTGTGCAACAAGAATTTAGGGATGACTAAATAAATAATGGAATAAAATAATAAGTTACAACGACATCTGCAGTGGACGAACGCACAACTAATAGACTATCGATTGGAAAAAACTCGTCCGCTACCTATCACTTGTGACACGGCATTTCATCCTAACAGATAGATGGCGCTATCGGCGGCTGGGAAGTAGATTCCCTTTAACTGCTTTCAAATCAAATGTTAATTGCTATCACTATTAAAATAGTAGATTATAAGAACAAGTTTCAATATCTTTCTTGTTTTTGCAAGCGCTTGTAGATTTTATAAGCATTTATTTACCTAGTAGTAAAGTAGGTAAAATTCCGTGTTGAGGTAATGTTATGGTTATCAAAGTATACTGAGTTATTCACAGCGATTTTATGTTAGTGATTTGAAGACAGAAAACCATATACTAAAGATATAAATAAGAATAATCTCTAAAACATTCAATTTAGCCCCTACCTAGGAGAGAATAGAATCACAAAACGATAATTAATGCTACGTTTAAACTCTGTAGTATGTCGATAATACATATTGTTATGAAGGGAAACTAATTTATAACACGCCGATGTAATATCAGAGACTTGGTAAAAGTATTATATTCACTTAAACAATAAAAATTACTAAAACTTATAATCAATCAAATAACTACTAACTCCATCTAGGTGAGAATAGGTTCACTAAACTTTCTTTAATCCTACTTTCAATTTCTTTAAAAAGCTTTTAATATGTCTTGTCATGAAAGAAAACTAATGTATAACGCACCGATGTAATATTAGAGACTTTGTAAAAGTAATATATTCACTTAAACAATTAATTTAATAAAACTCAATAAATCAAAATAACTACTAGCTCCATCTAGCCGAGACTGAGATCACTAAATGTTCTTTACGGCTGCTTTCAGAGGTTATTAATGTGTCTTGTCGTGAAAGGAAACTAATCACATCGATGTAATATTGTCTCTGTAAAAAAATGGTCTATTCACAAAAAAAAAAAAAAATAAAGCTCTTAATTAATCAATTAAAAAAAAAACATCTAGTTTCATTTGAGAATGGATATTAAACTATCTAGGCTAGTGTTGGGATTGAATGATTTAAACAAAAGAAAAAGAACTCGAATGATTCCATTCATATCCCTTTTTATATCTAGATCACCTATACGTAATCTCGTATGATAATCAATCATAAACTTAATGTCTATAAAAGAAACCACATGGTCTCATTCCGTTCCGCGTTAGTAACCGGCGGCGCCGACTGCCGAGACACGTACCTACAGTTAGGCGAGTGACGCACGTATTTGGTAGGTGTAGTGCGAAGATCGGACGGTACGCGGGTTCGATTCCGTTCAACTTTTTTAAAACAACCATGCACGTCGCTTGGGACAGTATGGGACTAATGTTGTAATGTATGTTTCTGTTGTATAACAGTTATTATTCTTAACATAATTTGTCCAACGTAGTAATTTCTATTTTGATTGTTTATTGGTTTTCTTTCATGGCTCTATGCCTTCGATAGTCTTGTCACGTTATTTATTTCAATAAAATCAAAATTTCAAAGTATATTAACTTAATACCATAATATTTGCGAATGGTATAATTATTTATAATTGTTGCTAGAGGGATAGCTAAAGTTGTTACTCGTAAATAGGAATGAAACATGACACGTAATATATTTAGTCACGAACTGCTAAGAACTATTTATTCAATGTTCGGGAAAGGAATTGAATCATTCATCACTTTTGAAATGTAGCATTTAGGGCATCCCTAATAATTAAATATTGTTGAACGCAGCTTCTTCTCGTATTCATACAGGGTTGCGTGTGTGAGTTTAGAGTATTGCTGTATTGGTGGATTGTAGTTCTCCGATTAGCCGATTCCGGTTTGGGCGCCACTGGTTGCCGCGGCGCCTACTAAAATGATTATAACGTTTCAATTCACAATTGTAGCCTAAGTAGAGTATTTCTAGGTGAATCTGTACTAAATTGAAAGGATGTTTTAACACAAACATTACGCTAAACCTTTATATTAACAGAAGTTAGTTGTCCGTAAGCATTGTGCCGCAGGTCAGTGGTGTGTTGGAATAAATTGTTAAGAAGAAATTATTGTAGACAAATCAATTAAACAGGAAATATCGAGATAAATAAATTGAAAATAAATAATGTATTACATTAAGACACAGGAAATTAATTTACAAAATATCAAAACATTAAAGTTCTGAAACGAGATGGAGGTGGATTTCGGCTGGCCAATCGGGTGTCATTAGGTTTCATGATGGGTTAGACAAAGCGGAATTGGGAGCGGAGCCATTTTGGACGCGCGGGGTTGTTTCGCGAGGCTATAAAAAGGCCGAGGCGCCAGCGGCGCGCACGCATTCTGGACCAGGAAATTCAATAGTACGTACACCTATTCCGCTCGTAGGAAAATTCGCCATTTTGTGTGAATTTATTAGAACTGGGGAGTTTCGATTGCATTTAAATTCGGTAATAGGAAAGTGGCTTTGGATTTGTGACCTAGCATCATCTGTGGGCATTGCGTTCTAGTGTATCAGCCCTGGTGTGAAGTCTCAGGTTTAGAGGTACTTTCGGAGCTAGGGAATTAGATTTGAAAGTAAAAAGTGTAAATGTTAGGAACGGTTTTGGTGAGTATTCCGTACAATTAGCTAGAAAGTTTCCGCGTAAAAATATGGTTTTCAGCATTTGTGATTAGTGTAGCTTCCGCGAAATAAATTGTGAACTAACCCTTTTTCTCCACAGTACAGCGTTTTTGGGGAAATAAATGTGTGCAAAACAAAACTCTCGGTGGCAAGGGCATGTTAGGGATAGGCCGTGTGGCTAGCCTTTGTCGAATACCTACACGACTCGATGTAGGCACACGAGGTTATCAATGACATGTCTGCGCCATAGCTTTCAGAGGTTTGCATCATATTTAATTCCGCATACAAACGTGTGAATTTAGAGCGAATTCACTTGGTAGCCTTATACAGTTGATTTGACAGACTAAATGAGGAATTCCAATATCTAGCTCTGCTTACTATGCTACGGCTGAATCTGAGTCTGCTTTGGTTGAAAGGTTTAAAGAATCCCTTCACCGGAGGTGTGCCCAATTTAATTTATTTGTAAAACAATTTTCCTATATAATTACATGTCATAATTAATTACTTAATTGAGATAATTTCATATTAATTATCTAGCTTGAGAATTGGGTTAAAACGCTTCTTGTGAATGTGGTGTTAGATCTCCTTCCACTAGCATTTGTGGTATAGCAATTTTCCCCCTGCTATTTCCCTGCGTGACAGACGATTCCAGCCCTCTGGCACTTTGCACCCATAACATATCTATGTATTATATTCCGTATATTCTTACCCTGTAAGTGGTACCGATCCCATAAACCACTTACGCATACACACCCTAGGCTACACACTCTGGCCGGCCAGAAAGTCTGAAAGCTAACTGCGTCAAGTCAAGTCAGTCCTTAGCACGAGTTAGTGCATTAAAAAGAATTTAATGACTTGAAACAGTTAGGTTTTCCGGAGTTAGGGAGGATAGCGATAGGTAATAGCTGTGACTAGGGAAACACCATAGGCACTCACACATACACACGATTAAATATAAATGGGGTTTGCTTTGCTGAAACAATTTGGTTGGTGGTTAAATTCATTAGCTTACTGGGCTGGGAATGTTAGGTAGGCTCCCCTTTTTCTTCCAGGGTATCCAGAGTTGAATGATGAGAGTAAGTATTTCCCCAGCTCCCCACATATGCGGTCATTATTCGTCTGTTAGGATCATTTTAAATTGACAAATAAGTGAATTGGTGTCTCCTCAATGTTTCCTATTGAAGCTATTAAATCAGGTAGATAAAAGCGTTACGTTTAATGTCTCGATTCAATTAGGGTAAGGTAGGTTAATCTGTCTAAACCCGTTATAAAATTATAGCATTTTAATTCTGATTTGGTACCTACTAAACGTATTGTTTACAACTTTTGTCAATATTTAATATCAATGATTGTTAGATAACACTAGGTGTGAGGTTCTGTGCGTATTAACCTAACAGTGACATTTCAATCGAACTAAGGAATAGGTTTAGAGCGATGCGGTACCTATATAATAGCTGTCTAACTCGTGACCTTCGGGTCATTCAACTCTTGCGTTTATGTAGGTAGGGGCGTATTTTTCTCTCGACCGAAGTTATATAGGTATGTTACGTTTGTAATAGATCATATAGGTACTTACTACTGAATGGGAACACAATAATATACGCAATATAGGGTGTCAAGTATATAGGGTGGTCAATTACGGTTTATAATTATGTTACGTTTGTTAGTAGATTATATACTATATAGGAACGCATAGTCTGAATATAGTCACGATATAGGGTGTCCAGTATATAGGGTTATCAAATTACGGATTATGATAGACAAGGAAAGGACGTTATGGGACGTTAGTGAGTAGTTAGAAGCCACTATAGGCTTTTTAATAGTAAGGCTTATTTTTGTAGTAGGTATATTGGCTTAATTCTTGGCATTATTTCATGGTTGCGTGGGTTCGGCTGAGATGTTTCAGTTTGGTCAGCTTCGATGAAGTTGTTCCAAAGTACTTTGTGCATTGGTCTACCTACCTCACTCACACTCTTCTGCCAATGCATTGTACTACTGAACATCCCTTTGCCGTTTCTTACGTTAATTGTGTGTCCTGGGTCTTAAGACTTTTATACCTAATTATGCTTATTGTGCGTTTATTATATTTATTTCCTTCTGATGACTTGTGCTTTAGTATCATTCATAGTTGCGTTGGTTTGGCCAGATTGTTTCAGTGTTGGTAGGCTTCGATGAAGTCTTTTCCAACGTACTTTGTGCATTTGGCTACCTACCTCTCTCTCTCTCTCTTCTGCCAATGCATTGTACTGCTGGACGTCTCTTTGCCAATTCCTGCGTTAATTGTGTGTGATACTTAAGGCATATACGTAGTTAGGTTATTATATTTATTTTGGGAATATGTACAGATTTTATCGTTAGTATTTTCTTTAGTTGATTGATTTCTCCTATAGTGGCATTTCATGGTTGCGTGAGTTTGGCCAGATTGTTTCAGTGTTGGTAAGCTTCGGTGAAGTCTTTTCCAACGTACTTTGTGCATTTGGTTACTTACCTACCTCTCTCACTTTCGTCAACTGCCAATGCATTGTACTGCTGAACGTCGCTTTGCCAATTCTCGCGTAATTATGTATGTCTACTTGAGGAATAGACTCGGGATAATGAATCACTGTACCTATTCTTATTTCTAGTCTGTCATAGTATATTATTTATAAGTATATATTAACAGTATAACGTAGTGGTGGCCATACCCCATCCAGGGTAGATATAATTAGCTCTATCAACTAGTAGATAACCGAGTATTGTACTCATTTCATATTAATCCGTTCTTATCTACCTAGTTGGCTAATAATGTCTGTCTTAACCGGCCTTTTTGGTAGGGGACGTTATACTATAACACTCACGTGTTTGCTGTATGACATTTGGTTTATTTGGTACTTTTATATTTTATTTATTTAGAACTAGTTTTGTAAGAGTTACATATTTCATCCTAGTTTTATTTCTTTTAACTTAATTTCAGCTTAACCTGTTATCTATTTAATTTATTATAAATCATATCTTGCTTTCGCTTATTTCATTCGCTTGATTGCTGTTTTCATTTATATTTACTTGCTTTAAGCTAACCTTTGGTTCCTGTTCATTAATCTAAATTCTGCTATTGTATTTAGGCGGATCTCTAACACACTCTCGTTACTCAATCTCATATCCTAAAAGAGCTTAGGTTACTAATACGTTCACAACGAAGGGTTCTCATTAGACTAGACGATCACAGTTGGCCATTAGAGTGTTTTGCATCATAGTTTTTTTATTAGGTAGGTTAATTATTATTGCACGCTTTTCTTCTTAAGTGGGTTAAAGTCTTTTTTTACGCGGGGTGGGGTGTTACATAGCGAAGCAGCTTTCGAGGCATGGTACAGCTGTAATTTTTTTGTGGTTTCCTCACAGTGAAAGTTAATATGTTTATCGCGGTTATAATGTTTTCCACAGAGTAAAAGTCGTTAGTAGGTATTGTTATCGGATGCATATAGGGATTTTTTTACACCCTGTATAGCCACATAATTGAATAAATAAATACATTTATTTATATTAATTCTATGTTTACACAGACCTGTTAGTAAAATATAAATTGCTGGCATCTCAATAAGGTTTTCTGTGACTCAAGACTATAATCATGGGACCGATATGTATTTCATGATTACAAAAAATGACGACCTCAATGTACTCAACATTTTAAAAAAATAACGTATGTTATTAGTGTAAACGAGTTAACCTTTGTTTTGTTTAGAGTTTTTTAAATGTAATTTTTTATGTATGTCCCACTGCAGTTCAGGCTTTCCGAGCAGGTCAGGCTGGTGAAGCCTTCTCGCAGAGAGAGAGTGTGGGCTTAATTACCACGCTTGCCCGCAGCGGGTCGCCAATATGAAGCGCTGAGGTATTTGAACACTTCAGACACTCAGGTTCCCTCACGATGTTTTCCTTCGCAGTTAGCGCGTGGCATTCTTACTAGAACTTCACAAATGTACGTAACGTAGAAAACAAAGTCATTGTAGTTACATATTAAACGGGTCAAATCGCGATTATTTATTAGGTAAAACGTAATTACCTTATTTCCCGACGTTTCGGCAGCGTTACAGTTGCCGTAGTCTCGGGTAGACGGCAACTGTAACGCTGCCGTAACGTCGGGAAATAACGTTTCACCTAATAAATAATCGCGATTTGACCCGTTATAACTATGTGTGAGTATCGCGAATCATTAAGAAATACAAAGTCTTTGTACCTGAGCCTGAGCGCTTCCAGCTTTCAGCACTCAGTTTTCCTCACGAAACCTCTATAAAAAAATATATATTTATGTCTACACCTGTCGCATATATATAATAGCCGACATCTTAATAAGGTTTCCTATGACTACAAGACTATATCATGGGACCGTTTCGCAATCAACTTGAAGAAGAGATGCTTATTCAAGGATGTTTGCTATTCCACGCTCGAATGGAGTTTGTAACTCATTAGGCTACAGCGGCAGTACTATGAAAGGCTCTGTTTTATGACTTCGCCAAACTGTTGTCCTAATTGGCTTACGAGGCTACAAAGGGGATTGTATTTTACTATTTGACAGCCTCGGTGGCGGCGTAGCGGCTTGGCACGCTGACTGTAAAACCGAAAGTCTCGGGTTCGATCCCCGGCCGGGTCAAACTAGGAAACGAACTTTCCTTGTTGGTCTAGGGACTTGGATGTTATCTATGTATTTATTGTATTAAATGTATCGTCAAGTTAGCACCTATAAAACAAGTCATTTAGTTGTACTTAGTATAAGGCTAACGAGATCTGTGTAATATGTTCACGAATGTTTATTTATTTATTGATTTTTTCATGATATAGCATTTATTATAAGAAACGGTCGTAGCCTAGTGGAACCGAGTGATTAGAATCAATCAGTACAGGCGCGGTAAGGTGCTGGATGGGTGACCATCCCGTGACTACAGCTAGTGGTATTTTTCTGAGCGCTTCCGGGCACGTTAAGCCGTTGGTGCCGGCTGTCATGTAATGGCAGTCGTTAAGCCATGTCAGAGGCCTTATGGGCGGCTTGATAACTTCTGACACTAAGGCCCGCCAGTGTCTTACAATCCGCCAACCCGGACTTGGCCCCCGTGGTGGAGTATGGCCTAACCTTCCTGCAGAAAGAGACCAGCAGTGGAGACATACAAGGGTTGATATCGATGTACCCATGACTTTGTTTCCTAACTTAAGTAAATTTGTTGAGTTATACTAGCAAAACCACTAGCTAACCGCGAAAGAAAACATTGTGAGGAAACCTGAGTGTCTGAGGTGTTCATAGAATCAAGCCTGATTATCATACCGGAGGTCGCGGGTTCGATACTCACCGAAGGCGCCGTACATTTGTACAAATGGCATGACCCTGGGTGTATTTCCCTGTTTGTGATGTCCTTACTTGGTTACCACAGCAAAGGGTATCCTAGTTTGGGACCACGAGAAGTGATCATGTAGCGTAGAAGTTAATTATTTATTATTATTTCGTTGGTAAAGCTTAAGATTAACGGGTCCATTTATGTAAGTGTATTATTATTAACTATAAGTATGTATCAATATTCAATTTTGCACTGGCTACCCGTCTTTCTAATTTCCTTCAGCAACTTTCCATCGCAAGGTTGTCTGGAAGAAATTGCTTTTAGCAATAAGACCGCCAATTGTACTATGTATATTTGCAATTGTTTTGTATTTATTGTTTTTCCAGTGTACAAGAAAGAATATTCTTATCTTATCTTATGTAAGTAAGTAAGTCTCTTATATATATAAAATAGAGAATAGTCTATCTCTCTATCCATAGGGACCCGGTTGGGCCGAAGCCAAAAACACAGAATAATTTTAATTTGCGTTTATTATCGTTGTTTATATTCGTACAAAATGGCTGCAAATGCGCAGGCAACGTGTATCGCGAGGCAGCCATAAATCAATAAAAACCGAATATACAACCAAATCTTGCATTTTGCCTCTTAGGACGTGGCTTAATTGTCTTCTTTTAATAGTCTGGCTGAGTCAGGGTACGCTTGACGAATTCTAGGCCCTTAAGTCCAAGATCTAGACATAAAAGTGAGGAAACGCCTTCATTTTCGTCCATTAAGTTTGGTTCGTCGCTGTCAGTTTATATACATAGAAGAAAGAACGTAAAATGTTCGTGCGGTCTTAAGTTTTGATTAAAACACAACATAACCTCACGCCTGTATCCCCGGGGGGTAGGCAGAGACCAGCGACTGCCACTTGCCACGATCCTGACAGATCACCTTCGCTTCATCAACGTTCATTAGTCATGCGCGCACGCCGGTTCCAGGTACTTTTATCTTCCCCTATGCTTATCTTGATGAAAAAATTATTATTTAATAGAAAATATTGGCCAAGTGCAAGTGGGACTCCGCACTGCGTGGTGTGGTGTCATAACATTTGTTTGTAAAGTGTTTAGAAAAAATACATTTCCCTTAATCCGGTTTGGGACTCGGGAGAATATAATCTCATCATCATAATCAGCCAGTCAGTCCACTACTGGCCTTTCCCAAGACACTACTAAGTCCGATCTTCGTTTTTTTGCGGCTTGGGCAGTCACAGAATTTAATATAATACCTGACCGCGCCTATTGTTGCTTAATTGCCTGGAGTGATCGATTCCAATGGGGAGAAAAACCGCTTTTTTATCCCGGCAGAGGGCGAATGATCGACTAGGCCTAAATAAACTGTCAAAGCTGTCAAACGTCATACATTTTTTTTTACTTATTTGTTTTCTCGTATAGTTAACAAAATGACGAACTGTGCTGCACGTGGTTGTAAGAATAAAGGGATTCATATGTTTCAAATTCAAATAATTTTATTTCAACGTAAAGAATTTACATTCTGTTTTGCTGAATGTCAATGTACAATGTAAAATGTAAGCCGCCGCCTTCGGGCCGTATTGTAGTGGAGAAAAAGGCAGCGGAAAAAAAAACTCCACTCTGACCATCTTTTCTCAAATCATCTTAAAACCAAATACATCAGTTGCCATATGTAAACCTAATAAGATTTCATGATTGCCATTAACAACCCTAAATGCCAAAGCATTAGTCAAATGTCTCACAATAATAGGGGAAAACATAAGTGCTGCGGCCAGACACACGAACAGCACTCGTTCACGAGCATAACGCAGTGCTCAGCCATCATCTTCCCAAGGATTCTAAAAGAAGAAAGTTGTGGGAAAAGGCCATGAGAAGAAAAAAATGGACGGCCTCTCAAAACAGCTTTTTTACCAACAACAGAAGCTTTTCGTTTTCTTAACTCTTCCTTTAGCTGCGGCACGGTGATCATGGAGTATCTACATTTTGTTAGTAAATATTAAGAAAGAAATGTCAACACGAATATCAACAACAAGCTAATGGCGGCGTTTTGGGCCTGCTCGTCGGTGGCGACATCGGGAATCAGCTTTGCATTTTCCTCCCCATTACTCGGTTCCACTAGGCCGCGAGCTTTTCATAGTATCTATCTATATACAAATGTCCTTGGTAGTCGTATTAAAGCTACGCGACAGCTAAATTGTAAATGTTAGGAAATAGTAGCCTTGTCATTGAAACCGCTGTTATAAAACTTAGTCATCAGCTGGGAAAGGAAACCGATTGGATAATATACCAAGGTTCCAATTGCCGACATTGAAGAGACTTAACCTCTCAGGCGAAGGCTTGGCGTAATCTTTTTATGTTGCCTATGAACGTCCCACTGCAGGGCACATGCCTTCTCTCGTAAAGAGAGTATGGGCTTAATTACCACGCGTGCCCACCGCGGATTGGCAATTGCAAACGCTGACGTATTAGAACTCAGGTTGCCTCATACCTTCACACTTAGCGAGTGGCATTCCTACTATGACTTAACAAATGTACATAACGTTGAAAACAAAGTATTTGTTCGGTGCCGTGACTCGATCCCACGCCCTTCCGATTGAGAAGCCTGCGTCCTACTGCTCCGCTTCTACCGCTCTACCAATGCAGTATTAATAAATTGGCATCATTAACCAATTCTATTAACACACATGGTTTTCTGTGACAAGCGTATTGTCCGATGGATCAACGGCAATATAGATATCATAAGCGTTAGGAATATCCCGTGACAGTAGAAACATAAAGCCTATTTAGACCGAACGATAAATGTTAAGATGGTGTTAATCTTTTTTTTTAAGTAGGACAGGTTACACTTGACCCTAGTCACGCCTGATGGTAAGCGAAGAAGGGGTCTACGATGTTACTTGCTTACCTGTTAAATGTCGGTTCACACTAAATCTCGGCATTGTAGTCAAACTTGCCGACCACTGTATGGGTATATTTTGGTCACTGACTTCAAAATACGCTATACGTAAACTTCGAATTTAAAGGACATGCTCATTTAAATGAATGAATGTGGATGACGAACGAGCAATTTATCAGCTTAGTGTTAACTGGTAAATCCTGCCTTGGTAGCACAAAGACGCGCGTCGCTCGTCTTCCGGTTCTAAAACATCAGAAATTGACAGGTCAAGTCAACACTGGAAAATCCCAGATGAAGCGCTCAATTTGACAGTTAATGTAATGACTGGAAATCGTGCTGCGAAGATCCAAATAATTTCAGACCTATAGCAATACTGCCGGTGCTAAGTAAAGTTTTTGAGAAAGTAATATTACATCAATTGCAAACTCATTTTAGTATAAATAAGCTCTTCCATAAGAAACAGTTCGGGTTTACAAAAGGCCGCTCAACGACGGAAGCAGGCATAGCGTTAGTAAAGCATATCTTTGAGGCGTGGGAGGAGTCGCAGGATGCCATTGGGGTTTTCTGTGACCTTTCTAAGGCGTTTGACTGCGTTGACCACGAAACACTTCTCATAAAATTGCACCGATATGGTTTAAGTAATAAATCACTAAGTCTTCTTCGATCTTACTTAACAGACAGAATTGTAAAGGTTGATATTAATAGAGTTAAATCCTCGGGTTCTGATGTAAAAGTAGGAGTCCCTCAAGGTTCTATACTGGGTCCGTTCCTTTTTTTGGTATATATAAATGATTTGCCCTACCTAGTAGAAAAGCTTTCGAAGATAGTGTTGTTTGCAGTCTCCTTAATTTTTAAAGTAAAGAGAGGTATAAGTAATGTAGACGATGTAAACAATGCTTTATCTACTATTCTAAACTGGTTCACTATAAACAATCTGATGCTAAATGCAAAAAAGACAAAATGCATCAAATTCTCACTACCCAATGTTAAAAATGTTGACACTAGTTTAAAAATATCTGGTGAGAGGCTAGAGCTGGTAGAGTCCACGCTTTTTTTAGGCATAACGATAGACTCAAAACTGCAATGGGGTCAGCATATTGGAAAACTGTCGGGTCGGTTGAGTTCAGCAGCGTTTGCAGTCAGAAAAATTAGACAACTTACAGACGTGTCGACGGCGAGACTGGTCTATTTTAGTTATTTTCACAGCGTCTTGTCGTATGGTTTGTTATTATGGGGACGGGCAGCAGATATAGAAACCATATTTGTCTTGCAAAAAAGAGCAATAAGAGCTATTTACAACTTAGACAGTAGAGAATCGCTAAGGGAGCGCTTTAAAGAAATAGGCATTCTTACACTGGCTTGCCAATATATATTCGATAATATAATGTATGTCCGAAAAAATATAACAATGTTTAAATTAAATAGGGACGTTCATAACGTAAACACAAGGAATAGAAACAAGGTTGCTTGTACTAAATCCCGATTAGCCAAGGTAGGTACATCATTTGTAGGTTACTGCGTTCGTTTTTACAACAAAATTCCAGAACGTGTTCTATGCTTGTCTGAAAATAAATTTAAAACTTTCATTAAAAATTCGCTATGTAAGAAGGCATATTATAGAATAGACGACTATATAAACGATCCTAATCCGTGGTAGTAAACCAATTCCACCGCGATTTTATTGTTAAGTATAACTAAGTATAACATATTTTATAATACAAGTGTGTACAGACGACGTGATTGCATATTAATAACTATATGATACCTTATATAACTGACAAAAACTTAACTGCAAGTTTGCTAAAGGTCATTCGAATGGTAGCGTGGTGTTCGGGTCATCTATCTCCCTCCAAAATGGTTGAGACTGATGATGGCTGAGCACTGCGTTATGCTCGTGAACGAGTGCTGTTCGTGTGTCTGGCCGCAGCACTTATGTTTTCCCCTATTATTGTGAGACATTTGACTAATGCTTTGGCATTTAGGGTTGTTAATGGCAATCATGAAATCTTATTAGGTTTACATATGGCAACTGATGTATTTGGTTTTAAGATGATTTGAGAAAAGATGGTCAGAGTGGAGTTTTTTTTTCCGCTGCCTTTTTCTCCACTACAATACGGCCCGAAGGCGGCGGCTTACATTTTACATTGTACATTGACATTCAGCAAACAGAATGTAAATTCTTTACGTTGAAATAAAATTATTTGAATTTGAAAAAAAAATAAAAAATTTGAATTTTGAATTGAACCGAGAGATTGGAACCAATCACTTGAGTTAAGCAACAACAGGCGCGGTCAGGTGCAGGATGGGTGACAGTCCCGTGCCTATCGTTAGTGGCATTTTTCCGAGCGCTTCCGTGCTTCACAAGGCGCGCTAAGCCGTGGTGCCGGCTGTCATGTAATGGCAGTCGTTAAGCCATGTCAGAGGCCTTATGGGTGGCTTGATAACTTCTGACAGTAAGGGCCGCCCCTGTCTTACAATTTGCCACCAACCCGGACTTGGCCACCGTGGTGGAGTATGGCCTAACCTTTCTGCGATGCAGGAAGACACCCGTGCCCCAGCAGCGGGGATATACTAGGGTTGATAACGTGCTGCCCAGGCTGGTCTCTGCCTACCCTTCTGGGATACATTCGTAGGCTTAATACATGAATTTTTAGTGCGGGTTTCCTTCCACGAGCTAATACAAAAACGTTTGGTGTGGGGAAAAAACAGGACTTCCTAATGAGACTGAACAATTAGAGATACGACGTAATGAATTTAGCCACAAAATATTTGAAGGTAAAATTAGTTAATGAACTAAATAAATAACACACAGATCCTTAACAGTGAATATTTCAGTTTACCGAAGTAATAAGACGTGACTAAGTGCATTTAAAGGAAAATATTAAATAAATAATTTTTCAAGTGTAGTGTTGTGTTGACTGTTCTCATAAGAGTGGTTGGGATTGAAAGTAATTATTTGCTAATTGGTACCTACTTGTTTGCGATTTTGCTATACCCTGTATATATTTATATCATGTACACGAACAAAGTCACGGGCACAGCCAGATACATTTTCATTTTATTTAGCTACCCATCCCAATACACATTTAGCTATCAACCCTTGTATGTCCCCACTGCTGGGGCACGGGTCTCTTTCTGCATCGCAGGAGGGTTAGGCCGTACTCCACCACGGGGGTCAAGTCCGGGTTGGTGGAGGATTGTAAGATAGTGGCGGGCCTTACAGTCAGAAGTTATCAAGCCGCCCATAAGACCTCTGACATGGCTTAACGACTGCCATTGCATGACAGCCGGCACCAACGGCTTAACGTGCCTTGCGAAGCACGGAAACGCTCGGAAAAATGCCACTAGGGGAAGTCACTGAACGGTCACCCATCCTGCTCCTGACCGCGCCTGTTGTGCATTTAATTAAATTAATTTCTAGGTTTGGCAATAGACGGCACCTTTTTCCGTCACCCCTTTGGTTGGCTAGAGTAAAATATAGTCTGTTAGCTTTTAGAATATACGTCGAGCTCTAGAGTAGGTTTCGGTTTTCGTCGAAAGCACACGAGTGTAATACTACTTCCTGCTCTGTATAAAACTTTACTTCACTATTTTGAAAAGTTATGTAATAGTACATTACACAACTAGGGTGGTAATACAAAGAAAGGCCGAGATCGCAGAAGTTTGCGGCCCGAGCTGCAAGCGAGGGACGTAAATTTGCGATCGAGAGCTTTCTTTATTACCTCCCGTGTTGTGTACATCTTTTTATGTCTACACTTGGCCAGAAAGCTTTTTCCGCACGCTGCGCGTACGGAAAAAGCCACTTTATTGCCAGGTGTGGCATAAATATTATTATTTTAATTATATTAGGCACGTTAAGCCGTTGGTGCCGGCTGTCATGTAATGGCAGTCGTTAAGCCATGTCAGAGGCCTTATGGGTGGCTTGATAACTTCTGACAGTAAGGCCCGCCACTGTCTTACAATCCTCCACCAACCCAGACCTGGCCGCCGTGGAGGAGTATAGCCTAACCTTCCTGCTATGAGGAAGAGACCCTTGCCTCAGCAGTGGGGACATACAAGGGTTGAAAACGAAAACGAAATGATTATTATTATTTTAGTTCTTTATTGCACTAATTACAAGAGTAAACGTACAAGGGCGTGCCTAATGCAAGAAGCGTTCTCTTCCAGCAAACTTTTGTTGTTGAAGAGACTGGCAAAGGGTAGAAACAGGAAAATAACTGTAAAAAATAGTAAATACAATAAAAAACGGTGAAATACAATAAAAAACTTACATAATCATAGGGAGTTACAGTCTGTTAGTTTTAGAATATACATCGGGCTCTAGAGTAGGCTAGTGTAATACTACTTCCTGCTCTGTATAAAACGTTTATTTGCTGTTTTGAAAAGTTATGTAATTATTAGTTCATATTAGATCCGATATTTCTATTACAAGAATATATCCGATTCTATCCGACAGTAGCCGAGGTATATTCTAAAAGCTAACAGACTATACAATAGCTTGGTGCAATAAATAATTTTAATAATAATAAGAATAGACTCTCAATGGACATCACACAGCATCATACATAATATTAGCTTAAAACCAGAAATTCAATGTCATTATAACGCAACAGTGACTCATAATCACTTCGCATCGGCGTCTAACTGCCATAGCATTACGATTGAGTGGCTCCGAAACTATAATGAGTCCAACGTCATTGACATACATAGGCCTTCGCGTAAGCAGAGATAATCATACGTAACCTGCGTTTCGCGCGGCTGTATTCTGTGAGGCATATGCTTAAAGGGCTCCATTGAGTAGAACTGGCGCCACCAGTGGAATAGTCAGTGTCAGACTTATAAGATATATATATACTTATAAGATATAGATAAACAGGAATTAACCCTTCTCGCGTTTAGTGTACATACGTCTGTACACTAATCAGCCCGGCCGCGCGCAATCCCCCAAGCGCTTAGTGTACAGACGTATGTACAATATGCAACGCTCAGATTGGACTCTTTTTATCTATGCTCTGTGCATTCTCTATGGAAAATGTCTGTTGTTTTATTGGCCAATTGTTAGTAAGGATTACTTTTTCCAACCAATCAAATGACGTGACGTGGAAAAAAATTGAATTATCATCGAAACCACATGAGCTTGCTAGGTCAGACGCCATTTTGCGTTTTTGTCGTGAGTTGCTCCGCTCGCTAAAGTTTTATAAGTTATTTAAAGAAGGCAACGCTGCGTATTTGTTTATGTGTTATATATCAAATTACTGGGAAAAGTGTGTATATTATGTTTCAAATAATAGTTTCGTTGTATTTGATGGAAAAGAAAGTGAAAAAAGCCTCGAACTTTTAGCCCGGATTGTGCCGCTTGTATGGGCGGTCAGTGTCATTTTACCTCATCCTGTTAATTATTCATTTATAGCTTTATTTTGGTGAATTAGAGTATGAAAATTATGTAAACAGTAATAGATAATATGCATATCATATTATAAGTGTTAGTTCAGTGCTAGTGAATGAGTAATTAGTGAAAATAGTGAGACAAAGTTGAAAGTAGTGTCAAAATGGCCTGGATAGTGAAATTCATCTCGTCATTTGAATATCATGTAAGTTTATTGATCATTTTATTAGCATTACAAGTATAATAATCGGATAGGGAATTTTATGCAGATTGTAGTGATATATAACACTTATTGAATAATTACGTAGTACTTTCTCTAATTTGAGAAATGCGGAACTGTGTCAACAAAAAAGATGCAAAAAAATGGCGGTGCGAAATGACCCTGCACTATGCGGCACCTTTGAACTTTCTTTTGTCCGAGCCCGTCGGGCACTAGAGGGGCTGACTTTAACTTTACAGTATTAATAGTGTTTTAGTGGAATAGATACATAGATGGAATATTCTTTATTGCATGTACACTAGGAATTACATAAGAGCCTCAAAAAATAACTGTACAAGTGATGGCCTTATTACTAAAAGTAAGTTCTTCCAGACAAACATTTTAAAAATAAAACTGAATGTTTTGTAGAATATTTTGTTGTATGATTTTGTTAAGCCATATAGAACACAGACCTTAACAATTAAAAACCATAAGTATAGGTGGGCCGATAGATACTAATAGGGTATAACAGAGAGGAAAAATAAAGACCAAAAAACGTTTGTATGGGATTTCCATTGGCAACCTTAAGAAAACTTAGAAACAACATTCAGCTTATAGACAATTAGGCAATAAATATATCCTCTTGTCGATAATAGTTTTTATGAATGCCTCTTTTCCTGCGTCTTGCTAACTGATGCACGCCAACCTAACGGTAGCTACCGTAAAGTTTGGCCAGAATAAGTTCACTGAGGTCGTTCTCCGCGACTACACTAACTGGATTATCACAATGATGCTTAGTTGGAGATCTCATTCATTATCATAACTAGGTGTATTATTGAAGTCATGAAGGATAATACCGTGAGGAAACTCGAGAGTTAGTTGCCTTCTCACGCATTTATATTGTCACTTCTATGGAGCAAGCTAAGCTGAAGGATTGATGTTGGTGCCGTCTAAAATTATATTCCATGCAACAGTAGATCTGAGCGGACTACCAATATACAACAGTCACTACATCGTGCCGTCTTAATAGAGCGGTCTCAGCTCTGAGATCGATCTCGAGTGCGCTGTCGCGTTGCTGTTTTATTACGTTCGGTGACCTTCACCCAACTGGTGACTTCATTAGGCACCCAAGAGCGATCTCAAAAGTGAGAGCGTTTTATTAGGTTGACCCTAAAACATCCACGATAAATAGTTATATAAACGGGTGTAACAATGTAGGGTCCTACGGGTCTATGTAAAGCTATGTATGAGCATCGCAACTCATTAAGAAATACTATCTGGGATGGAGTGAAAACATAATTATTATTATTCCCTAATAATACACAAGCAGCTTTAAGCTGATGAGTATATATCACTTTCTTGCACTTGTAAAATGTTTGTTTAATCTGTTTTTAAATAGGTTCAGTGAAGGAGCAATGACTGAGCACTGTCTTTGGTAGTTTATTCTTCCATTATTATGAATATTTACGTTGTCCTTACTATGAGCACTTCCTACCGCGTAAAATGTATGTAGCTACGTGTCCATTATTTTTTTTCAATTGGTATGTGTAGTGAATTGCTTTTAAAGCAATGCAATACGGCTGACATCTCATATCCATTTAAATGACAGCGACTGACGACTGACAACTTAAAATTAGTTATTTGTGAGGTCTATACTGACGCGTTGAAAGTTGCTACAAATCTAACCGGTTGCTGTAAATTGTTCAATTATCGCTATTATGCCTTAGATATTAAAAGGTATTGCAGCGTAGCATGTAATCTAAAGTGGTCCGTCCATTATACTGCTAAATCTGCCATAAAATAGGTAATAAATACCATAGCAAATTATTTGCCGTTGCAAGATGAATATTCAGTATTTAGCGCAAGTAATAAATGTTCTAGCTAATGTTTTGTTGCCAATGTATTGTTCAGAGGTAGAGTAGAGGCACATTATTAATTGTTCACTAATACTTCTCAGTCTACAGCGTGATTTAGAGATCGTTATCTTTAGGTATTTTCAGACAATATTCTTTTAAAAAAACTATTTAGAGGCTAAAAATTCCAACCATGACATGAAAGTGATGCAAATTACTTCAGCTAGATGTCGCTGCCTGTACGTGATACAGAGTATATTGTAAAGAGGTTTGAAATTTCACTGATGCCGGTAAGTCGCCCATTAGCTCAGTTGGAAAGAGCGCTGGCACGGACAGCCAGAGGTCGCGGGTTCGAATCCCGGCATGGGTGGAATTTTTAGCCTTTAAATAGGTTTTTAAAATTGTCCTTTGCACGGGTTAGTGCATTAAAAATAATATAATATTCTTTTAATTGTAAACAATAGTATTATTAATGATTTATCGGTCCAAACTCAAAGTGGTAGAAACTACCATGAAGTTGACAGTGTTACGAACGACTATGAATGTTTATGAAGCGAAAGAGATCTGTCGGGATCGGAGCAAGAGGAGCCAATTCTCGGCTATGCGGATTGAAAGCGTAAACGCAGATATATTAAGCTTGCCTGAATCGCGGTTCAACAAATATGTTAAGCACACTTCGTGCCAAAAGGGCTACTATAACCATTGAATTTCAAATTCAATGCTATAACATAAAGGATTATTTGGATGACAATGAGGTCTTGAATTAGAGCCAGTGCAATGTATGAGTTCTATGTTTTACATAAGTAGTTTACATAATTATTATAAAACTATAATAATTATTATAAAACTATAATAATTATTATAAAACTATAAAAATTATGTAAACTATGTTAATTAAGGACTTTGAAAAGAGTAAGTTTGGAGTTTTTTTGTCCATTTTCCTCCAAAATGATCTAGATTTTGAAATGGACACCTAGTTTGAATTGTAACGTTCATTAAGCCGCAGTTTCTGTGCTACTTTGAATAAAACCATTTCAAAAACCTATTTAGAGGCTAAAAATTTCACCAATGCCGGGATTCGAACCCGCAACCTCTGGCTATCGGTACCAGCGCTCTACCAATTGAGCCAATGGGCGACTCACGGCATCAGTGAAATTTCGAACCTCTTTACAATATTCTCTGTATTACGTACAGGCAGCGACATCTGAATTAAGCAAATTGCATTACTTACAGCCCCGACTACCTACTTTGCAGTTAGGTTTGACATCGGAACGATATCACTGTACCCACATGATTACACTATTTTTTATTTTTAATGCACTAACCCGTGCTAAGGAACAAATTTAAAAACCTATTCAGAGGATAAAAATTTCACCCATGCCGGGATTCGAAGCCCATTGGCTCAATTGGTAGAGCGCTGGTACGGATAGCCAGAGGTTGCGGGTTCGAATCCCGGCATGGGTGAAATTTTTAGCCTCTAAATAGGTTTTTAAATTTGTTCCTTAGCACGGGTTAGTGCATTAAAAATAAAAAATAGTGTAAAACCATTTCAGTTCAAATATTCGAAGGATAAGACATTTGTCGCATAAAATTCAGTTCTTAAGATGAAAGTTGGCTGACTAATTTGTTACCTGTAGTTATATTGTTGCTTAAATTTGGTTAGTCTTCACAGAGTGCTTAGTGCGAGTTTGACAGATCCAATCGAATAACTTTACTACCGCGTTAATCGAGCATTGAGTAGTGAGTATGAGTAAGTTAATCGTTCGAACTGGCAAAACGCTGTCACAGTACAACTCGCACTCGCGTTTATTCGTGTTTTGGCTGGTAAACGTGTTCACTTCTCAACGTAAACCATTACAACTCGCACTCAGCAATTTTAATTTCCATACTTGTCGCTAGGTGGCGCTTCCTCGATGCCATAGAAATATGAGTTTACGTTAACGCGATCGAGTAGTTAAAAACTCGCACTAAGCACTCTGATGCCGGTGAGCCGCCCATTAGCTTAGTTGGAAAGAGCGCTGGCACGAATAGCCAGAGGTCGCGGGTTCGAATCCCGGCATGGGTGGAATTTTTAGCCTCTAAATAGGTTTTTAAAATTTTCCTTAGCACGGGTTAGTGCATTAAAAATAGTATAGTCTTACAAGTTATATTTAAAAAATATATAAAATATTATTATTTTTTCAAAAATTGTTAATTCGCAAAGCTATAGGTCCATTTCTATATAAGTCAATTGTTCATGTTTTTCGTAAGACAGTTTGTCTTCGTAAATAAATTTAAAAAAAGATAAGAAAACTCGACGGAGTCATAGACATATACTTTCTCATTTGAATTTAATGTAGCAAGACATTCAGAATACAGATTTTGGCTGTCGCTCGACTTCTCATATAGATTTTAAGTCATAAGCCTCAGAGTCCTATACTAATGATTTGCTAATGAAGTGAGAACGAGCTCCCTAGTCTCTGCCCGGGATACAGGCGTGAGTTTGTATATGTGTGTGTGTGAACCCAACTAGGATGTAATTTAGCTTAATAATAAGATAATATTTTTAATCAAATTCCTGGCGGGCTGCCTAGTGATATAAACTAGTTTAGAGTCGTTCTGAGACAGTCACGTTTACTAAAACAAGTGACGATCTTTCTACGCAAAAATTTGCATGTAAACGACCAAGATAACGTTAGTATCCGTCAAACACGCAAATAAGAAGACACCAAGGATAAAGTCATTCGTGTTCTAAGTTGCGCTAATATTTTAGTATTCAATGTTTAATACGATCGATTTTCAGTGGAGATTTTTCCTCTCGCTGCCTTTTTCTTCACTACACTACACTACGCCCAGGAGGCAGCAGCTTTCATTTTACATATATTTTTTTTTTTAAGGTAGCCAATAAACCCTCAGCAGGGCACAGGCCTTCTCTCAGAGAGAGAGAGACAGAGAGAGAGGGCTCAAGGGCTCAATTACCTCGCGTAAGCCTCTTCTCTTTCACGGTGAATACGTGAGCATACCTTTTTATCAAGCAAAGTAAGAACTAATAAAACAAAACAGCCTTTAATAGCCTCTAAAAAAACCGCGTAGAACATCTCCAAACGGGTCTTCGCGAATCCTGTTTGACAGCTCTTAGGTAAACCCGAGCCATCTGCGGGTTACGGGTAATCCCGGGACATGACTCATTGTCATGTCGTCTGCTTTAGACCACTGTTATTGTAAAGCTGGATTCCTTTAAATACTATCCTTATTTCAACCAGCCGACGACGTAAAAAACTCATTGAATTTCTCTTTAACTAGCTGACCCAGCGAACTTCGTATCGCCTAGCAGTCGTTCTTTAAGTTTTTTTTATAAATTTCTCCGTAAGAACCATCCTCGTACTTTAAGGAATATTCTACAAAAAGAATTAGCGAAATCGATTCAGCTGCTCTCGAGATTTGCGCTTACCAACACATTCAGCGATTCATTTTTATATTATAGATTTCGGAATTACCCATTTTCTGGATCTGTGGGGGAGACATATTAGTATAGTTTAGGTAATGATAGTTAATTACACTATCATAGACTTCTTCTTCTTCAGGCTATATTAGTCCACTGCTGGACATAGCCCTCCCCTAATGAGCGCCATAGCGCAAGGTTGTGCCATCATTGGGAGGTAATGCCCATAATCCCCACGCTGGGCATGCGGGCTGGCGATCGCAGTTTGGTGGAATTGTTCTGCAGGGGCGCTGCTGCCCACCCCCCTGTTTGTGTCCCTTAGTCGCCTTTTACGACATCTGCGGGAAGAATTTGCGTTGATGCTATTCTCTAGGCCGACACCACACAGCAACTGTCTTACCTTTATCATAGACTAGTTAGTTGAAAAATAGTATATTTCATTACAAGTGCGGAAAGGCTGTCATTGCAAAGAGTTCCGACAAATATCTACCCGAGCCGAAGCGCAGCCGAAGGCGAGGGTTGACAGTCGGAACAAGTTGCAATGACGGTTCCGCACGTGTACTGAACAACTATTTTGAATACAGTTGCGAAAAAATTAAGCAATTTAATAAAGAAAAATTATTTGGAAAATGGCGCCAACTGTAAAAAAATATAAGCAGAGATTTTTTTTCTTCACCCATTCTAGTAGGCAAAGGGAACTGTGCCCATACAACCAAGTCTTCAGTAGAATTTTTTTATTGATATGAAATGAAAATGAAATTAATGAGATGAAATGAAACCTAACTTAACTCATTCAATCAAATCATTAAATCTGATATTGAAACAAATTAGTAGCTCATAAAAACTTCTATGATTTTTTTTAGTAAAAACTTCATGGTTGGTTTTTCTTTTTAATAGACATTATTTTGACAGTTGGGAAAGAAAAGGCACGAGTGCGGTAAAGGTAAAAAAAGCACGAGTGTGTAATAGCCCCCATCCCGCACGCTATACGTCCCTGTAATACGCCACTCTTTGAGCAACTGTATTAAAAAAAACATTCCAACTCGTGCAACTTATGTCGGTGCCTCGCGCCATTCAACTTTTACGCGAGAGATGCCTGTTTAATTTCCGCGGGTTATGGATGGATGACCATCCCGTGACTATCGCTAGCGGCATTTCTTCCGAGTGCTTCCGTACTTCACATACGTAGGTACGTTAAGCCGTTAATGTCGGCTGTCATGTTCAAAGGCAGTCGTTAAGCCATATGAGAGGCCCTATGGGCGGTTTGTTAACTTTTGACGGGCCCGCCACTGTTTTACAATCCTCCACCAACTCGAACTTGGTCCCCGTGGTGGAGCCTTACTGTCCTGCGATGCAGTAAGAGACCTGTGCCCCAGTAGCGTGCACATACAAAAGGTTGATATCAGGCAACATCGTGATATCGTGCTTATAAAATAAGATGAGATTTTTTTATTATACATGGAAAAAAGGACCATATTTATTTCTACCATAATATTTTACATACATATAGCACTGGTATACCAATTTGTTTTACTGAATACAGTGAATATCCGTTGATTGACTTACATGATATAAGTATGTGTTAGTATAAGTATATAGGTTACATGCATTAAAATTCAACTGTATCTCTTTCCAGATTACCGGCAAAAATGTTTCTCATGACAAGATGGCATGACGTCATCCGCTGTATGGTGATACTGGTATTATTTACTGGTAAGTTATACACCTACACACATACACAAACTCACGCCTGTATCCCAGAGGGGTAGGCAGATGTTAGGGTCTGCCACTTGCTAGGATCAATAGAAGTGCAAAACTTTTAGTGTGCCCCATGTACCAATGATATACGTAGGTAAATTTAGGAAGTATTAGGAGCAATAGCTCGGCAATACGGAGCCGAGATATGGACACTCACGAAAGGTCTGGTCCACCAGTACAAAGTCGCTCAGCGAGCTATGGAGGGAGCTATGCTCGGAGTTTCTCTGAAGGATAGGATTCGTAACGAATGCGTCCGACAGAGAACCAAAGTTATCGACATAGCTCAGAGAATCAGCAAGCTGAAGTGGCAGTGGGCTGGCCATATCTCGCGAAGAACCGACAACCGTTGGAGTAAACGTGTTCTTGGGTGGAGACCGCGACTCGGCAAACGTAGTGTAGGACGCCCTCGGACCAGGTGGGATGACGCTCTGCGAAAAACTGCCAACAGGGCGAAGACAGGGCGCTATGGCGCTCATTAGGGGAGGGCTATTTCCAGCAGTTGACTACATAATTTATCCTGAAGAAGAAGAAGGAGCAATATCACTCGTCAAAGCGAAGGAAAACATCGCGAGGGAACCCTAGCTTCTGAGGTATTTACATACAAAGGCTCAACTATGAAACTAAGTGCGGAAACCTCAGGTCTAACTACAGCTACATTCAGTGAACAAAGAAGATACAGCAAAATCACTTTAAAGCTGCGTACACTCTATCTGTATTTTAGGTTTAGGCTCGCACCGCAGGCAGTGACTAAGTGCGTACAAAACTGGACGGATCTTGGTACTTATCCACCCGCTACATGGTGATAGGAGCTCAGATGCAGTCTGAATATACGGTTTTGATACTTGTTGGTTAAGAAAATATCTCTATTCACGTGGGAATTAAATATAAGATAAGAACAGAATATTCTTTATTGTACAATGGAAAAACAACAAATACAAAATAATTACAAATATACATTGTACAATTGGCGGCCTTATTGCTAAAAGCAATTTCTTCCAGACAACCTTACGATGGAAAGTTGCTGAAGGAAATTAGAAAGACGGGTAGGCAGTGCAAATTTGATTATTGATACATAGTTATACTTATTAATAATACACTTACATACCGTTACTTACATAAACTTATAATATAATTTACTAAAAATATACTTAAGGCGCTTAGCAGTCCTAGCGCCACCAAAGGAAAAAAATGTTATCTTCTTTTTTTTATAAAGCGTCTTTGGAAAAAGTAAAAAGATCATAAATCTTACCAGAATCATAATCATAATCTTTGACGACCTCTGTGGCGCAGCGGTAGCGCATCTGCCTACTATGCGAGAGGTCCCGGGTTCGATACCCGGCTAGGGATAAAAAAATAACCCCAGGTCTTGGATGTTTACATGTTTGAGATGTCGTTGTTTCTGGTTCCCACGACACAGGGTATCCTAGTGTGGGGCCAGAAGCAATGTATATGGCAGTATGTAAATGATAAACGATAATAAATATTGGAGCTCTTTTTAGAACTTAGGTCCAAAAATATACAACATTAAAGTATTTTTGCCAAAAACGACAATTTTTAGAGGAAATCCTTCAAAATCCTAGCTTGTTTATCCTAGATTCTAGACTGCAGGTTCTAAATCCACAGTGGGAACGCGTGGTAATTAAACCCATAGTCTTTGAGACTTGTGCTTTGCAGTGAGCGTCCGTCCCACTGGGCGCAGGGCGGAGCGCAGGTCGACCCACGGCCATACCATATGTAGGGAAAGTATCTTGAAAACTGTAGATGGAACATTTTACTGAAATATATTTTTTTATGTAGCCTCGATTGTGTCCCACTGAAAGAATACATAGATGTTTAAATAATTACATGGTGCAGCCAGGAATCGAACCGACTACACGAGAAAAAAATACCCCGTACTTTATCATATCAATCGAAAGGCTTCATCGTAAGGATAATTTTTTGCTAAATAACAGTGTCCATGAATTACGAGGGGGGATCAAATATATATGTATGATACATTAATAATTTATTTTTCTACAAAGTCTCAGAGTCTCTATACACACTGAGACCAGCGCTTTTCCAAGGTTTCGATCCCTTCCAAAAAAAATTTTGTCTTGGTCCTGCATAAACCTCTCCACGGCATCCATCACCTCGTTATCGTCTTCGTACCTGTTTCCCCTTCAGTATTCTTTCAATTTGGGGAACAGATGAAAATTGCTAGGCGCCAGATCTGGTGAATAAGGGGGGTGGTCAGCCTATTCGAAGCCAGCTTGCTTAATGGCAGCCATCGCAACTGCCGACCTGTGCGCTGGTGCGTTGTCGTAATGAAACAGCACGCCGCTTTGTGCTGTTTCAAACTTGTCAATTAAAGCTGCATAATATCGGCCTGTAATAGTGATTCCACGCTCCAGGTAATCAATCAACAATTCTGAGTCCCAAAATATAAGGCCATAACCTTGCCAGCCAATGCCAAGGCACGAAACTTCTTCGGGGTCGGTGATGATGGCCGTTTCCATTACGATAATTGCTGTTTTGTCTCTGGATCAAAATGATGGACCCATGTTTCGTCCATTGTTACGAAACGAGACAAAAAGTTTTCAGAATCTTCTTGAAACTTGTCCAACAATATCTTCGTAACGTCAAGTCGATTTTGTTTCTGACTGTCGGTTAACATTCTCGGCACCCATCTTGCAGAGACTTTTCTCATATTCAAAGATTGTTTCCATATGGATTGAATACTTCCATATGAAATGCCCGTTTCTTGAATTAAGTATCGGATGGTAACTCTTCCATCGCTCAATAAAATTTTCTCGACTTTCGCAGCATATACTTGGGTGACTGATGTCGTTGGATGGTCGCAACGATATTCGTCTTCGGTGCTCGTTCTCCCTACTCGAAATTGAGAAGCCTATCTTGCGACAATGAAATAGGGCGGAGCAGACTCTCCTAATGTTGCCTCCAAATCGCAATGAATCTCTTGCGTCGTTATTTTTTTAAAAAAGACGTATTTAATAATGGTTCTTCGTTTTTCTCCATTTTCGAGAACACGTCCCGACACAAAGCAAACAAATGACTACATTCAGAAAAAAACAAAAGAGAATCGAAGATTTGTATCTGAGCTATGCCTGCCAGTATTTTTTTTCTTACCAAGGCGTATGTCGTGCTCACTACTTTTGATCCCCCCTCGTATTATTAACATTTTAAATTCAAAACTCAATTTGTTGCATACAACCAGGAACCTACTAATTACGTGTCTCTTTATTATTTTTTCATGCAATTAAATTATAATAGGGGAATAATGCGTACTTGTCAAGTGGGTACTGATTCATTAGTTATCATGATTCATGATTCATTAGGACGAGACTAGCAAAGGAACGAATGGGTTAGCGTGAAAGAGGAGAAGCCTATGCCCCACAGTGGGCTCTGTTTATGGGCTGATTAGAAAGATAGAGGCACGTTAAAATGATAATACCAGTTGTATGTCCTTACGGTAATGTCCGCTTTTCAGTTTTCTGAACAAAATTTCGCATGAAATATTAAAATACACAAAACCATCCTTCGCTTCACAGTCAGGTAATATTATCTTAGTAGATTTATACAAATCTTACACGAATATTAGTATCAGGTAGACTAATATTACCTAAAATAGCGGTATAAAGGCGGTCTCTATAAATAAATTCATTAATATATTCAATAAAATATTTAAGGTGATTTTGCGGTTTTACCGCATTTCACACCGACGTTTTGATCAACTAGGAGTAAAAGTATCACACGAAAACTCTTAAGCCATAAGAGACGTAAGCGGATTCAGTAGCTTATGCTTAGAGTATAATTAGGAAACCCTCAGTTGACCTATTAAATTTCATCCCACAGTACAGTAGACAGCACATAACTCCTTACCCCCGTGCACGGTACGATATCAACCCTTGTATGTCCCCACTGCTGGGGCACGGGGCTCTTCCTGCATCGCAAGAAGGTTAGGCCGAAATCCACCACGGGGGCCAAGTCCGGTTTGGTGGCGGATTGTAAGACAGTGGCAGGCCTTACTGTCAGAACCTATCAAGCCGCCTATGAGGCCTCTGACATGTCTGTCCAACGGCTTAACGTGCCTTAGAAAGAACAGAAGCGATCGGAAAAAAATCCACTAGCGGTAGTCACGGGATGGTCACCCGCCCTGCACCTGACCGCGTCTGTTAATGCTTAACTCAAGTGATTGATTCCAATCACTCGGTTCGCCTAAGCCACGAGCGCTTCACCACAATTATCTACCTGTCTTTGTGTAAATCTATTTGGTCAAATATTAGGATAGGCAAGAAGAAACAAACTTGATTTTCATGCTGCAGAAGGATCTGCAAGAACTAAACGGGGTTATTTAAATCATCAATATAATGAACATAAGAACTATGAACTAAGTAATGAACATTTAAACATTTTATAAAGACAACTGTCACATGCACAATCATACAGTTAACTTAAACTAAATTAACACAAAGTAATCGGTTAACACGCTGGTCTTCTGAACAGCAGTCGTGGGTTTGATTCCCTCTGGAGGCCCCTGTGCAAAAGTGAAAATAAATAATAACATATTTATTTATCTCTCTCTCTCTGAAAAAAGTCCTTGCTAAGAAACGTTTTAGACTGACAGTCTTTTTTATACTATTATTATTTTTAATGCACTAACCCGTGCTAAGGACAAATTTAAAAACCTATTTAGAGGCTAAAAATTTCACCCATGCCGGGATTCGAACCCGCAACCTCTGGCTTCCCGTGCCAGCGCTCTACCAATAGAGCGGGTTCGAATCCCGGCATGGGTGAAATTTTTAGCTCCTAAATAGGTTTTTAAGTCTTTTTTTATAAGGGATATTATAAGTCAAGCTGCAGATTTCTTTATTGGCCACGTAATCAAACCTTATATAATCACTACTCCTTAAAATACAATAAAAAGTTTAAATAGTCGGTAGGTAGGGGAAAAAAACATAAATAAATTTAATTGACTCTGAATGGTGATTTAAAAGTAAAAAGTAAGTAAAAGTAAGAAATAGTTATTTAGAAAAAGCTGATGGGCAGTAAGTCCTGTATGGTGGGCTCCCGTTTGTGGATCGCTAACAACAGAAATTGAAAGTGTCAAATAATAAGAAAGTTATAAAAACCTACTTAGTGGCCAAAAATTCCACCCATGCCGGGATTCGAACCCGCGACCTCTGGCTATCCGGGCCTCTAAGTAGGTTTTTAAAATTGTCCTTAGCACGGGTTAGTGCATTAAAAAGAATATAATAAGAAAGTGTCACTTAAGGCAGGTAGGTGTTGCTAAAAAATTAAGGATTTCGTTAAACTAAAGCTAAAGGTTTAAAGGAAATTTAAAGGAATAGTACTTTTACAATGCATCTTATTAATTTTAGACATCATGTTTCATACAGACATTTACTGCTTAAGACCTACACAATCGATATCTAAATAGAAAGAGTGTAGATTTTTTTTTCAAAACAACCGGGTTCGATTCCCGAAAAGAGTACAGATGTTTTTTAAAATGTATGAATGCAGTTTTTCTTGTTATCAAAATCGATGACATGGTTCCTCAGAACAGATCTTCGTGTCTTATAGTTTCAGACTTTTCCATACTGACCGATTTGAATGAGATACCCTGTATAATCTGATATTATTATGTACTTCAATAACTGGAAGTTTGTCTGAAAGAGCATTAGAGCTGACTTTCTTTACTCATCTGTTCCATGATTGTTGTAATCCAGCGTGCGATGTTCTCTGAATATTGCATGAATTCAATTTGGCCCAATGCTATTAATTAATTATCTATTAGATTGATATTCCGTAGCAGAAGGTAGGATACCGACTAAACTAAGCGGATGATGAACTATCGCCAAGCCTAATTACATAGTCTGTATATATTATTATGTATTTTATAGTGATTTATATATTACTAGCTAACCCAGCGAACTTCGTACCGCCTAACAATCGATTCTTTATTTTTTTTATTTTTCTCTCCGTAAGAACCATCCTCGTACTTCGAGGAATATTCTAAAAAAAGAATTAGCGTAATCGAACCGATTATCGCTTTTTTTAGAATATTGAAAAATCTCGAGCTGCTCTCGAGATTTGCAATTACCAACACATTCAGCGATTAATTTTTATATTATAGACTAGCTGACTCAGCGAACTTCGTACCGCCTAACAGTCGATTTTTTACATTGTTCTCTCCGTAAGAATTATCCTCGTACTTCAAGGAATATTCTAAAAAAAGAATTAGCGAAATCGGTTCAGCTGCTCCCGAGATTTGCGCTTACCAACACATTTAGCGATTCATTTTTATATTACAGATTATTTTAATATAGTATATGTGTAAGTATATTACTTTGTAGGTTTATTTCATTACACCATATTACTACCTTGTATGTTTTTCCACGCCTACCAACATTTTCGTCTACCTTCTGCGGTTATCTGGTAGAAAATGCTAGTGTGAGTGAAGATGAAACTGGACGCTGTATCGATATCAACCCTTGCTTGTCCCACTGCTGGGGCACGGGTCCCTTCCTGCATCGCAGGAAGGTTAGGCCATACTCCACCACGAGGGCCAAGTCCGGGTTGGTGGAGGATTGTAAGACGGTGGCGGGCCTTACTGTCAGAAGTTATCAAGCTGCCCATAAGGCCTCTGACATGGCTTCCGACTGCCATTACATGACAGCCAGCACCAACGGCTTAACGTGCTTTGAGAAGCACTGGACGCTGTATAAATCATCTCCTTACGTAGATGCAGAGGCCGCCTTGCATAAAGTATCAAGACCACACGCTCACACTACAGAGCGCAAGACGAATGGTGCGATTAGATTGGGCAATACACTACAATCTTGATTGGTGGCTGTACACCATCGAGGGTTCCGTACGCGTATGTTGCTGGCTTAGATGCATTGCCTCCCTCTCACTCTCTGGCTATCTCTTTTTTTGACAACTTGAGTGGCTCAGACTAGCTGTTTCTCTGGGATCTGGGGCGGTTTTCTTACTAAACCCAACTTTTGACTATGGGATGTTTCGTTTCATTTACACTAACGGTAGGAACGAATCGCATTGCTATGGTATAGCCCGTTCTTCTTAACTCGGCGCGATTCGATCTTTTTCGCGAGAGATTCCTACTTAATTTGCCCGGGTTATACTCCTGGAAGGACATTGTTATAACCATTGTCGTACTTATACCATTCTATTACAAAACTATGTAAGTATTAGACTCTAGGGCCTGGTGGAATGGCTATCTGCGAAAAACTGAAGCCAGGGCGCTATGGCGCTCATTAGGGGAGGGCTATGTCTAGGCAGTGGACTACATAACATAGTCTGAAGAAGAAGAAGACGATTATTTAGTTATTTTTTTTACTTCGTTAACTTGAACCCGGGACTTTGTTTATTAGATTATTTATATCAGAAGAAGCTCTTCTCCTAATTAGGAGCATCGCCGCAATAATTAAGTAGGTGTGAAAAACTCGACAAATTCCGTGGAGCTTTGTATTGTTCGCGGCTCTGCGGTCCGACCCTCGTCATAGAGTAAAAAGTTTGTGGAAACACAGTAGGACTGTCTGGGTGGTTTTATTATTCTTTTTCTGCAACTAAAAATTAAACAAAACCATGAAACCATAGAAGCACTCGTGGCCTAGGCGAACCGAGTGATTGGAATCAATCACTTGGTTAAGCAACAACAGGTGCGGTCAGGTACGGGATGGGTGAGCGTCCCGTGACTACCGCTAGTGGCTTTTTTCCGAGCGCTTCCGTGCTTCGCAAGGCACGTTATGCCGTTGGTGCCGGCTGTCATATAATGGCAGTCGTTAAGCTATGTCAGAGGCCTTATGGGCAGCTTGATAACTTCTGACAGTAAGGCCCGCCACCGTCTTACAATCCTCCACCAACCCGGACTTGGCCCTCGTGGTGGAGTATGGCCTAACCTTCCTGCGATGCAGGAAGGGACCCGTGCCCCAGCAGTGGGGACATACAAGGGTTGATAACGATAACGATAGAAAATAATGTCATGATTTTGCATGATATATCTAATTTTATACGTAAGTATTATCGAATAAAGTGGGCAAATTCATAATGATAGTTGCATCAGTCACCATTTCTTTGACGAATTATTGATTGTGGGTATGTACACATTAAATTGACAAGCAAAAACATATTAAAAATAATGAAGGGTAGTTTTAAAAAAAACCGGCCAAGTGCGAGTCAGACTCGCGCACCGAGGGTTCCGTACAAACCTGTATTATAGACCTGAGTATTTGGTATGAATTTCAATTTAATACCTCTACGCGTTTATGAGGAAATGGGTAGTAAGTTTAAAATTATTAAAAAATATATATTATGAGATGTAACTAAAAATTTATGGTTTTCGTAATTTTTCCTTTATCTATGCTATAAGACGTTGCTTCGTACCAAATTTCAAGATTCTGAGTTCACGGGAAGCACCCTGTAGGTTTTGATTCCCTTGCAAGTGTCGAAAATTTGCGGCATAAACGGCTGTATCTTTTGATTGCGTTGGCTTAGAAGTTTGATTTTTTCACAGCTTCAAGGGACAATAGACCTGAGTAATTGATATAAATTTCAGCTTCATACCTCCACGCGTTCCTGAGAAAAAGGGTCTTGACAGACGGACGGACGGACAGACGGACAACAAAGTGATCCTATAAGGGTTCCGTTTTTTCCTTTTGAGGTACGGAACCCTAAAAAGAAAAGGGCAACCGAGTGGGGTTTCCCGAATACGTTGCTGATCGGATCTCCTGAACAAACTTCATATTAATAACATGAATTATTTAAAAACACACCACTGCAAAAACCAAAGATATACCCAGTATCACTCTCACATTCCTACGATCTAACGACACATCTTAAGACGCTGGCCGGTGCTAACTGGCGCCACCAATGGAATAAAAATCATAACTTGTTTTTGTCTAAAAGTGATCAGGAGAAATCTTAACAACTCTGAAAACTATTTTTAAAATCTACAGTACCTATAGAACCTAAAATCAATAACCAAGGCCTTTATACACTTGCCACCAATAGCGACCGTTTTGGCAGAAATTGATTAAAGTTCTAGTCTTGATCCTAGGTTGTAAAATGTAGGTTCTAAAAATAGTTGTCACAGTTGTTAAGGCTTTTCATGTTCACTTTTAGATAAAAACGTATTGTAAGACAAGTTATGATTTTTTTCCATTGGGGGCGCTAGGCACCCCGAAGAGCCTTCAGCTGAAATACATCAAGCCGTTTAGGCAACAAAGCGTAACAAAGAAATATAAATACATTTGTATACTGGAAAAACATAAGAAACCCTACTTCTGGCGCTGACGAGTAAAAAGCAAATTTAAATATTATTTATTTTAATGCACTAACCCGTGCTAAGGAGTATTTTAAAAACCTATTTATGAGCTAAAATTCCACCCATGCCGGGACTCGAACGCGTAAACACTGGCTAACCGGACACGATGAGCCAGCGGTCACGGGTTCGAGTCCCGCCATGGGTGAAATTTTTAGCGTCTAAATGGGTTTTTAAAAAAAGCTATTTTGTGCGAGTAGTAAACAAAAAATGCCAAAAATTAAACGTCATATTCATTAAATGGTTGAGCTGTCTTTAAATATCATAATAATCCAGGTTAGTTAAGATAAAAAATTGCAAAGAAAATAGCTTTGATTGATACACATAAATGTTACCTTTATGTAAACTGGTAAATCAATTGAATCATTCGAATCCTGCGCGAATGATACTGCGAGTGCTGAATTATTTATGAACTATGTTTGAATAAAAAAATCGCCACTGGCGGCAGGTGAGTATGGCGTGCTTTACGGAAGGCAAACTGGCGTGCTTTACGGAAGGCTTAGATTCAGCACTGGGCGAATGTGTGTAATGGATTACAGTAAAAATTTGTTCGATAAGCCATCGAACATTCTGTCTCTTTTGTTTTGTGCCCCAACCTCTACCACAATTCCACATTTATCCATGCAGACATCTTGGACTCTATCCAGCAGCTTGTAAAGTCAGTTTTCCAGTGCAAAACGTTTTGGGGAAAGGCAGAATTCTTTGGCGCTTTTCCGGGGCTCTAAATCAAGGCACACAAGGTCCTGGTTATGTTAAATAGATGGTGTGTTATTTTAACATGAATTTGTTTATTTTGCGCTGAATAGGAGTGTTCTAGGTGATTTATTTTTGTTACACCAGGCATTGTACCTAGTTGGGCTTTTGGGAAGTACTTTGTTGACGTTGAAATTTAAACTGCTAACAAACTTACCCATGACTTTGTTTTCTGAGTTACGTACATTTGTTAAGTAGCAGTAGCAATACCAGTTGCTAACCGTGAAGAAAAACATCGTCAGGAAACCTGACTCTCAGGTGTTACATACCTTAGCGCTTTTGAAGTACGCTACGTATATAGGCTGCATTATTGTTATCTATATCTATATATATATAAAAATGAATCCCTTTTTCACTTAGTCACGGCATCACGCGTGAATGGCTGGACCGATTTCACTAATTCTTTTTTTGTTGTATTTGTTATTATTAGGAGAAGGTTCTTATGTAAAAAAAGGTAACAGATTTCTTGATTATAGGGCGGTACGAAGTTCGCCGGGACAGCTAGTTATATTATAAAACTTACAGAGCAATTAATTTTGAGAAAAGGGCCACTTCCCAGGTAATCGGTAGCCTTTTGCCAAAAGATTCATCAGTCATAGGGCTTAAGATAAGATAAGATAAGATAAGAATATTCTTTATTATATACCGGAAAATTGATACAGAACAGCAGATACAGAAAATAAGATACAATTGGCAGTCATAGGCATATTACTACTTCAAGTATAGGCGAATTTGGCTGTTTCGGCTATCATCTTTCATGTTCTGCCGGAAAGCTGCTTCAAGGTCTAGATTCTGCTAATGCAAGTGTTACAATGATAATTGCATGGAAATAGTTTGTTTCAATTTTAATTGCAAGCTGATTTAATTTCATTGCTGTTTCAAGTCTACGCACGTTCATAAATAGAAACTTCTAGGCGTAATATGAAAAAATACCCTGAGTGCCCAGACCATCAAAAAACCGAGGCCCTGATCATCGGTCCAGAAATCTAGCAATCCTCTCCCTCAAGCGATTGCCAAGCGTTTGCCGGTTCGTGGCATTCACTCAAGAACCATTTTACCCCATGGATTATCAGTGTATTACCAGACCTAATAGATTGATGTGATTAATCTGAAACTTACGACACAGAAAAAATTGGGATCATATACTTCATACTGTTTGCACTAGGATTGTCAATCAATTTAATCTTTGGCGAATGTCTATTTATGAGCCAAATCAAAGAGACTCCAAATGCACTCCGCTGCACAATTTTGGAGACTAGTCCTACCGTCTCAATGTTCATGTTTTGGTTCCGTAGATCCAGCACCCACTGGTTGAAAACAGGGTATTTTTGCCGGAATCTTTGCCTTAATTTTAGAGGGTTCAAATGTCTAATCTGAGCTAGGTAGGTACCAACCCAAACAGTACCCTGATAACCAAACTTCTACAATATGCAGTGTACTAAAAGCTACGATAATATTGTTTGCTCTGTGCTATGTTGATTTAATTTATTTCCATTTTGTAGAAGATTTTGAACAAGATGTCGATGTTGATGACAAGAACCCTTTGTGTGTTGCAAAACATACGAAGGGTTGATAACATCATATTTTTTTACCTATGACATTTTGAAAGATGAACGACCATATCTGAAATCTGTTTATATAAAAACCGGTCACGTAAAGCTCTTTATTAGTGCTGCAACTGTCCGCCCCCAAGAAGTTGTAAGAATGGCGTGATTCAATTAACCAACCTCGACATTTTGCGTCCAACTCCATTTTATAAAGTAGACGTCAGTGATTACAGTAAAACAACTGCAATTCACGATTTCTACAAATCATCTGTATGTAGGATTCTGATTTGTAGGAAAATTTGATTACAAATGAAACTGTAAGACATTACAATCTCAGCCTGATTAGGTAGGGATTACGACGTCTTACTTTCAAATTGTTTGTATGAAAAATTTAATGATATTTAATTAATGATAAAAAGACGAAAATATTTTTTTTCGCACGTAAAATTTTGCAGTATCAACGACAATACCTGAAATCTGTTGAAATGAAAACCAGTCAAAGCTCTTTATTAGTGCTGCAACTATCCGCCCCCTAAGAGTTGTAAGCATGGCGTGATTCAATAAACCAACTTCGACAATTTGTGTCCAACTCAAAATATGGCAAAACATCGTTTGGGGCGTCAGCTAGTTTGAATATGATTGAGAATGGCTTAAATAATGAAACAAAGTTACCAAACATCGTTGCAAAAATTCTGGAGGTACATACATTTTGTAGTTAATGGAGAGCGTTGGCTGATGACACTGATGATGAAGATGATAGTAGTTTAACGACAGCGCCATCTTTTGCATGTCATTGTAATTAAATCATCTATCGCCATCTGTATATTCATAACTGTACTAGTGTAACCAAGGCAACCAAATCTTTGAATGTGTTCCACTAAGAGCCACTTGCACAAGTCCGTAAATCCGGATTTAAAACAGTTTAAATAGGATGTCAGTACAAAAAACTATGAAAATTGTACTAAATCTAGATTTAACGGAACTGCGCAAGCGGGTCTAATTCTTCTACATCGGCCCTGCATCCGGGGACGATTAGTAGTCTCTACCTAACCCTCCGGGTACAGGTATGAGTACATGGGAGACAACTTTCAATCAACAGGCAACCCACTGTTCGCTTTGAACAAAATGGTTTTGTTCGAACACCCGCGGAACAAAGTCGATACGGTTTGTTAGTGAGCCCGGGTCGACTCGGCTAGAGTTGGACATTTTTAATTATCTAAGTAATTGCCAGCGCTGCCATTGATAAAGATGGGGTTTTAATCATTGTGAGAGCCCTTTGTTTTTAGGTAAAACACCCCGTGTTTTTGCTGAAAGGCAAAAAACCTTAGGTCTCTGTTATTACTTTGATCTAGACTTGTTTGTGGGAGCATAAATAGGTCTAAAATGTTGCATGTATACCAAAATTTTTCTTCAAATACTGTTAGATTTTTTCGTCACTGAGTAGGACGAAGCTTATCTCTTCGGCTGACGTAATGGTAAATTAATCCGCCAGTTACCACGACAATGGTAATTAAATTATTAACAAAAACACGACTATCGTACAACATAAACATCACGTGTGCTTAAATTAGTAGAAAAAACAAAAAAGTTTTATCTAACAATCAGTTAGGATGGGTCAAGTTTTTTGTTCTAATTCAGCCAGTTTATTGTATCCGTGCCCGAACCAAAACTAATCACTTAAATTTGAAGCAAAAAAATGGACAAATTTTCAAGCAGTAGCTACAAAGTCATTAACATACGAGTATTTCTGTTATGACATCTCATCTAATCTCATCTCATCATCGTCACTACTTCTTACTATATTTTTTCTTTCGCAGCAAAATGCATCACATCTCAATCGGATCCACTTTTCTACGAAGACACAACCACAGTGGCCACAACCACAATGGACAACCAAGAAGAGGCCAAAAACCTATCCAGACAACTTCGGAGCAACGTAAAAGCTGAAAACTTAGATGACATAAACCTGGATGAAAGCGACAAGGTCGATAAACCAGAAAACACAGTTACTAAAACTGAACCTGTAAGAAGCATACAGAGCGCATCTAAAGTACAAAATGAACCTCTCAACGAGAACAACATCAAATCTAAAACTAACTTGAACAAAGCAGTCGACAACCTTGACACAGACTTGATTCAGAAGATAATAAAGTCCAGATTGGCAGAAAGAGCTGCGGCTAAGCGCGCAAACATAAGAGCTCATGTAAGATATGACGAAGTGACAGGAGAGTTGGTAGACGGCGACCATCCATGTCATAGAGATTGTTTAGAAACTGGAGAGCCTATGATATGCTACTACCATTTTAACCTTGAGTGGTACCAGACGATGAGCAAAGCCTGCTATGGATGTCCGTACAATGCCGGTGACTGCGGTCTGCCCGATTGCATTCCAGCTGATGGGATAAGTAGGGCCCTGAATGTGATTAACAGAAAAATGCCCGGACCGGCTATTGAGGTAAGGCTAAATTATATTGTCGAGGTGTGCTGTTAAGTGTCTTACATTAGAAATATTACATATGTACATCACTACTTACGCCTGTATATTGAGTGGTAGGCAGAGACCAGGATCTGCCACTTGCTACGATCCTGACAGTTTGTGAATTAAAACTGAACCTTGTACTAACGTATGTTTTTGTAATAAGAAGGAGTAATGTTGGTATAGGAATCGCTTCATGAGGCGCTTTCCTTTAAATTACTGAAAGACACAGACAAAAATAGAGCAATTCTTAATTTGGTAGGATATAACAGCATAACATTTACATACAGGCACATTACTTCTGGCCCCACACTAGGACACCCTGTGTCGTGAGAACAAGAAACAACTACATCACAAACATGTAAATAGCTTTTGTTTGAATTTGTGGAAGTTCCCTGACGCTATTCTTTCTCCAGGTCTGCCAAAATGACCGCATCATAGTGGACGTGGAGAATGATCTGATGACGGAAGCCACCACGGTGCACTGGCATGGACAGCATCAGAGGGGCACGCCCTACATGGACGGCACGCCAATGGTCACGCAATGCCCTATACCACCCGAGACAACGTTCAGGTGAGAAAATATTAATTTTCCTTCGGAATATCTTCTTTTGTTCGTAAGAAGATAGTATTTCTTAATGATTCGCGATACTCATACATAGTTGTATATTAAACGGGTCAAATCGCGATTATTTATTAGGTAAAACGTAATTATCTTATTTCCCGACGTTTCGGCAGCGTTATAGTTGCCGTGGTTTCGGGCAGTCTACCCGAGACCACGCGATTTGACGCGTTTAATATATAACTACGTAAGAACATATTCTTACGTAGTTATATATCGTATATCGGAAAAATAGTTACAGAAAAAGTAGTTACAAAAGATGATTGACGGCTTTATTGGTTATAGTAATATCTTTTGCAACCATATAGTTAGTAGTATATTATAAATATGATTGAATTATTAGTTTTAAGACAAAGAAGGGCATCATAAGTTCATAACACAGGGCGTGACTTAGGGTGGTGACCGCAGCATAATCGATTCTGCGTGTAAGCTTTATGTAAATAAAAAAACCTTATTTCTCTCTTGTAAATGTTTATAATAGTTGAAATATGATCAGTCACTTTTGTACTCGTACATTTTTTGCAGAAATTAAAATTTATAGTCTATTTTAATCTTCATTATTACTACCCCATTATTACATCCGCCGGTATTATTGCCTTATATGAAAAATATATAGATTCATCGACAAAAAAAGTTCTCCGTTTTTAAAATATACATGAAATATTATAACCTACTTCAAAAACAGGAGAACTTTCTTCGAGTCATTTACTATGACCGACAGATAAGACTAGTCAATAAGTGAGCAGCACGCCAAGCCGCGGGTTTCCTCACGATGTTTTCCTTCACGGTGAGCGTGTGGTATTGCAACTGCAAATTCGTAAATGTACGTAACAATGAAATTAATCAAAGTCATTGGTACATGTCCGCACCGGGGAGCGAATCTGGGTCCCCCGCCTGCGTATCCCTTGTTCTACCCACCGGGCTACCACTGTAGGAGGTGTATGAAAATAACACATAACGCTTTTTTACAGGTACCAGTTCAACGCCACACATTCCGGCACCCACTTCTGGCATTCGCATTCTGGTATGCAGCGCGCCGATGGTGCGGCTGGCGCTCTCATCATCAGGAAACCCAAGTCCCAGGACCCCCATGCGAGGCTCTACGATTATGACAGGTAAGTGAAACGATCGATCGATGGATATCAACCCTTTCATGTCCCCACTGCTGGGGCTCGGGTCTCTTCCCGCATCGCAGGAAGCTTAGGCCAAAATCCACCATGGGAGCCAAGTCCAGGTTGGTGGAGTATTGTAAGACAGTGGCGGGCCTTACTGTCAGAAGTTATCAAGCCACACATGAGGCGTCTGACATGGCTTAACGACTGCCATTACATGACAGCCGGCACCAACTGCTTAACGTGCCTTGCGAAGCACGGAGGCGCTTGGAAAAATTCCACTAGCGGTAGTCGTGGGACGGTCACTCATTCTGCGCTTGACCGCGCCTGTTGTTGCTCAACTCAAACGCTCAACGTTACTAGCAATAATATAAATTGAGTTTGATTATTTAACAGTATGGCTTTTAAGTTATCCCAAAAAAACAGTTGGTATGGTGATGATGCGTGGTGGCTAAAGACAGGTTGAGATGGAAAAAGTAGGGAAGGCCTTCATCCAGAAGTAGGACAAGAGAGGCTGATTTAAAAAAAGGCAACTGATATTTTATTTAAATTGGTTGTACAGAAAAAAATATTTTATAAAAAATTTACTTACGACTCGCATGAAAGAAAAATTGTAGAGTCGACAGACTATATGCCGACCCTATATTTTTTCTTTGATTCAAAATCGATCTAAATAGCTGTGCTGGCCAACTGTCACACGTGCAAAGAGGTTTAGTGAAATTTTCCCCCGTTATTGTTAAAATGTAATTATATTTCACCCTAAATCAAAAACTTCATCAATTTAAAATTCTGGGACGATGAGCGTTTACTATCTATGTCTTGAGGATATTTGAGACGACTTATTGAATCATTTTATCAATTAAAGGCCTCCTATAATTTATAATGTTGCGTGTCCTGTGGTCCACAAAGATCCATATTTTTAGTTATGTCATCGGTATATTTAGATATTCAACAAGTATGAATGCAATAAATTATCACGACTCTTATGTATTTCAAAAGATTTTAATCAGCAGTGTGGGACTTGATGTCAACCCTTATTAAATTATTTCACCGTTGTAGATACAAAGAACTAGTGCAGGATTAGTAATAGTCAGCGGTTGTGGATTCGATTCCCACTGAAGCACCGTACTCGTTTTTATCCGACTGTGGCGGAGACTAAAAGGAGGGTGATGTCATCGATAGATCAATATCAACCATTGAATGTCCCCACTACTGGGGCACGGGTCTCTTCCTGCAACGGGTCAGAAGTTATCAAGCCGCCCATAAGGGCTTAAAGTTATCAAGCCGCAAATAAGGCCTCTGACATGGCTTAACGACTGCCATTACACGACAGCCGGCACCAACGGCTTAGCATGCCTTGCGAAGCACACTTGGAAACATCAGGTTTGCTGGAAGAGAATGCTTCTTGCATTAAGCACGCCCTTCTACATTTACTCTTGTAATTAGTGCAATAAAGAATTAAATTAAATAAATACAGCAGGGCCTCGATAATCCGTACCCCAGCTAGTCCGAACGCCTCTATAATCCGAACGACTCCCCTCATCCCTGCGCAACCGCCGTTTCCCACAGTTTCTGGCTCGCAGTGCCACGCAGTGCGTTTTAGGTAGTACACGTATCGCTTGTTCGTCCGCCCCGCACTGTTTCGCCAATAAATATGTATGTACATACATTATAATGAAAAAAAATGATTTATTTCGAAAAATGCCTACATACTTATAATCCGAACACTTCGTACATCCGAACAGGGTATAAATTTTCGGTGTTCGGATTATCGAGGCCCTGCTGTAAATAATGTTATGGTAGATAATTTCATCGTATTTTTCGCTTCTCTTTTCACCTCACCGTCAATTCATCCTTTATGCAAGAGTAAAAGATTCCAAGCTAGTTAGTATGCAAGCGAAACTCCTGCTCTCTCAAGCACTATTCTCTTTCATTAGAGAGCCTGATTGCCAGTTAATTGTCATTCGTTGCACTCATTAGTGGTTTCTAATGCGCATCTCACTTTTATATGCGGGAGTTGAAATTGCCCCGCTGTTTTAAACTACACGCTTTGCATAGTTTCCCCAGGTTCCGAGTTCTGTTCTTTTAAGTTAGTACGTTCGTCTAAGTTCTTTCTCATTTGCCTTTGACTCCATTTTAAATTGTGCAATTTGTGCTTTCTTTGTACTCGTATAACTGTATAGCGTGTCTGGCTGCTTCTAATACACCTGTCACACGAGTTATTTCACTTATATTTCATAAAAAAATTCTCTCAACAAACACAATTAACCGCATAGTAGCTGTGACGGGATATCAGCGCTTTGTAGGGGGGTAGGACCAACCGGCCCTAGAGTCTAATACTTTCATAGTTTAGAATGAATTAAGCACGACAATGGTTGATATTTGCCTTAATTTGGTAGTCCACAAAGCAATAGCAGTACAATATTTTTATGGTTGTGCAATAAAGTGTTCTGTAAAGTGCAAAAAAGTACCTACCTACCTACCTACCTTCCTACCTACCTACCTACCTACCTACCTACCTACCTACCTATCTAGCTATCTATCTATCTACATTGTCATTCCGGGGGTATAACCTACGCAAATCAAATAGACTAAAACCTCACAAAGTCGTACCAAAACACAAAATGATTACTTGTATGCCTTCATCGACTGATTTGCACAAATAGTTAGGTACGGTACGAATAAAATAGGCACCTACAACTTACCACCACTTACCAAAACTTACCACCATTTACCAAAACTTACCAACGCTTCCCCTTCCAGATCTGACCACGTGATGATAGTGACGGACTGGGTTCACGAGCTCGCCGTCTCCATGTTTACGGATCACCATCACTCGAGCGGCGACAACAAGCCACCGACTCTGCTCATAAATGGAGTGGGCCGCTTCAAGGTCTTCCACCAGAACACTACAGACAAGAACTTCTATATGAGGAGCGCGAGGTTCAACGTTGAGCAGGTGCGTGTACTATTGAATAAAAGGCAAAATCGCGAATGCCTCGTAGGCCTAGAAGTGCGACGATTTCGATTCGATTTCAACTCTGTATGTCCCTACTGCTGGGCCACGGGTCTTTCCTGTATTGCAGGAAGGTTAGGCCATTCTCCACCACGGGGGCCAAGTTCGGGTTTGTGGAGGTCTGTAAGACAGTGGCGGGCCTTAGGCTGATATTCAGAAACACAGCGTTGAGCTACACTTAACGTGAACTAAGCTGAGCATCGGTTGGGCAATCTCAACAGAGACTCAAGAATTTTGTATTCACAGTCAATATCTCGACTCGAACTCAGCTAAGCCACAGCCCAAGCTAAACTTACTCGAGCGTGTAATCTGTGGTATAGTTTTTGACGTTACCGGTTGCCAATTGCCAATTCAAGGTCTCTATTTCATCCTCAGAGATAGCCCAAATGGCGATAAATCGCCTAATATGGTAACCCTGATTGTGAATAAAAAAAGGTTACCTACTTCACAACAAGTTAATTAGATTTCTCAAATTGCCTACAGGTGTCGCCACTTTCTTCGTTATTGCCACCTTGAGTCTGAGCTAAGTCGCCGAAATCCACTACTCAGTCTCAGCTATACAAAATATCCCTGAGACTTTCATTTTGACAGTTAGAAGACCCGGTCTCACATTGAGCTCACGCTCATAATCGTTTCTGAATATCGGCCTTACTGTCAGAAGTTATCAAGCCGCCCATCCTCTGACATGGCTTAACAACTGCCATTACACGACAGCCGGCACCTACGGCTTAGCGTGCCTTGCGAAGCACGGAAACGCTAGGAAAATGCCACTAACGATAGTAAAGGGACGGTCACCCATCCCGCACCTGACCGCGCCTGTTATTGCTTAACTCGAGTGATTGATTCCAATCACTCGGTTCGACTAGGCTTCGAGCGCTTCGCGCGCGATATTCGACGTCTCAGAAAAATAACGCGCAGACTGCATCGCTCTAGCTGGCTAGTCAGTTAGCTTTTAGAATGTACCTCGGGCTCTAGAGTAGGCTTCGGTTTTCGCCGAAAGCACACGAGTGTAATACTACTTCCTGCTCTGTATAAAACTTTTCTTCACTATTTTGAAAATTTATGTAGTGTCATATTAGTTCCGATATTTCTATTACACGAATATATACGATAGTAGCCGAGGTATATTCTAAAAGCTAACAGACTGTAATGGTTCTCATAGAAGATGATGGGATGTTTTTGAAAAGTGCCTGTATAAAAAAACAAACTAGCGTATTCTAATTATTGCTAGGGCTCTAGGGTTCTAGATCTGGAGGTATTAACGCCAATGACAACTTCTTAGGTCTGTGTAGGACATGTATGTTTATGATTATTGTACATATTAACGTAACTTGTTTAACTTTAAAATATCATATCTCTGTTTGGCACTACCCCCCACCGTCTCCACGTCACCTGTTGGTTGGCTAGAATAAAATAGTGCTTAAGGCCAGAAATTGTACGATCTTTACTGGTACAATAAAGATTTTTTTCTATATAACGGGATCATTAATAATTTTAAATTAATAAAAAGCACGAAAAATAAAAAAATATATGAATGTGTTAACTACATTAAGATAATTTTTTTATGTAAATCCAAATGTTATTCTGACTGTCAGTGAAAACCTGTTATTGGCTTTAAGCCTAATTCATCTTATTCTTTGTAAAAATGCTTCGTGTATAAGCTGTTGGTATTTCAATAAACAACAAAAACAATAATAATTTTCGATAGCTGTTTATGAGACACGTTCGTTTTGTCATGGCGTTCAAACTAAAAAAAAATTATGGTTTCATCATCGTCATCATCAACCCAATATGTCCCCACCGAGGGGCACGGGTCTCTTTCCTGAGTAAGGTTTAGGCCATACTCCACCAAGGGCCACGTTCTTGTTGGTGGAGGATCGTAAGACAGTGCCTCACTGCCAGAAGTTATGAAGCCGCCCATACTTATGGCCTCGTGGAGGCTTTCCTCTGACATGCCTAACGACTGCCATTACATGACAGCCGGCACCAACGGCTTAACGTGCCTTGCGTAAATATGACCTATAACAAAGTAGGAGAAAGAACATAACGTTAGGGAAAAGTAAGATTAGGGCCTTTTTTACAATCTGCAAATAAAGTTCCGGATAAGCTATCCGCAACCAGGGCTGCCGTTTGTTCTAAATTTGAAGCCATAAACAAACACACGCAATATAGGAATATTTATTTAAATTTAGAACAAACGGCAGCCCTGGTTGCGGATAGCTCACCGGGAACTTTATTTGCAGATTAGATGATGAGATTAAGGCCTGTTTCAGGCCTTAATCTCATCATCTACACGTTTAATAAATAATATAATCCTTGATTTACGTATGAAGTGCGGATATTAATGTCGAGGTAAGTCAAGCAAAGTTTTGAAACAGGGCAGGTAAATATTATGGAACATGAATTTCACTGTAATTATGGATTGTAATTAAAACAAGACGATGTGTAATTACAACATTTTAATGGGATTTCTTTGAGGTAGAAGATTGTTGGTTGTCGACTTAGAGCCAAGAAAATGAGGTTTCTCAAATGAATAAAATATTTTCCACAGCAAATACGTTGTATAAGTGGAATAAAAATATTCGTTACGGAATAAAACACAATTTTTTTGTGTAGCTAATAAAAGTCCCATTGCCGGGCACAGGCCAACTATCAGAGAGAGAAAGAGATAGATAGAGTATGGGCTTAGTTCCAATGCGTGCCCACTGCTGATTAACAAATTCGAACACTGAGGTTTACTAACGATATTTTCCTTCACTTAGTGGTATTGCTATGATAACTTCACAAAAGGACATAGTTTAGGAAAGTCTTGTTACATGCCCGCACTGGGAATCGCATCCGGGTCTCTCGCTTCCGAGTCCATTGTTTTACCCATTGGGCAACCGCCGCTCAAAAAATAATATTGACTATCTGTTTATATTACCAACTGGCGCAACGGTTTGGCAATTTTCGTATGGGCCGTCATTTTAAATAGATAGAGAACACTTTGTTGCACAACCAGATAAAAGAGGATACAACCACGATTTCTTAAATCTAAGTAATGTTATACAATGGCGGACTCATCACTAAGAGCGATCTCTTCCAGACAACCTTCGTATGGAGTGGATTGCATGAAGAATATAGTCGTTACGTGCATGTGCATAAATAATTAAATGCAAAATATATTGATACCAAATAACAAAAGAGTGCGAGAATATAATTATAAGTACGTACGATATAAGGTACATCTTCTATAATATAAAAATTAATCGCTGAATGCGTTGGTAAGCGCAAATCTCGAGAGCAGCTAAACCGATTTTGCTGATTCTTTTTTTAGAATATTCCTTGAAGTACGAGGATGGTTCTTACGGAGAGAAGAAAATAAATAAATCAAGAATCGACTGTTAGGCGGTACGAAGTTCGCTGGGTCAGCTAGTTTTATATAATAATATACTCGTACATCTTCTCCTCCTTCAGGCTATATTAGTCCACTGTTGGACATAGCCCTCCCCTAATGAGCGCCATAGCGCCCTGTCTCGCCGCCTGCCTTCAATTTACATAGATACCTATAATAAATAATTTTACTTATATTTTATTTTGTACACAGGGCTACAAGTATAGATTCCGTGTCATCAATGCGGAGTTCCTCAACTGCCCAATAGAGATGTCCGTGGATGGACACAACATCACCATCATAGCAACAGATGGCTACGATCTGGAACCCATAACAGGTGAGCTCATAAGGCAGCGGTTCTATTCCCGCTATGACATCATCCCTTTGTGTGTCCCCACTGCTGGGGCACGGGTCTCTTCCCGTGTCGCAGGAAGGTTAAGCCACCACGGCGGCCATGTCCGAGTTGGGCCTTGCTGTCAGAAGTTATCGGGCCGCCTTTAAGGCCTCTGACATGGCTTAAAGCCACTGCTATAGGTGCAAAGAAACAGTGAAGTATTAAGTATAGTCAGGGGTCATGGATTCGATTCCTGCTAGAGTACCGTACTTATTTTTATCCGACTGCGGCGGAGCCCATAAAGAGGGTAACGTGTTTGGCTCGTATATATGTACTTATGTCCGATTCTATGCTCCATTTTAATTAAATTTAAATTTATGCATACGAAAAACACGAGAACATACCATGTTTGTTCATTAGATATCAAAACTTTGTACCTATATCCCCACTGCTGGGGTGCGGGTCTCCTCTCGCTTCGCAGGAAGGTTAGGCCATACTCCACCATGGGGGCCAAGTCCGGGTTGGTGCAAGATTGTAAGACAGTGGCGGGCCTTACTGTCAGAAGTTATCGAGCCGCCCATAAGGCCTTGGTCATGGCTTAACGCCTCTGCTATAGGTGCAAAAAAACAGTGAAGTATAGTCCGGGGTCGTGGATTCAATTTTCACTAGAGCACCTTATTTGTTTTTGTCCGACTACGGCGGAGCCCAAAAAGAGGGTAACGTGTTTGGCTCGTATGTAAGTACAGTAATGTAGCCTTTATACGTCTCACTGCAAGGCATAAGCCTTCTCTTAGAAAGAGAGGTCGGGCTTAATCAACACGGGCGCCCACCGCTGATCTTTAAGCGCTAACACCTTAGACACTCAGGTTTCCTCAGAAACTTGAGGAAATACTCCTTCAACTGTAACTAGAAACTGCTCTATCTTATCGTGGAATTGGCACTGCTTGCTGTTATACAGGTGTCCAGCCTAGTATAGCAACAGAAGATAATATAATTTTTATGTTCATAAACTAGTTTTAATTTTAAATTGTAAAAACCTATTTAGAGGCTAAAAATTCCACCCATGCCGGGATTCGAACCCGCGACCTCTGGCTATCCGTGCCAGCGCTCTTTCCAACTGAGCTAATGGGCGACTCACCGGCATCAGTGGAATTTCGAACCTCTTTACACTATTCCCTGTATTACATACAGGCAGCGACATCTAGCTGAAGTAGATTGCATTACTTACAGCCCCGAGTACCTACTTTGCAGTTAGGTTTTTACATCGGAATGATATCGCTGTACCCACACGATTATACTATTTTTATTTTTATTGCACTAACCCGTGCTAAGGACAATTTTAAAAACCTATTTAGAGGCTAAAATGCCACCCATGCCGGCATTCGAATGGTCGCAGCTCTGAGTGCTTAGTGTGAGTTTTTTAACTACTCGATCGCGTTAACGTAAACTCATATTTCTATGGCATCGAGGAAGCGCCACCTAGCGACAAGTATGGAAATTAAAATTGCAGAGTGCGAGTTGTAATGGTTTACGTTGAGAAGTGAACACGTTTACCAGCCAAAACACGAATAAACGCGAGTGCGAGTTGTACTGTGACAGCGTTTTGCCAGTTCGAACGGTTGACTTACTCATACTCACTACTCGATGCCCGATTAAGGCGGTAGTAAAGTTATTCGATTGGATCTGTCAAACTCGCACTAGGCACTCTGGCTATCCGTGCCAGCGCTCTTTCCAACTGAGCTAATGGGCGAATTTAAATTGTATCAACTCACTAAGATTTGTGGAAATAAATATATTCTTATTATTATTATAAGTTGGCTCGTGGTGTTGCTACTACATCTTAATAAAAAACTTCCGTATTATTAGTTATAATGTAGTAATACAGACTTATCAGATTAAGTGATACTTAACCTAAAATAACTTGGGATTAATAATTGTCAGCATAGCATATATAAGCTGATTAATTAACTTACCTCCGGGTCCTTGTACCCAAAACGTCTTGTTTATAGAAACACAATACCTTAAAACGCTCGATAAACGCCGATTTAAATAGTCTGTGGCAGAGCTTTTACAAGAAATAGTCTTAACCGCATTCCAAGGGTTGAATCAAGAACATACCCTATAGCCATATTTTGAAGAATAATTATAGTAATATTTGATTGAGAAGTGTTTAGAAGTGTTGCGAAAATCTCGTGAAAAAAACGTTGTAACTCAACAGTTGTAACTGTAATTGATGTAGGTACTCAGTAATTATGTAGTTTCAGTGGCAATCCGTTTCGGATTCGCTTGACTTTTGTCGGAAGAGTCTGACCAGGTTTAGGAGTAGCGACGAAGATCGCGTCGTCGCGTCGGTTGCTTGTCTTCAGTGCTTACGAAAGAAGTTCAAAAATATAATTGTATTTTTTTTTTCAATTTTAGAGGTTACCGTGTATTTTGTATATTTACTCCATCCAAAGCCAAGCAATACTAACGATCGTCGCGGTATTTAGAACGATAAGGGTAAACTACCTAATTAAACAAAGTTTCAGTGAAAATTAGTCTCGTGCAATCAAGGCTGCCGTGAGAAAGATTGTTCGCTCGATTCTCACATTTATGGAGTACGCATTTAGAGTCACAGTGTGAAAAGTCAGTGCAAGTATCTACCCAGAAGTGATATAGCTACCAGACATGTGGGTGAAGTTGGAATGGCGACTGCCTTGAAATTAATTGAAGTTTAAGTTTGTTTCAACTATTAATTCGAGATTTTCTGGGAACGCGGGCCAAATACAGGGTGAAACGAATTCCTCGTATACATGGTGATTTCCTTACGAAGCTTCGGCGTGCTAACTAGCGCCACCAAAGGAGAACATCGTTACTTGTTTTATAATGCGTTTTTATCTAAAAGTGATCATGTGAAATCTTAACAACTGTGACAACAATTTTTAGAAGCTACAGTCTAGAACCTAGGGTCAACAGCCTAGAACTTTAATCGCTTTCCGCACAAAACGGCCGTTTTTGCTCGCATTGAATATGGGGGAAACTCCTCAACAATACGAGCATTTGTTACCTATGGGGAAAACCACAAAAAATATCAGGTGTAGACTTTTAGTCCGGATCTACTTACGGGTGTTGTTACATCGGAAGAGTCCGACCAGGTTTCGCTCCGACAGAGCTTAATCATGGTGAGCAGAGACGGAGCTCGAGTCGTCGGTAGCTCGTCTTACACTGCGAGCGAAACCTGGTCGGACTCCTCCGATATAACAACACCCGTAAGTAGATCCGGACTAAAAGTCTACAATGTGATGTGCTTACGAACGTTTTAGTTCAAAAATATCAGGTGTTCTATACTTACTAAGCTTTAGTGTGGAACGCCTGACTGCATATAGTAGGAAGAGCCGGCAAGGGACTAGGCGGACATACTTTCATTCTCGCTAACTGTGAAGAAAAACATATTCAGGAAACCTGAGCACCTGAGGTGCTCACATACTTCAGCACTTTCAATTTCAATTGACAATTCCCGGTGGGCGTGCATGGTAATAATATAGGCTACATTATAGATTATTCATAATTCTCACATATTTTAAACTTTCGCGACTTGTACACATAGAATATTTTCGGGGCTTAATCGAGTAGTAATTTATTGCTATTTTACCTCGACGTTTCGACTGTCGCAAACGTGGGATCCGGTCATCAAGATGTGTTCGCGTGGAAAAAAGTCGCATGGCTTAACCTCCAACATTGTCAGTGTAGTGTGTCGCAACCTTAATAGTGCTTTGTGATGACTAATTGAGGGTAGTCTGAAACCTCATCAGCCGAAGATGCGAACGGGTGCCAGCCATCAGTCTTCTCGTGACCACGATGACTGTAACGTCGTCGAAACGTCGAGGTAAATTACTACGCGATTAAGCCCCGAAAATATTCTAACTATATTCATGCTTGTATGTAAATGTTATGTTATGTTAATTCTATCAAAACCAACGTCTATTGAATTCTACAAAAATTACAAGCATAATTCTTATCCGTGGGACAAGAAAGTAACCTAACCGTCAGTTTAATTTATTTACCGCGAAATGCTGCCAATTTGTATGAGAAATTTTGAGGCTCCTAAAGAGACGGTTTCACATGAATTTATAATGAGAAAGTTTCAACGTGACAGAGGATAAAAATTATATGTATTATTTATTACCAACCCGGACTTGGTCCCCGTAGTGGAGTATGGCCTAACCTTCTTACGGTGCAGGAAGAGACACGTGCCCCAGCAGTGTGAATATACAAGGGTTGATATCGAATGTATTATTGGTTAATGTTTTTACTTGTCTTCGACTAACTTTCTGGCAAACAGGCTTAACTTCATGTAATTTAATGGTTGTAACTCTAAAAACTCTATTTAATCTCATACGAAAATTTTCGAAAGGCCTTTTAATTGTTAACGAAATTCCAATTAATTTTAGACCCCGTTTTTATTTACCACTAAAAATATTTAACCATAATATCTTACCTCATCTAATCTTATCTTTTGTAAATTAGTTTTTGAAGAAAAATCCAATTATGATTTAAAAATATATGGTGCAGGAATTGAGTGTTATTTTTCGTTACTCAAAACGACTTAAAATTTAATTACTAAAAAAATACTAACTAGAATTTGGTGCAGAATTTTGGTGTGCGGTGCGAAATCAAATTTACCACAAAAAAAGAATTTAATGTAGAACCTGATCAATTCATCCGATTCAACTAAAACTATTGAAAATTTCGACTCTTACCACAAAAAGCTGCTACAACTGTCAAATTGAAACATCCTTATTGATGAGTTAATTACGACAGTAGCTTAAATCTAAACCATATTCTGTTTCACGGTCGAGTTGTTATGAAATGGGAAAAAGTCGTTACTTGGTTTATGCTATTTTTCAAAACACGTGGTACAAAATGAGTGTTTGGGTTCCGTAGTCTAGCAACACTGCAGTTAGCAAGCGAAAACTAACTACCCTTTGCCAGTTTCTTCAACACCAAAGGTTTAATGGAAGAAAATACTTCTTGCACTAAGCACGCTCTTGTACATTTACTCATGTAGGTAATTAGTGCAATAAAGAATTAAAATAAATAAATAAAACTGGAGAAAATGTAGGGTTATTTGGAAAATAACTCTTAATATTTGCTAATGGGTGGTTGAAAATTATCCTATAAAAGAAACTGTTTTTTTTTAACGTCTAGCTTGCAAAACCAGTTCGATGGATTAACATACACCTTTATAAAAAATGTTGCGGACGCCCGAAGTAGGTATATGTAATACGGTAAGAATATCATTTTATTTTTCTCTAGAGCACATGACATAAGAATAAGTAATTATCGTTAACATAGGTAATTCTTAACATAATTGTTGAAAAAGACAATTTTGAATGGCCTATGGCCGATTTCTGAACTGAGAGTTCCACTAAGTAAATAAATGAGATAAAATAATATAAGATAAGATAGGATAAGAATATTCTTTATTGTACACTGGTAAAACAACAAATACAAAACAATTACAAATATACATAGTACAATTGGCGGCCTTATTGCTAAAAGCAATTTCTTCCAGATATCTTACGATGGAAAGTTGCTAAAGGAAATTATAAATACGGGTAGTTAGTGCAAATTTGAATATTGATACATACTTATACTTAATAATAATACACTTACATACCGTTACTTATATAAACGTATAATTTAATTTAAATAACATTCTGTCACGCCCTCCTCTGAGAAATTTGTAGACTACAAAATTTCACATTTTCAGTTCAAAAACTGGCCCTTAACATGCTACGGAACCCGAACTTTATGCTTTTCTTTTGCTCTTGGCTGGTTTTTTCTGAAAGGTTTGGGTGAAAACGGCTTCTAAGGTCAGGTGGGGATGAAACTATTACTGTTCAGTTCTTTTCACTGCCTACGAAAAAGCGCTAAAGCTAACACTGTGACTGAACAAGGAGGTAGGATTCCTGTCCCTAATGATTTTAATACAGTCCACTTAAACGTCAGAAACAGTGGTAATTTTATTTAAATATTTTAAATCTTTGTAAGCTTTTTGAGGTTTAAAGCTGCCACGTACAATTCTTGAATCACGTCAATGGAACTTTTTTTCTTAATCAAATTTTAATTTTGTATTTCATTATTAGGGTTTAGTGGTTTTCTCTTTGTAGCTGGCTGAAAGATTATTCTTAAAACCATATGTAAAAAATATCAATTCTAAAGTGTGCAAAACACAAAAAAAATATTTGTGATAAATGAATGACCCATCTGTGTAAAAATTGTATATAAATATAAATAGTAGTAGTAAAAGTATTTTAATGAATCCAGTGTAATTTTCACAGTTAAGACGAATCCATTGAAAGCTCTAAACCTCAAATCTACTCGTATTAAGCCGTCTAGGCTACAGAGCGTACTAATAAATAACAAACATACATATTGTGTATTCTTACACGAGAAAAACGTAATCCTCTCAGTCGGGTAAAAAAACTTTAAGCTAGAATCTATACGCTTAGATGTTTGTTGAAACCTATTATATTATTCTAACCGCCGCACTCAGAAACGTCAATTAAAGTTAATTTCCGATTAAGTATGCTGTTGTCTTTTTCTGTTTCATTGATAATAAGCGATGCAGGAAGAGACCCGTGCCCCAGCAGTGGGGACATACAAGGGTAAGTGAAAGATAATATTTCTTAATGATTGGGGATACTCATGCATAGTTATATATTCCCAAGTCTACCCGAGACCACGGCAATTGTAACGCTGCCGAAACGTCGGGAAATAAGGTAATTACGTTTTACCTAATAAATAATCGCGATTTGACCCGTTTAATATATGTAGCAATTTTAATATATGTTTACACTTTAATGCACAATAAAAACGTTACTAAAAATAAAACTTAAATAACAGGTTAGTGATAAAAATTACGTGCAAAGGCGAACTTATTTCTAAAGAAATAAACATTATTTAAATAAACATTAAATTTAATGGTCGGCAGAGGGCGGAGGGCGGAGGGCGGCAGTAAGAGTGAATCCTTAATAAGACCTTAACCCATTCCTATGTCCATGACGATCCAATGTTAGCACTACGTTTTGTTGCTCATCCCGTTTTCGGATTTACATATTCAAATGGAAGGCTGAAGGATCAAAGCGGACCTAGCTGCGGCGCAGCGCCCAGTGGAACGAAAATTGGGTCTAGTGGACCTAAATACATTTCAAAAAAGTTGTTATTTTCGAACATTTGTACCTTTGCATTTACTGAGTCAAGATTACGATATTTTTCTCTTTATCGTTTAAACAACTTTGTTTGTTAGCAAACTCCTTTGAACCGGTTTCAAAGATTATTATGGACCTTTTTATGTATATGTGGTAAGTCTGAGAATATGTACTTTGACGTTTGTTGTTTCAGCTACTGACGTCACGTAATATTAAATACTATATTCAATTGTTTTTGTATGGCACAAAACGTTGAAAGAGACAAGATCCGATTCTTCTATTATTTCTATACCAATCATAAATTTTCGAACGAGCAGCACATTTAGATTTGTTTTTATTTTCGTATCGTAATTGTAAAATGGCAAGATGTTAAATTTTCTATACCACCCACAAGCCGTTAAATTTAATGCCGAAGTACAGCCGAAGTACATCATTCAATAAATTTACTATATACAATAAATACGAAAAAACCAAATTGGGTTTGTTGTATAAGTATCGAGTTATACCTTTGTAGTAAAAATAAAACAATTGGTTGGTAAGTTATCGATAACTGATAATCTATATTCTTTTATTTATTATTAGTAAAATATTTAAATGTTTGTTGTTGTATATTACAGTATATTTTCCAAGTATAGAAATAAGAAATAAGTTAAAATATAAAAAAAAAAAAAAAACTAAAAATGGCTGAAGATTTTTAAGTCCATTGCAATGGGTTTATTCCAAGAATCTTATTTCAAAAATTAGTACCCTGATCCTGCAACTTTTTTGACGTTCTAATAAAAACCACCAAATATATTTTACCCTACGAATAAACCTAAATATAGATTTTTAATGTGAAATATTCACTTTAAAAAATAGCAATAAATGTTTTTGTTCATAAAATGTAAGAGTGTCAATAAATGTTTGAAAATGAGTCCGTTACAGTCCTTCTTGTTCCACTGTGCAGCATCGTATGCGGACATTTACTGAAATGACCGAAGTGCCTCTCTACACAGTACCACTGAAAACGCTGGCAGAGTTTTGCAATTTTTCCTTCATTTTTTGAAAAGAAAAGCGAAAATGCTGAGTCGGTTTGAAAAAGAGAGAAAATCAAGCGAGACTAGGCTGGAAAATGTATTTAATGTAATTAGTCTTTTTAACCTTTAAAAATGGTTGGATGACCATTTGTTCCAAGCTTTCACACGATGCTTTCGTGTATCGTGGTGACCAGAGGGGCCGGAAATGAAATTAGGGTCATTTTAGGTATCGTGATGGAAATTTCGCAGCCAATCTAAATGACTAGCCTACGTAAAAAAATGTCTGTTATATTTATACGCATGTAATTTGAAGCATCATCTATCAGATACCGTCAACATGGAGTTATTGTGTTATTAGTGTTTTTTCTGTTTAAAAGCTTTTTTTGTCTTTATTATGACTCGAACTGGACTCGGAAGCGAGAGGCCTAGGTTCGATTCCCAGTGCGCGCATGTAAAAAAGGCTTTGTCTTCTAAGTTATGTACATTTTTTAGGTAGGTAACTCGCTAGCAGTGACGGAATGCATCATGAGGAAACCTAAATGTCTCAGTTGTTCAAATAGCGCTTGAAATTGCCAATCCGTGGTGGGCACTCTTCGTAACTAAGCCCACCCTCTTTCTCTGAGAGAAGTCATGTGTTCTACGGTGGGAAGTTTATTGGGTACATAGAAATTCAAGAGTACGAGAACAAAAAATGTCTTCATATTTCAGTGTTTAAGCATCTTAGAAAATAGCCCTGTAAAGTTAAGGTAAGGTAGGTAATTGGAAAAGCAATATAAACTATTTTTAGGGTTCCGTACCTCAAAAGGAAAAAACGGAACCCTTATAGGATCACTTTGTTGTCCGTCTGTCCGTCCGTCCGTCTGTCAAGACCCTTTTTCTCAGGAACGCGTAGAGGTATGAAGCTGAAATTTATATCAATTACTCAAGTCTACTGTCCCTTGAAGCTGTGAAAAAATCAAACTTCTAAGCCAACGCAATCAAAAGATACAGCCGTTTATGCCGCAAATTTTCGACACTTGCAACGGAATCAAAACCTACAGGGTGCTTCCCGTGAACTCAGAATCTTGAAATTTGGTACGAAGCAACGTCTTATAGCATAGATAAAGGAAAAATTACGAAAACCATAAATTTTTAGTTACATCACATAATATATATTTTTTTAATAATTTTAAACTTACTACCCATTTCCTCATAAACGCGTAGAGGTATTAAATTGAAATTCATACCAAATACTCAGGTCTATAATACAGGTTTGTACGGAACCCTCGGTGCGCGAGTCTGACTCGCACTTGGCCGGTTTTTTTTTTATTTGATGGTCAGTAATTGGCTCCAATATTTTTCTTTGCTGGAAAAGGCGCTGGCTTTTTGTTCCTTACACTGACTCATCTCTCCTTCCTTTCTCCAGTAAATTTCCAAGAACAGACAATTATTATTACGAGGAGAGAACTCTAGTAAAAAAACTCACGAGGGTTCCGTAGGTTTCAATTAAAATATTTATATTCATTATAATTTATATTTAATGAAATTATAAAGTAAATATTAGATATTTCTAGATTATCTATGGATGAGTGAAAGGTGTCGCTCGCTTACTTTTCCTGCGTCCATGAGAAAATATGGGACGCTAGGTGAATATTTGATATTACGGTACTATATGCATTGGCCTACTATTATAATTATATTCAGTACCCAATTAGGTACCCCACGCTAGTCCTTCGCACCGGAAGGAGTAAAAGGAACATTTTTAAAAACCTATTTAGAGGCTAAAAATTCCACCCATGCCGGGATTCGAACCCGCGACCTCTGGCTATCCATGCCAGCGCTCTATCCAACTGAGCTAATGGGCGACTCACCGGCATCAGTGAAATTTCAAACCTCTTTACACTATTCTCTGTATTACGTACAGGAAGCGACATCTGGCTTAAGTAAATTGCATCACTTACAGCCCCGACTACCTACTTTGCAGTTAGATTTTACATTGAAATGATATCACTGTACCTACATGATTATACTATTTTTATTTTTATTTTTAATGCACTAACCCGTGCTAAGGACAATTTTAAAAACCTATTTAGAGGCTAAAAATTCCACCCATGCCGGGATTCGAACCCGCGACCTCTGGCTATCCGTGTCAGCGCTCTGACCAACTGAGCTAATGGGCGACTCACCGGCATCAGTGAAATTCCGATGTAAAAACGTAACTGCAAAGTAGGTAGTCGGGGTTGTAAGTGATGCAATCGACTTCAGCCAGATGTCGCTGCCTGTACGTAATACAGAGAATAGTGTAGAGGTTCGAAATTTCGCTGATGCCGGTGAGTCACCCATTAGCTCAGTTGGATAGAGCGCTGGCACGGATAGCCAGAGGTCGCGGGTTCGAATCCCGGCATGGGTGGAATTTTTAGCCTCTAAATAGGTTTTTAAAATTGTCCTTAGCACGGGTTAGTGCATTAAAAATAAAAATAGTATAATCATGTGGGCACAGCGATATCATTCCGATGTAAAAACCTGACTGCAAAGTAGGTAGTCGGGGCTGTAAGTGATGCAATCGACTTCAGCCACATGTCGCTGCCTGTACGTAATACAGAGAATAGTGTAAAGAGGTTCGAAATTTCACTGATGCCGGTGAGTCGCCCATTAGCTCAGTTGGATAGAGCGCTGGTACGGATAGCCAGAGGTCGCGGGTTCAAATTCCGGCATGGGTGGAATTTTTAGCCTCTAAATAGGTTTTTAAAATTGTCCTTAGCACGGGTTAGTGCATTAAAAATAAAAAAGTATAAAAGGAACATTATCTACAAAGTGAGTGAGGCACCTTTAGCTACGATTCCTCATATAATAATATAGAGAAAGTAGCCATTGAATGTATTGCTTCATTTCACAACGGTCTCAAGTACTGATTATTCAGTTGTATAATAAGAAGACTTTTAGGTGGAAGATCCGTGTTCGGTAAATTAACTGTAAATTTTAAAGTTAACAGAAGAATTTTTTTTAGTGAAATCTTTAAAGATTTCTCATTGAGATACCCACCGTAAGACTTATTTCTACTGCAACTTATTTATTTTGACGATAATAAGTTTTAATTGCAAGCCACACATTTAGAGCAGACCTAAATATACCTCATTTATGTAATGCAGTAAAATATTTCTAAAGGGTTCTGTTTATTTGACAAACGGATCCTAAAAAGCGTCGTAGAGGCCAAGAATAGGTGCTAATCAGTAGAAATACGAAGTTGCGAGAACTTCGCGGATCCCCTTCAAACTTATGATAGATTTCACTTCAAGTTTCTTCTTAGAGTTTCGTCAGTAGCTTTATGCTAGCTTATAAAGTGTTTTATGAGATCTTGAAATAATGATCTTGTGATATTATACAAGATCATTTTGATTCAAGATTCAAGTGGAACTTCCTTAAGTTCCACTTGAATCTTGAATCAAAATGCTCCTTAGCATTAAAATGTGAAAATTACTTTGTTAATTTTTGGCGGAATTTAGCAAAGTAATTTTCACATTATAATACTATTATGGATTTCCGCAAAGTGACTGATTATGGGCATTACCCCCCAATGATGGCACCACGTTGCGCTATGGCGCTCATTAGGGGAGAGCTTTGTCCAGCAGTGGACTAATATAGCCTGAAGAAGAAGAAGAACGCCGGATTTCAAACAAGAACTTAAGGAGGTCAATCTCGCAAACAACTTTTAATAAGCCTCGTAACAACTTTGTAGTCCCGATAGTATTAAATATTTTATATTACTCTCCCTCTTCCCAACTTTATTCCTACACGCTGGTGGGGTCAGCTTTCCTTATTTTCTCTCTCCACTTCGCCCTATTCATGACCTCGTTTATCGATTCTCCGCATTCTGTGAGATCTTTTGTCACTACATCCACCCACCTGGTTTTAGGTCTTCCTTTGGATAAACTGGAATCCGCCCAGGATAAACGTAGCACTTTGTTTCCCAGGTAGTCAGGAGGGTTCCGTTTCACATGCCCAAACCATCTCAGCCCACTCGCACTTTACCAGCGATGTCACGCACTCCAAGACAGGGAGCTTTTAGACATTCACTCTGTCTCTTCTCAGCTTTATTCCTACATTGTGGTAGGGTGAGCTTTTCTTATTTTCTATCTCCACTTCGCCCTATTCATGACCTCGTTTATCGTTTCTCCGCATTCTGTGAGATCTTTCGTCACTACATCCACCCACCTGGTTTTAGGTCTTCCTTTGGATAAACTGGAATCCGCCCAGGATAAACGTAGCACTTTGTTTCCCAGGTAGTCAGGAGGGTTCCGTTTCACATGCCCAAACCATCTCAGCCCACTCGCACTTTACCAGCGATGTCACGCACTCCAAGACAGGGAGCTTTTAGACATTCACTCTGTCTCTTCTCAGCTTTATTCCTACATTGTGGTAGGGTGAGCTTTTCTTATTTTCTATCTCCACTTCGCCCTATTCATGACCTCGTTTATCGTTTCTCCGCATTCTGTGAGATCTTTCGTCACTACATCCACCCACCTGGTTTTCGGTCTTCCTCTGGATAAACTGGATTCCGCCCAGGATAAACGTAGCACTTTGTTTCGCAGGTAGTCAGGAGGCTTCCGTTTCACATGCCCAAACCATCTCAGCCTACTCTCTTGCACTTTATCAGCGATGTCACGCACTCCAAGGCAGAGAGCTTTTAGACATTCACTCTGTCTCTTCCCAGGTTTGTTCCCACATGGTGGTGGGGTCAGCTTTACTTATTTTCTCTCTCCACTTCGCCCTATTCATGACTTCGTTTATCGAGGCCCCGCATTCTGAGATCTATCGTCACTACATCCATCCACATAGTTTTCGTTCTTCCTCTGGATCTCCGCCTATGAATTGATAAACTTAGCACTTCATTTCCCATGTAGTCGGGAGGCTTTCGTTTCACCTGCCCAAATTATCTCAACCTACTCTCTTGCACTTTACGGGCGATGTCACGCACTCCAAGGCCTCCTTGCACGTATCCGTTACGTATTCTGTCGAGCCTCGGTACATCGCACATCCACCTTAGTATCTTCATTTCGGCTGTTTGAATTGCTCTGATTTGGATCTTGGTTGCGGCCCATGTCTCACGACCGTACATTAAGGCTGGCCGTATGATCGACTTGTAGATGAGTCCTTTACATGTTAAATGTTAATTAAGGACTTTGATACGACTAAGTTTGAAGTTTTTTTGTCCATTTTTTCTCCAAAATGATCTACATTTCAAAATAGACACCTAGTTTGAATTGTAACGTTCATTAAGCCGCAGTTTCTCGCTACTTTGAATAAAACCTTTTCATTTCATACTTTCTCTAGAATCTATAAAAATGGTCCAAAATTTAACCGGTTTTTTTTCGAATGATGAAAGAAAAGTTATATAAAAACATATAAATTTGTATATGGTATATGAACGTTGATGAAGCGAAGGTGGTCTGTCTGGTCTCTGCATACCCCTCTGGGATACAGGCGTGAGGTTATGCAAGTATTTATGTATGTATGTATGTATGTATAAAATGGTATATACTCGTAGGTATATTAGTTAGTCAAAATTACTAAACCAACCCAAACACTAAACAAGGATTCTTAATCCCCTCAATAATGCGACGAATCAAAGAACAGACTAATTTGAGTAATTAAGAGCCTTTTGAATACTTAATCAAGCTGGCCGGACGATAATGCGCGTTTTTATCCGACTACGTCGGAATAAGAGACATGTTTTTCGAGAGTTTACAAATGTAGGTATGTCTATTTCTTTGGCCTTTTCTGTAGCTGAGACGACTTGATGAGTTTTAACTTAAATGCGCTGTGAAATAAAAGGTATTTATAAGTCATCTGGCGTGCTACATGACGATTTTAGTAATTACAATGTATTTGTTTTATGTTTATTATTATTTTGTGTTGTACTGTATTTAATTATTTCAGTTAAAAGATAAGTCAAGATAAAAAAGTTTTTATTGACGTATTAAAATACATCTTAACACAAAATAATACTGTCTGCTAATCCCTCCAGAAGGCCGCCCTTCTCCTCACGCTGCACATAAAGGATGCTATCCGATTGCAAATGGTTGCAGATGACACGTAGTCCCTAACAAATCTACAATGTATCCATCAAATTTTAAATATCAATATGCGCAACCAAAAAACTACACCAAAAACTAACTAGAAAATTCAACGGACACGTTTATACCAACTTAAGACATTCAATCGAATCGTCAAGTTCCAAATTCGAATTGGAATCGAGTTAATTTTCAGAATTGACAATTTAATTATTTCGAGGCTACTCTCTGTCGAGTGGCGGCGTTTTACGGGTATTTTATTGACGCAGAGCGGTCTTTATCCGATTGAAATGATGATGGAATAATTACTGGGAAATAGTCTCGGTTTAATTTTTCCATAGACTCTTTTACACACGTGGAAAACAATTAATTAGCCCCATCCTCGTCCACTGATGGACATAGGCCTCCCCAAGACACCCCACATCCTTCTATCTTTGACCAAGCTCATCAAGTGATTGTGTTATTTATAAAATAAATAAATTAGCTAACCATGCTTTTTGCCGTTCACGTCTTTGTCTGACGAACTAATAATTGTCTGAGCAGATGCCGTTTTTACAGATTTTTGTTTGCTGAAGTATTTATTTAGCTAACTATTTAATTCGTAATTAATTCTGTTTTAATACGGATTTCACTCGTTTATTATATTTTTACAATTTTCCGACGTTTCGCCACTTTTACAGGTGCCGTGGTCTCGGATGACTGATGACGAGTGAAATACGTATTAAAACTGTTTTAATTATGTCTAGTACTCGTGTTAACCTTCTATAATCTATCTATAATCAGCTCACATCAACCCACTGCTGGGCATAGGCCTCCTTTTTATTGCGCCATTCCTCACGGTCCTGCTGTGCTAACCTGGTCCATCTCTGGCCCGCAACCCTCACGATGTCGTCTGACCATCGTATCGGTGGTCTGCCTACCAACCTCCTTCCCTCCCTTGGCCACCACTCCGATACTGCCCTGGTCCACCGGCCGTCTTCCCTTCTAACCAAGTGTCCCGCCCATCTCCACTTTAAGTCTGTGATCCGCTCACCAACGTCTTCGACCTAACCTTAACCTTAGAAAATACTATTTAATTCGTTCCAGTAAATCAATAAGACCGCCAATTGTACCTTAATCTGTATCTTCTTATTTTCTAAATTGTAATTCCTGGTGTGCAATAAAGTATATTCTTTTCATTTCAATCACTCAATATGTACTCGTTCACTGCTAGACATAGGTCTACGCACGTTACATTATAGTCTGTTAGCTTGCAAAATATACCTCGGGCTGTAGAGTGGGCTACGGTTTTCGCCGAAAGCACACGAGTGTAATACTACTAATTCCTGTTCTGTATTTAGAAACGAAGTGTCGTATTAGTTCCGATATTTCTATAACACGAATATACCCGATTCTATCCGATAGTAGCCTAGGTATATTCTAAAAGCTAACAGACTGTACTTCCATCTTCGGCCATCCTCATCCAGCCTCTGCCAGCTTTAGACCAGCAAGCTAGTGGGTGTCTTATGCTGCATTTCCCAGTTCGTGGTCTCCACTCGAGAACCTTTACATCCTATCGACCATCGGTTCTTTGGCGTATGTGACCACCCCACTGCCACTAATACTTACACACATGTAGTATATCTTAATCACTAGAGCTGCTCATACATAGTTATATATATTAAACATATATCCGCATATTCGGCACTAGTACTTTTGTTAGGCTGATATAAATTGGTCGTATCATTGGTTTTACTTATTCTGAACATGTTATTTCTCATGGTATGTAATAAAAACATGAACTGAAATACATTAACTAGTCCGGGTTGGTGGAGGATTGTAAGACAGTGACGGGCCATACTGTCAGAAGTTATCAAGCCACTTATACAAGGCCTACCTTGACGGTCGGCACCAACGGCTTAACGTGCCTTGCGAACCACGGAAGCGCTTGGAAAAAATGCCACTAGCGGTAGTGACGCGACGGTCACCCATCCAGTACCTGACCGCGTCTATTGTGGCTTAACCCGAGTGATTGTTTCCAATCACTCAGTCTTACTAGGCCACGATCGCTCCCAAGCAAACGTTAGCCGTGAATAGCCAGCAATAAGGAAGTAAACTTTCCTCAGAAGGAAATAGAGTTAATATAAAATTTTCCCTTACAATTAGGTTTCTTTATTTGAGCAATTAATGCCCCTGTAATTGAGTTTGCCAACTCTCTTGTGCCACTTAACTTTGCCTTTTATTTTTGCAACTGCAGTGGGCTTGGAGCTCTTAGACGGTAGCTTTACTACGTAGGTAGGTACAGTCTGTTAGCTTTTAGAATTTACCTCGGGCTCTAGAGTAGGCTTCGGTTTTCGCCAAAAGCACACGAGTGTAATACTACTTCCTGCTCTGTATAAAACTTTTCTTCACTATTTTGAAAAGATATGTGAATTTAAGTGTCATATTAGTACCGATATTTTTATTACACCATGTCCGATTCTATCCGATAGTAGCCGAGGTATATTCTGAAAGCTAACAGACTGTAAACCTAGGTATTTAAGGTGCTAACTAACGCCACCATTGAAAAAAAAATCGTAACTTGTTTTAATACGTTTTTTATCTAAAACTAGCTGACCCACCGAACTTCGTAATGCATACTATAGATTCTTTAATTTTTTCTCTCCCTAAAGACCAACCTCGTGCTTCAAGGAATATTCTAAAAAAAGAACTACCGAAATCGGTTCAGATGCTCTCGAGATTTGCCCTTATTAACACATTCAGCGCTTCATTTTTATATTATAGACTAGCTGACCCAGCGAACTTCGTACCGCCTAACAGTCGATTCTTTATGTTTTTTTTTGTCTCCGTAAGAACAATCTTCGGACTTCCAGGAATCGGTTCAGCTGCTCTCGAGGTTAGCGCTTATTAACACATTCAGCGATTAATTTTTATATTATAGATTGAACATGACAATGTAATTGTTGCAGCCACATCGCTCGTGACGTATGCAGGCGAGCGTTACGACTTTGTTCTGGAGGCTAATAACGAGATCGACAACTACTGGATCCGATTCCGGGGCCTGATGGACTGCGACGAAAGGTTGGTGGACGAAATTGGAAATTGTACGAGATAAATATCATTCAAAATCATACCAAAAATAATAAAAAAATATTATAAAAACTGCCGGCAGATACTAGATGCGGCAAGCTGAAGACAGAATTTACATTCTGTTTGCGCGATGTTAATGTTAAATGTAAGGCGCTGCCTTCGGCACGTAGAGTAGCGGAGAAAAAGGCAGCGAAAAAAAACTCCACTCAAACCATCTTTTCTAAAGTTATCATACACCCACCTCATACGTGTTGCCTATATGATAAGATTCCATGATTGTAATCAATAATTTTAGGTGACAAAGTAAGGAAAACATTACTGCTTGCTTTTGAGGTCGATAACGTAGTTGTTCAGCTAATGAGGCTGACTAAGTGACTAAGGCTGACTAAAGCTGATTATGCCTGAGCGACCTATCTACCGAGGTGGCTGGAGATGGCCTCAGATAATGAGGAGTGGAACCCTGAAATGGAAGGCTTTTGTCCGTAGCAGTAGGACATACAAGCGTCTATGTAAGAACATGTACGGTGTCAGGTATAAAAAAATGCGCTAAGTGACTATTTGTGGTCAAGAAGCCAGTAAAAGTAGCGTAGGACGCCCGCTTGCTCGCTGAAAAAACAATCTCAAGCATATTAATAAAAAAAAACCAGGTCTTGAATGTTTAAATTTTTGTGATGTCACTTTTTCCGGTTCCCACGACACAGGGTATCCCAGTGTGGGGCCAGAAGCAATGTATGAGCCTGTACCTATGTCAATGTTCTGTTGCTATGTTATTTCTGAGCCTGGATCAAGGTGGCCAAGGGCAGCGACCGATGGCATGCCAGGTCTATTAGGTACATGATCCATATCTGTGATTACAACAATAACTCTTATTCTCAGGTTTACAAAGGCGAAGCAAGTGGCAGTACTGCACTACGAAGGAGCAATGGAGGATGAGCCAGTAGGTGATCTCACGTGGGAGGAATCACACAATGAGGGCCTGGTAAGTGTTGTTACGGGACGTGTTATTCCTTACGGGGCTGATGGCAAAAAAAACGTTATCAAAGTATTGATGACGCTACGTGGTACCATCTAACGCCACCAATGGTATAAAAGTCATAGCTTGTTTTATAATAATTTTTTTTCAAAAAGTGAGAGTCGTCGTCCTCAGGCTATACTAGTCCACTGCTGGACATAGCCCTCCCCTAAAGAGCGCCACGTTGTGCTGTCATAGGAGGTAATGCCCATAATCCCCACGCTAGGCATGCGGGTTGGGGATTGCAGTGCGGTTGAATTGTACTGCAGGAGGCGCTTCTGCCCACGCCCCGCTTTTTGTCCCTTAGTCGCCTTTTAGGATACACGGGAAGAATTGGTATTGGAATTGGGTTGGTGCTATTCTCTAGGCCGACACCACACAGCACAAAAAGTGAAAACTTCATCATGAATCTTAACAATGAATCGTCCCTTGTATGTCCCTATCGCTGGGGCACAGGTCTTTTCCTGCATCGCAGGAAGGTTAGGCCATACTCCACCACGGGGGCCAAGACCGGGTTGGTGGAGGACTGTAAGACAGTGGCGGGCCTTACTGTCGGAAGTTATCAAGCCGCCTATAAGGCCTCTAACATGGCTTAACGACTGCCATTATATGACAGCCGGCACCAACGGCTTAACCTGCCATGCGAAGCACGGAAGCGCTCGGAAAAATGTCACTAGCGGTAGTCACGGGACGCTCACCCATCCCGTACCTGACCGCGCCTGTTGTTGCTTAACCAAGTGATTGATTCCAATCACTTGGTTCGTCTAGGCAACGAGCGCTTCAAGTACAAATAAACGGCGGTATGGAAAAGAACAAAGACAAAGCAGAAAAAGTAAACCAATGCGCACTTTCTAAACACCACTTCACGCGCTACTCGTAAGCCAAGCGTTTAAGCCCAACTCCTTTTCAAAGTTAAAGGCGACCTTTTCCAGCTACACTATTTGTCACGAGAGCCGGGATTGAATTTTTCAATTACTCTACAATTAAGAAATTATCAAGCCGCATTCAAGTATTCATAGTTAAACCACTCTCTAATTAGCCTCACCAACTCTGATAAGCCTCGCCACCTCTAATAAGCCAAAGTTTAAAATTCACTATTTTATATTTTTAATTTTCATACTAATTGGCCGCAACAAGTTTCAAGCTTCAGGCAAAAAATATAATTAAGAATAAGCTTAAGCTCATTTTAATCTTTTGATGATTGGTAGAGGTTTAAATATAGATAGGGTACTTAATGAAGAAAGGTTTTCAGATTTTGCGTTATTTCAATAGCACGTTGTATAAATCTATAATTTCAATAAACATCTTCTCGGCTTGTCGCTAATCGGCCCACAATTTCTCTATAAGAGATGTCTATTATTTTCATATATTTTATTTCAGATACATTATTATCCATATTCTGTTAGTGTCTGATCTTCTTCTACTAGTGGCTGATCTTTCTGTTAGAACAACTGCGTAACGTGCCTTGCGAAGCACTGAACCGCTCAGAAAAATGCCACTAGTGTTAGTCATATACGGTCACCCGTCCATGCATTGAACGCGTCCTATGTTGCTTAACCTTCGTGATCGTTTAAGATCGATTCGAGTTGATATACAAAGATACGAGTTTATATCTAAAGATTGCTACAAAGAGCTTGCCGATAAACTGCATTAGCAGTTTGGCAAATTAAAGTGTGTTTTTTATGTCATCTTTTGAACTCGGTCCATCCTAGACCTAGATAGAGTTTTGGCATAGACTTTTGTTTTTTAGACCTAGATAGAGTTTGGAATTAGCAGTTTGGCAAATTGCTCAACTTCCTAAGCCTTGGCATCCTAGAAATAAGACATCACGAATAACTTTCTTAATTCACACCCAATGATTTAGTAGGAAGGCCGCAAAACTTACTGTTCCAGGTCCAATATTTTTCTCATAATTTTTTGGATAACAAGAAGAAAAAGTTCTTCAAAATCTAAACGTAGTTTTAGAAGACTTAAAGTAACTCTTACTTCCAGGGCTTAGGAAGATACGTGTAGTTTTTTATGTCATCTTTTGAACTCGGTTCATCCTAGACCTCATCCTAACCCTCGGACTAGACAGAGGTCAAGAGTAAGTTTTACTAAAAAAAATGATATGGCAATGCAACATTTGCGGTGTCAGCAAGTTATTATTATAATTTCCATCCCTGGTAGAAATTTTTCGTTAAAAACAACTACGGGAAAAAGCAGACTATATAATATGCTTAGGACTGTTTGGTGTCTAGAGAATAGCACCAACTCAAATTCTTCCCGCAGGTGTCGTAAAAGGTGACTAAGGGACACAAACCGGGGGGTGGGCAGCAGCGCCCCCTGCAGTACAATTCCACCAAACTGCGGTCCCCAACCTGCATGCCCAGCGTGGGGGTTATGGGCATTACCCCCCAATGATGGCACAACCTTGCGCTATGGCGCTCATTAGGGGAGGGCTATGTCCAGCAGTGAACTAATATACCCTGAAGAAGAAGAATATGCTTAGAACATTAGCAAGTAAAATCGCTAGTCGCAGCGGGTGCCTGCGGTGATTAAGCTCTCCGATACAAGTCGGTGTATAGGTATTATGCAGTGTTGTATGCAGTATGAAGATAAGGCGCTTTGAGGTGCCAACTAGTGCCACCAAGGGAATATCCATTGCACACTTAAACTGTATACATTAGAGACAGTGTCCTCGGTTTTGGAGAAGTGGAAGCCAGGAGATCCATAGCACGGGGTAAACCTATTTTGGACTCCTGTCTCCTACTACATAATGTAACATTGTAATAATAATGAGTTACTAATTTTAAGTGCATTGTGTAGGTACTGGAGAAAATAAATATATTTGTATTTATTTGTATTTGTAATAAAAATCATAACTTGTTTTTTTCTAAAATTATTTATTTTATTTTATTAGAGAAAACAAGCAGTTATACAAAAAACATTTCCTTAACTTAAAGTTAGTTAAGTTAATTATCTGTGATAAGTAACTATTTTTAGAACACAGCTTAGATCCTAAGAAATCATGATTGTATTCTTTTTTATGGTTGTGTTATAAAGAGTTCTCTATCTATCTATCTACCAACAACTTAAGACTATAATCGATTTTCGCTTAAAACAGGTTTTACCTACATAAAATCGTTTCCTTTTTCACGAAAACGTATTATAAAATAAGTTATGATTTTTAACCCATTGGTGGCGCTAATTAGCATCTGAAGCGCCTAAAACAAATATCGAAGGGTACGGTAGAAGATACCTGTATAGACTGCCGTAAAAAACAGGTTAAAATTTAAGTGATTTCTTGATGAGTTCTTGTAGCAGACTCTTAATCTTTCCTGCTGGTAGTATCTAAGTTATAATTATAGTGTGGGCCGTTTCATTATCAATTTTGTGCCATAACAAACAGCAAGCAATACTATTTTTTTTTCTGAAGACGGCTCGAGATGCCCGATCGTAATGAAGCTTATCCAATATGCTTAGAAGGCACAAAGCGGGGTTGATCATTCTTAGAATTGGATAGTTGATGAGACTTTCCTCAGCAAATTTCAAATTAAAATTATACTTTATTGCACACGCAACAATAAACAGGACATTACATAAGAAATAACATGCACAAAGTAAGAAAAACCTTGGAGAGTTCCAGCAACTAAAGGCCATATTTACAATTTTAAGAATAATGAAACCTCGATTTGTGTCCACTAAAAGTATTGGCAACGTTTCATTGCGATCAAGTCATATGTAAATAAAAACCAAACCAAGTTTGTATGGGAATTGCTCCTTGAATAAGACTCTTAAAGTACCATCGTTGAAGACAGCTCTTAAGCAATACTATGACGAACCCAAAATTCCGGAATACTGTTTCTGACGTTTAAAATGCTAGCGCCTCATAAACTCCAGGTTTTAACACACTATTTCCCTCTACCCTATCGTGAAATGGGCTACCCTTGTAACTTCGATTTTACTCGAGAAACAAGAGGCTTACGCCTTACGCTCGGCTCAACGGAATGTCTACATCAATTGCCAAAGATTACAACCATCATCAGCTAGACTAAAAAGCTAAGGAAGCGAAACTAGTCTCTTACGTCGTGGGAATAGAACACATTTATCGCTGAAACGTCTCGGCAATACGTAGTGTATGGTCTCCCCGATATGTGAACGACTACATAAAATAATATTGCATTGAAGACCGACGTAACTTTTCGGTTCTGATGGAGGAAAACGGCCTCTATTTCCGGTCGATAAGGCCGAGGGATAGGGCAACATAAGAGTTTGTAATCGCCAATAAATAGACCTTGTTCTAGTGGTAAATTCTAGCAAAAGTAGTGCTTCAGGGTCCAACCAATTCAAGAGAAAAACGTCTATTTACGACCAAATAAAAGAAAAACACCACGTGTGTCGCGGCTTTATTTGATTGGGATTAAGAATTCACTCAAGGAATATTTACCTACAGACATTATTGAATGTCTGTAGACAGACGGACAATCAACAAGAAACATTAGTTTACTACGACTAGAACTCGTAGTACAGTCGACAGCACATAAACTATTACAGACGTGCACTCTACAGACGCACTTTACAGACGTGCACGTTAAAGACCATTTTGCAACGAAAATGTAAAGGTTGACTTGCTGTCGACCGATCATCCGTGATATTACGTTGTGGGAATGTCCCAGTAAGCTAGGTAGATTACGTCAAGTCACTGGATAATAATTGAAGTAAATACATATTAATAGCTGATTGACAGGATTGTCATGTCACTCCTACACTTTATGTATGGATAAATGCTAGACGTTTTTAGTTTTATTTACTCGTTAAAGCTCCATCACTATCATCATCATCATCTTAAGCCCGTAGATATCCATTCTTGGACCAGAGCCTCTTCGTACAAACCCGAGTCGCGTCTGCTTCGCGCTATTCTTCTTCGCTATTTTGTGTTATCGGTCTATGCTGAGGCGACTTATATAAGAGGTAGTGCCTGTACCTACGGTCTCCCATTTACAACAATCGCTTAAGTTGCGTTTTTGAGAGCTTCCGAGAAGATCTCTTCAGCGTAAATATTAAATAGCGACGGTTGCACAATATATCTCTGTTGTACTCCTATTTGACTCTTTATCATCTCCACATCAACTGTCAGTTTATATTCTACGCGTACATTCGTTGTTTGCTGCCAGTAGATATTTATACTTATTGACACGTCCTTTAAGCCGAGTCCCACTAATTCCGAGATCTGGATAAATTTGCCATGTTTCACAAAACCGACCGGAACGTTGATAAATGTTCTTCCTTCATGAACTACTGGCTGGTTGAAGAAGAAGAAGGCACCCCGTAAAAAGTATACTACAGCATTTTTTCCGTTGATCTCGTCAATAACCTTAAAACTATTTAGTACTGGCAAAGATAAGGCGGTGTGCACACACGGTATTGAGAGAAACATAAATATTTTACGACTCGGTTTCTTATCTTGCGGTTACGACGTGAGCTCTATTCAGCTCTACTCGGCTAGTGAATGAAAAATACTGTCGCATTTTAGTGATAGATAGAGCTGCGTTTGTTTTACGACTGTCATTGTGAACGTAGCTTTAGATACTGTTTTATTTTGTGCCGTTTTTCTTCGGAGTTCGCCTTTTGTTCTTAGGTTTTCTTTGAGGTTGTTGCGAAATAATGTATTTTTTTAGTTTTTTTGCTGTCAGGACAAACATGACTTGAGGAAAACGTTGAAGATATTTTCTAGATTTATCCAGAACTGCAGTGGTGTAAAAAATACTAAAAAGCTTTTCGAACGGAGTTACAGTAGTTTTAGACTAATGACTGTCGTGACCTAAATATCGTTCAGTTTGTATTCAATTAGAGGTTAAGGCGCTACGCGTTACCTAGCGCCATCAATGGAATAAAAATCATAACTTGTTTTATAATACGTATTTATCTAAAATAGAACATGGGAATTCGTAACAACTGTGACAATAATTTTTAGAACCTACAATATGGAACCTAGAATTCCAGAAGCGGCTGTTTTTGGCGGAAATCGTAACTAGACTAAAACTTCCTATCTCTGACTCAACATTTTTTTGTAATGTGATAAAAATCGTATTTTATATTGATGTTCGCTGAGAGAATTAAAACGTCTTTGTAATCACTTGTCCTAGTCCCAAACTAATATCCTAGATTGGGACCAGGACTTTGCTTTGGTAACCAGGCAAGGACATCACAAACATAAAAATACACCCATTGCTAAATTCATATAAGGCGGCTTCCAGTGGGAGAACCCACGACTTCTGCATGGGTAATAAGCGTGTTAACCGCTCTGCCAATGAGGCAGTCGAATTTATCTCAAACATTATTAGATTGGTTCCCGAATAGTAGGTCAGCATAAAATCAAACAGCGTCGCAAGAGGCTTACATTCAACACCACTGGGACTTTTAAAGTGCTGAATTCAGCTCAAAATTTCAAGCAATTCGGTTGGTAGCGAAAAGTAACAAAGTAATGCAACTTTTACGTTTCAACATTGACCTCACAAGTGACTTTTAATGACTCGCGATCATTATCTAATGAAGAATCGCGATTACCCGTTAATGTTTTACCGCCCAATCGACATGTACTTAATTTCCTTTAGATAAATCTTTACTTCTTTTCAACGTTTACAATAATGTCTACTTTTAGAAAAAAAACTAACTCGACTTCATTCGCATGGATATTTTAATGAGTATTAATTTGTTTTTCTGGCTATGTCTAATATTTATGTATGTATTACAGACAATATAGCTCTGTGCCAATTTCATCCAGGTTCATTTAGCTTGTGTGATCGAGGGGCATACGTCCATCGATTCAAACGTTTGCATTTACAGAAAAAACACTTTGGCATTTGCACCTGTGTCATGAGATAATTGATAGTCTAATAAGGAGTCCAGTAGCATTTTCGCTCACGCTAGGTGGTAAAATTACTACTCAGACGCTGGAGTGCCTGGGACATAGTTTTAGATGGAGTCAAGCTTGCCGACCCAACTTATACCATCCTGACAACTAAGTCAGCCTAGCCAATATATGTGCCATAATCTATCTATCTATAATCAGCCCACATCAACCCACTGCTGGGCATAGGCCTCCTTTCTATTGCACCATTCTTCACGGTCCTGTGCTAACCTGGTCCATCTCTGGCCAGCAACCCTCACGATGTCGTCTGACCATCGTGTCGGTGGTCTGCCTACCAACCTCCTTCCCTCCCTTGGCCACCACTCCGATACTGCCCTGGTCCACCGGCCGTCTTCCCTTCTAGCCAAGTGTCCCGCCCATCTCCACTTTAAGTCTGTGATCCGCTCACCAACGTCTTCGACCTTGGTTCTTCGACGAATTTCTACCTTGGGTACGCGGTCCACAAGCGATATGCCATAATATATAAGATTAAAAAAAAACTGCAAGTGTTTCGGAGGAGTTCGGTAACGATACAGTGTTTTCGACACGAGATTACATGGAACATAGGAGATCAAGTCTGTTGATGATCTGGTGATGGTTGAAAAATTCACTTTGAAGTTTTCCATTTCTGGAAAACTCCCTCGTTGGTCTAGGGTTACCGCTAGATCAATGATCAATACAGTCGTTGGAGGTTTGAATCTCTCCGAAGGCTGCCGCAGTTTAATTTCTACAGCTTGCCCAAATTCACCTATGTAACATATAATACCTACTACTTAGACCAGCCAGCTTCGTTGTTAATGCTCAGCAGTCGGTCTATTACTGCTTTTGTCGTAGTAGTCAAATCGATTGTATGGAAGGGAATCAGTATTAGCTGTCTGAGTAAATGTGGCGAAGGTCCGGAATGTAGGTGTTGACGTCATCCAGCGCTTCACAGCAGTCGCTACTACAGAGGAGCAGTGAAATTATCTCGCCGTGCGCTCACATCTAGTTCCAGTATTTGGCCTAACGCCAGAGCTCATATTAGGACAGTCGAAAGACGATAATCCTGTAAGCTCCAATAATCCTGGCGATAGGACCGTAGTAAAAAGGAAAGAGTAAGTCGATAGGTTAGAGAGGGATATAAGATTAATCTAATAAGTTTTGTGGTAGGTATTCTGTAGGTATGGTAGGTGCCAACAATGTCTTAGAGATGATCTGAAGAAGAAGAAGAAGAAGAAAGAAGAAAAAACATTTATTATAGCCACAGTACACACGCCACAATAACAAAGCAAACTTAAAACAAATAAAAAAAGAAAATAACACTAAAGGTTACGGCGTGTCACTGCCGCTATAAACGGCAACTGACTTAGCATAATGCTGATGGGCAAGCCTTCACCGCTGATTTTCAGTCAGTGCCAGGTGCTCCGCGAGCGTTACAGACTGCGGTGTGGTGCAAGCATGGGAAATACCATACTGAATATACCATACTGATCTCTGCGCTGGTCGACTCCATCATACATCATTTACAAACATCACACAGGCTTTCATGTATTACGAATTCCTCGCTTATAAAACTCAAAGACTACATAAAACTAATACTGACAAGAAAGCGTAAGCTATACCATATTGAAACATTGTACACAGTATATTTTGATATGTTATTTTATATTTTATAAAATATCGGTTCCTGTTACTGACTAAAATTAATTAGTTCGTTATTTTTGTGATAACGACATGTATATTTGGACATTTGTAGATTAGATTTCTTTTTTTCGTGTTTGTTGCTATTATTTATTTTCCTTAACCTTGTTTTGTAATGAATATTACCAATAAATGATGTCATGTCTATGTAAAAGATAGGTATGTGTATATATTTATTCTCCTTAGTATTATTATTGATGCTACTAACATAAAATATAATTTTAAAATGTACTAACTAAATATGCATCCTGTTGTTTGAAACAAAATAAAATTATCATTATTCCAATTTATTGATAGTTCATTTTTATTTCACAAGTCATAACAAAACCTTGAAAGGTTTTTAAAGTGTTTTAAATATTTTCTACTATGGTATAAAGTGATCTTAGTCACCTGTTTTGTATATCTTTGTTTGAGTCTGTCTAAAACCAGACAGACTAAAATAGTGGAGGAAATTTTGTTATAAATATAAGACACCCATATTATGGAGGCTTCATAAGAAAAATATAATATAATATTTATTGATACAATTTTACAAGATACGTGTTACATTAGTGGGTAGGGACAGAGTTATTATTATCTCATAGTTATTGTAGAATGGTATTCACAGTAAACATGTGTTGTGTATACCATTCTCTCGAGTGTACAACTAATACAAGAACTGACTTTGATTTGCCTAAGCAGCTAGATAAACTACTCATTTAGTTTTATTGCGATGTTCGTTCGTATTTTTACTCTGATGAATAAGAAAGATACAAGATAAGGTTTTTATCTTGTGTTTCGTCACTATTTATATCTTTTTGTAATCAGTGTAAATCCGAAAATATAACATGAAGTTTCTTTATGCTGAAAATATACCACACGATTTTTCTGCTGGGCAGGCCATGAATAGGAGGAGTTGAAAGCAATAGGGGAAGCCTTTGCCCATCAGTGGGACACAATCGAGGTTACATAAAAAAAGCTAAAAATATAAAACACTGGTGGGATAAAAAGTACTCGAAACCGGCGTGCGTGCATGCAGCGTATTATGATGAATGGGTACGATGCGAATGAGGTTTGCCTCAATCGTGGCAAGTGACAATCCTTGGTTTCTGCCAATCCCATTACCCTCCTTTTGGGCTTCACTGCAGTCGGGTAACTAACTAACAAGTTACATTGTTGCAGCAACTGAATGCCCTTAACAAGGGCGAAGAAGAAAACGAGACCTTGAGCGTGGCGGAGATGAGGTCGCTGGCTGGTCCCGACGACAGCTTGAAGCCAATAGCTGACTACCAGTTCTACGTGGCCTACGATTTCTACGCGAAGAACAACTCGCACTACCATCGTGAGCCCTACTACGGATATTATCAAGGTGAGACTCTATGAGTGTACATCAGGGCTGCGGGTTGTCAAAAAATCATGGTCAGCGATATCATTTCGATGTAAAACCTAACTGCAAAGTAGGTACTAGGGGCTGCAAGTGATGAACATTACTTCAGCCAGATGTCGCTGCCTGTACGTAATACAGAGAGCGTTGAGTGTTGTCAATTTCGACTCGATACCTCAACGCGTTTCCAAGATAAAGGGTCTGGACAGACGGACTATAAAGTGATCCCTTAAGAGTTGCGTTTTTCTTTATACGGGTACGCTACGATACGGTTAGGTTCGGTACGGGACCCCAAAAATCATATCATATACAGATCGTTTTTGCAAAAAGTGACAGAACAATCAAAAGTGACAACTCAATTCAATTCAATTCGATTCAACTTATTTCAACCTAAAGAATTTACATTCTGTTTACTGAATGTCAAAGTAAAATGTAACATGAAAGTGAAAGCCGCTGCCTTCGGGCCGTAGTGTAGTGGAGAAAAAGGCATCGGGGAAAAAACTCCACTCGGACCATCTATTCTCATCTAATACACCAGTTACCACCTCAAATCATAGAAATGATCTGAGGTTACCACCTATACGTAGGATAAGATTCCATGATTGCCATTAATAACTTTAAATGCCATGTTAATATCTAGTGATTTTTAGGACCGACGGCCATGATGATGATGATATTTCTGTTACTGTAATTTATGTGTACAATAAATAATATTCTATCTATCTATGAACCCTTTGTGTGTCCCTACTGCTGGGGCACGGGTCTCTTCCTGCATCGCAGGAAGCTGAGGTAGAGAAAACAATTCGCATTGTTCAAAGAACAATCAATATTCATTAGTAACAAAAATAACTAACCTAATAATAGCTAGACTAGACATCTCATTAATCTACAATGCTCTAATGACTGCAGAGTTTGAAGGCTCTCTACAGCTCGTTTTAATTATTAATGAAACACTTAATTAGGCGAGGGCGAAAAACAAAAGTCAGTCATTTTTAAAAAGTTCAAACTAAGCAAAAATTCTACCCGCTGCCCCGATAATGAATATTACAAAAACTTTTCGAGGGCGCAAACGTAAGAGCAGAAAAGTGAGTGACCAGCAAAGTTTTATGTTGAATAATTTCGGTATTACGCAGTGAGAAGTTAGCCTTCTCGATGTGTAATACTTACGAGTACTTCGCTACGAAAAAGACAAGTTTCATAAGTGTTGCTCTGGACGGGACTCGTATTTTGATCCCACTAAAAGAAAATCTTACATCTACAAACATATCATGATCACAAGTGCGTCCCAAATAATGAAATGAATATATTTCACAATTGCTATTAATACCACGAGCAGTCTATTTATCCATGTCACACTACCAAGAACTTGAATTCAATTGAAATCATGGGCTTAATCACCATGAGTGCCTTCCGTGAATTGGCGATTTCAGCGCTGGAATTCGTAACTGGAGACAAATTGATGGAGGAGCGGCAGTAGCCGCATAAATAGACTGTTATTCCGATTACGGCTTTTACCGATAACTTGTTTTCTGAAGCCAACTCCTTTGCTTAAGATTTTATGAAAAATAATACAAATAATAAAATATATACAGAAATTTGGTTTTCCGATACGCATAAGCGTTCTTTTATTTGCTGCAACTAGCATATAAAATGTTTTGCAAAAGCCGAGTCTTGTGCTTAAATTTTTATGTAGCATTATACAAAAACAAAATTATTTTTTAAGCCAAAGGCGTATTTTTATTTGCTGCACCTAGCATAGAAAATGTTTTGCATGTAATAATACTTAAAAAACGGTAACAATTGTTTGTAGTGTTTGCTAGCAGCACACGTGCTTTAATTAAGATATGTTTATTTGCGGATTTACCACTGCAATTCGTGTCGAAAGCGTTACACAGTTTTCCTCTTTAGATCACGCGCTACTACTTCCGGTGGAGGAAGAAAAAATAATTAAAGGCATCAAATGAATGGATCACAAAATAATAACTCGTTCGTTCTGAGAAAGTTTGTATCGGAAAGTCATAACATTTTCCGCGAATTCCGCGAAGTTTGTCCGTCGAAACTTATTCATATTGATGAGCGAACTTCCCCGGAGATGGTCCTTCCATTAATAATTATTTTCCTTTATAATAAGGTATTAATATCCACCTATTATTCCTATCGTTTAATTTATGTGGTCCTCGTGTGCAATTCTGCTGTCACAAAACCTCATTAAATCTGACGGCTATTGAACAAAACGTTGAAGGCAAAGTTTATTTTAATACCGTACCGTAAAATCCGTTTCAGCTTGTGGTATCCCGATACCTATTTTAACACTGAATAATTAAGCGCACAATTCTCGACGTTCTCCCAAAACAGCTCATGCAATAGTGATGGCTTACATTACATTATCATATAATATAGGGTTTCAAAATATAGAGGCCCAACCTGAAAGCTCAATGGAACATTACGACAAGCTACTTTATTCATTGAATTTTGCCCGGAAATAAATAAAAAAATAGGGATTCAATATTTGGAATGCGATACTGGATGCATGTCTGCATAAATAATGCAAAAAGAGTTTTTCTCTAAAATTCAATATCTGTTCGACATCTATTGATTCCTTAGTTATGATTCTACGGGAAAAAGTGCAGAAGATATGGTATATAAATATGTCTTAGTTAATTAACATCCAATACTGTACCTCTATACGTCAGTGCGGCGCGTCAGCAAATTAAACGATAACATTTAAATGAATAATAAAATGACAGCTCTGAATATAATTTCACCCTTCATCACACGAAATACTGTGGAAAATTTTATAAATTTTAACAATAAATAACGGTTATCTTTTCATGCTAGTAACAATTTTTTTTCTTCCCACAGTCCCGCATAAATCCAACCGCCTGTATACGCCCCAACTGAACCATATCAGCATGAAGATGCCCACCAGCCCTTTGCTCATCGCCAAACCCACCTCAGAGAACTTCTGCAACGCTTCCAGCATCGACCCCTCTTGTCAGGAGGGCTACTGCGAATGCTCCCACATCCTGTCCGTGAGACTGGGCTCTGTAGTGGAAATAATTATCGTCGACGAAGGCGTTACCTTTGATGCTAACCATCCGTTCCACTTACACGGTCACGCGTTCAGAGTAGTCGCCATGCGGAGACTAGCAAACCAGACGACCATTGATGAAGTGAAGGAGTTTGATAAGGCTGGACTTTTAAAGAGGAATCTAAAGAATGCGCCCCTGAAAGATACCGTCACAGTCCCTGACGGAGGATACACTGTGGTGAGATTCAAGGCAGACAACCCTGGATATTGGCTGTTCCATTGCCATATTGAGTTCCACGTGGAGGTCGGCATGGCCTTAGTCTTTAAAGTAGGGGAACATAAGGACATGGCACCAATGCCTCCGGATTTCCCGACCTGTGGGAATTATATGCCGGATAATATGCTCGAGCATGCGACGACTGAGCGCCCCAGACCGCAGAATAATTCGGTTATATCGATCACGCACTGGTGGCCCGTAGTTGTGGTCGACTCCAACAATGCCGGTAACTCTATTAGCGTTAGCTTTGGATTGCAGATCGCCATCGCTTTAGTCATATTGAGGTTAGGCATCCGATTCACGTAGGGTTTACATTAGAGGAATTGTCTTTAAAGTGAAGATAAATGAGATTATACGATGTCGTTGTCTGAAGTTGTTAGGTAGTTTAAGTACAATGCCGTTGGAGATTTTTGTGATGTTTTTGGAATGGTCTTTGTGAGACCAAATGTCAGATATTATGAATTAGCTAAATAAGTAAATCACAGAGTATTTAAGGCTCGGATAATTACGCGTAGGTAACAGGAAAGACTAGCAGAGCTAGTTCAGTGCTCTGTACAGAGCAGCTTTTAAATTAAATTCCAATTTCTCTACAGTATACAGGGTGTCTCATTCAAATCGGTCAGTATGGGAAAGTCTGAAACTATAAGACATACGATGATCTGTTCTGAGGAACCATGTCATCGATTTTAATAACAGGAAAAACTGCATTCATACAATTTAAAAAACATCTGTACTCCGTTCGGGAATCGAACCCGGTTGTTTTGAAAAAAAAACCTACACTATTTCTATTTAGATATCGATTGTGTAGGTCTTAAGCAGTAAATGTCTGCACGAAACATGATGTCTAAAATGAATAAAATGCATTGTTTTCATACAAAATGCAATCGTAAGATCGTTACCTAAACGTGTTGAATATTGTATTAAAAAGTCGGTGGTCACTTCGAGTACCTTCTAAAATAAATTAAAGTATGTGAAAACAATGCATCTTATTCATTTTAGACATTATGTTTCATACAGACATGCACTGCTTAAGACCTACAGTATCGATATCTAAATATAAAGAGTGTAGATTTTTTTTTTCAAAACAACCGGGTTCGATTCCCCGAAAAGAGTACAGATGTTTTTTAAAATCTATGAATGCAGTTTTTCTTGTTATCAAAATCGATGACATGGTTCCTCAGAACAGATCTTCGTATGTCTTATAGTTTCAGACTTTCCCATACTGACCGATTTGAATGAGACACCCTGTAGACTCGGTTTGTCTGTGGTTCAAAGCTTTTTCAAATCAATAGCACCGATGAAACGGATTCAATTCAAATTATAAAGTGGTGCTTCGTAGCAGTTAAGCTGAAGGGGAATCAATAACCTCGAAATATATTAAATACAAGATTGTAAGTTATGAAAAAGATTAAGTTATTATGCAGTAAAGGCCTTATTTATAAGAAAACAACACCTTAAAACACTCCACAAATTCTGACTTAAATAGTCTGTGGTGGAGATTTTACAAGGAAAACACGTGATCACAGATTACACTAACAGACTTTAATGAGTGTTTTAAAGGAACCGTGTTTTTATAAATAAGGCCATAAATATTTAGTAACTTCGTACTACCGCATTATTGGAGTGACCTATATCAGTAAACAACATCTGATATTTATCCAGCTTTTAGCGATCGGAAGTTTCTTAAGGGTTTTTGCGAAGGACCTAGACATCTTGAAGTTGAAACAATGTTAGGGCCGTACACTGCTTTTACTTTCTGAGATCTTTTAGATGTGTTTTGTGGCAGTACCTACTATAAAATATTGTATTCAGAGACATTTTAGAAATTTTTATCTTTGTTACGTACCGTACGTACTTTGTTACCTTTGAGTGAAGTAAATTTTCGTAACGTCAAAAGATATTAACTATTCTTTTAAGCCGGTGTTAAAAGATATTACTTTTGGGGAAATAAAAAAAAGTTGTATTATTATTATTACATTCTAATGCCGCTTTAGACAATTTTTGTTTTTGCCCTTTTCATTCAAAATATCAAAAGTGTGAGATAAGGGGATGTCTTGAACTAATATAACCGATAGACGTTGCCTTTTCGAACATCAAAAGCAGTGTTCTAAATTTAAATTGCACTGGAAATTGCAAGTGCTTTGAAGTAAGAGCTTATTGGTGCACCAATAACGGTCCAAGCTGACCAACGTATTCAGAACTAGACAACTGGACGGGCACTTGCTACGAAATTACAACTTATTGCAGAGAACGCACCAAACGTTCCAAATTTTCAAATTCCGAATTCCAAATTCGCCCGAAGCGCCGCAGGTTGGTAAGCGTGGTTCCATAGAGTTCATACAAGAATAGAGAACTAGCACAAAAAAGTTTTATGCCACACCTGGCAATAAAGTGGCTTTTTCCGCACGCTGCGCGTATGGAAAAAGCCGCTTTCTGGCCAAGTGTAGACATAAAAAGATGTACACAACACGGGTGGTAATAAAGAAAGCTCTCGATCGCATATTTACGTCCCTCGCTTGCAGCTCGGGCAGCAAACTTCTGCGATCTCGGCCTTTCTTTGTATTACCACCCTAGTTGTGTAATGTACTATTAATTTCCTGTTATACGATAAATAATCGTCTATATTGTTTTTCTCTATGACTTATGCTTTTAATAACGGGTCGAAAAGTAATTCTAGTCACGTAGTAAAAGAACACTCCAAACAGTGTCAGAAAGTGCTCTTAACGCCTTGTGGTTTGTGAAGAGTTTGTCAATATTTGAGTCACCTAGCAAAATTAATTTTTTTGAGCTTATTAGAAAGCTTGTAGAATTCCCTGATCCAACTGAATCTAAGAAGTTTTTTTTTTTGTAAAAAAGAGTTGAGTAACTTTATTTTTTGAGTCACCACCAACTAATTTAGAAATTTTCTATCTTATTGACTACTACGGAATACAATCATTTTACTCCAGTCAACCAACCAAGTTTGATGCAAGTTTCATAATATAAGAATCGTCTCGTTCGGTGCGGATAGGTGCGTATCATATCAACCCTTGTATGTCCCCACTGCTGGGGCACGGGTCTCTTTCTGCATCGCAGGAAGGTTAGGCCATACTCCACCACGGGGGCCAAGTCCGGGTTGGTGGATGCTTGTAAGACAGTGGCTGGCTTTACTGACAGAAGTTATCAAGCCGCCCATAAGGCTTCTGACATGGCTTAACGACTGCCATTACATGATAGCCTACTAACGGCTTATCGTGCGTTGCGGAGCATGGAAGCGCTCTACAATGAACTCAATTATTTCTTGTTGTTTGTTTTTGATGAAGAACCGAAACATTACAAGAAAAATGTTGGTGGAAAATTAACTTAATAGGGGGTCTAAATAGCTTCAAAAGTTAATTTTCTATTAACCTATGCTATATTGCCACCAAAATGTTAACGATAAAATGGTTAAATTATTTTCATCGAATGTGGTTTGAAAATTACTCTCAAAAATGGAATGGGTCAAGAATATTACGTTCCTTGATTCTAGTAGACAAAAAAATCATGAAAAGTTCGATAATGAGGGTAAACTATCTTTAAGAGGTCGGTGTGACAACCCAAGCTTCAATACAATCATGTACTTACATAAAACATAGCGATTTGTGTATTTATTTATTTAAAAGAAAAGTATTATTAGTATGAATAATGCGTATTATATACAAAAGTATTTATGTCAGCGTCTTACAAACAACAAACAAATAAAGAATTTTATTCATAATTGCACAGAAACTGTGACTTATTGAACGTTACAAAATAAACTAGGTGTCCATTTCAGAATCTAGATAATTTTGGATAAAGAATGGTACATAATAGGTACTTACAATATATCTTTTACTTTTTTTGTCCTGTAATATTTTATACTACGAGTAAATGACAATGTATTATCTGCATCTAGTATACAATAGATTACTCTTAAAAATGCCCATAAATTGTTGGTATATTTAAATTTTATTTGTTTTTGTACGTAGACATACAATCTGCTGCCCGCTTTACTGAAGCATGTTTATTTATAGCATTTCATGCCAAAAATATGTGAAATTATCGTTACTTCTGTGATTTAACGAAGTAAAAACTTGCCAAAAGCTACGATGCAAAATAAAATTATTTTGTAAGATTTTGTCGCTGATGATATGTGATATTATTAGTTAAGTATTGCAATGAAAAAGTGTGTCTTATTAAGTACTAATTTCAAGACAAAAACTACTTTGTTAACTATCTAATCTTGACTTAAAATAAATGAAATTATATTGCGTACATATGTATTTCATATTTACTACCACTTTCCCGAATCCCGGAAAATCAACGAGGCTTACAATTTTTGATTAAGATCGCAGTTTAAAAAGAGAAAATGGAAATGTTCTGTATAAATTTTATTAAACTTCGTTGATTTTCTATCGTTTAATTTTTAATCGTGAAAGTAAGAATAATGAAGAAATGAGGTACTTCAGAAGTATTTTAAATAGTAGGACACGTAATAGTGTGATTAGAGAACGTTGTGGACTGTAAGAGCACATGCTCTTACAGTCCACAACGTTCTCTACGTACTCTAATGTAATCGTTCTCTAATCTAATAGTGGCTAGAATAATAATTGAGGTACGGACGTTACGTTGATTTGAACATATGTAAAGGACGAAGGAAAGAAGGAAGATAGATAAAGAACACTTTATAATAAAGGAAATTACACAGATATTTCTTTAACCGAGAGAAGGGGGCCTTGTCATTAAAAGTGATCAAACGATTGAAGAAAAAAAATAAGCTGATGTAATTAGACGGGCCAGTATGGGACGTCCCAGGCTGACACACTTCCGTCAAATAGAAGATGTATTAGCAAAGAAACAAAAAGTAAACGAAACGGGCGTGGATACATGCAACAGTATGGTACCAAATAAGCTATATATCTATCTATCAACGGAGCTTTTTCGCAACGGTTCCTTTAGCTTCATCAACTTTCATTAGTAGGTTCATGAAGCGAAAGATATCTGTCAGGATCGTAGCGAGTATCAAATCCGCGTCAGTTTATGTAATATGTCCACTGTCGTTGTTTTCACTAAAACCAAATTGACAAATTCTCAAAGTAATTGCTTGATTGTCACAGGTTAACGTGTTGACTTGTGTTTTTGTTGGCTTAAACAAACACTTTGGTAAACATAGAGTCGTGACCGTCTGCGAACCCCCACAAATTCAAGACGGAATAATGCATGACCTAGGACGGGTTCCCACTGGGCTTCACGGCACGGTTTGGTACGCACGGCAAATGAACGGAAAAATTTAGGACATTGCCAACGGTTTCGTTTTTGTACAGATCATAGATTTTATCTTTCATCTCACTCCAAATTATAGAAATGAATAAGATCCAAATAATGCAGCGTATGTACGACCCATTTAAGACACATACGTAAGAGTAATTTAAGATATGAAGACACGGACCTCGAGACAAACCAGTTGGGGTTTTAGGAGTTCCGAGTGTTCCGAATACACTTGACCTGTACCTGTACCTGCATTATGTAAGCCTTAATAAATCAATAAATTTAGGGCAGTGGAATTATCTCAGAGATAGAGAGTATAAAAAAAACAAAGATAAATATGTTTAATTAAATATAATTTCGCCAAAGTGCTGTGAATTTAATTTAATGTGAATTTGTCCAGCACTTCGGATATTTTCTTGTAGAAACAGCGAATTCTGCCACAACTAATACACAAATGTTCTTAGCTTAGAAAACAAAGGCAAAAAGTATAAACTGGGACTTAAACCCACGTCTGTCATCGTCAAGCCCGCTATTTTCAACGTGGCCAGAGTAGATTTAAAAATTTAAATGTGTCCTCACTGCATTTATGTGTGAATAAACATAACATACTTAGATAATTCTTTATTTCAATACAACTTATCATTAATAGTTTCCCCACAACACAATCAGGCAAGGATATGACATAGAAATACACCCAAACTGAATCAATTTGTACAAATTAAGTGTGATGACATCATCGGAAGTCAACCTCAATAGCAGCGTTTTACAAGACAGTCAATATCTCAGTCAATAGAAGCCAATGTAACAATACACGTTTTTCCATCACCCTTGCTCAGTGGAAACCCGCCCATTAGCAGGCAACGTACCGCGGCCCCTCGCCGTCCCTTTTAGGCAAAAATTCCCCCAATTAAGATAGCACTAAGAGTGTACTATATCAAGTTTGCGCCACGAGAAAAAAGGTTGCCCCGTGATAAATTTATTTCCTTAGAACTATGGCTCCGAGGAGAGTTGCTTTTGTAAGTAAATGGACCGCTTTACTCCTTAGGCCCGAATGTTAGGACCTTTTTGAAAATGTTAAATTGATTATATTCTTTTTTAATGCACTAACCCGTGCTAAGGACAATTTTAAAAACCTAAAAACCTATTTAGAGGCTGAAAAATCCACTAAAAATCCGCCAGCGCTCTTACCAACTGAGCTAATGGGCGACTCACCGGCATCAGTGAAATTTCGAACCTCTTTACAACATTTACTGTATTACGTACAGGCAGTGACATCTGGCTGAAGTAATTTGCATCACTTGCAGCCCCGAGTACCTACTTCGCAGTTAGGTTTTACATCGGAATGATATCGCTGTATCCACATGATTATATTATTTTTAATGCACTGATCCGTGCTAAGGACTATTTTAAAAACCTATTTAGAGGCTTAAAACTCCACCCATGCCGGGACTCGAACCCGCGACCTCTGGCTAACCGTGCCAGCGCTCTCCCAACTGAGCTAATGGGCGACCATCGACATCAGTGAAATTTCGAACCTCTTTAAAATGCTCTTTGTATTACGTACAGGCAGCAACATAAATAAGGTAATTACGTTTTACCTAATAAATAATCCTTATTTGACCCTTTTAATATATAATAAGTAATATATTATTTGCAGTCAAGTGATTGATTGTAGTGGTTGTGCATAAACTTGACAACTGAACAGCTAGAGAAATGATTAATTGTCATTTTCTACAATCATCTAATTATGTCCCAATTCTATATGGATTAAATGGTAAGTGCAGCCAGTACAAAAATAAAGGAAGGGTCGAAAAAAAGACTCTAAGCGAGCACCTAACCGCCAAATGGGGGAAAAATAGGGGGAGACGGGCAGTTATCTCGGATCTTCCGTTACGTATATCAGGGTACCTACCGTATGTGCCTCCCTTGGGTCCCTTCGAGATTGGCAAATACATTTACTTTGATGGAATCGCGGAATGAATGTTTGTCGCTCTTCAAGGCCCCGTTTAGATTATGCGCGCCTACAGCGCGGCGGTTCGGGAGGTCCTTCGTCCTCGTGGTAAATTGTTTACAAAGGCTATTAGCTCTTCGTTGGTCTAGCACTGAGATGCTTGTTTTCGAACCAGAGCGTTTCCCGTCGTTGGTATTGGAAAATATCATAAGTAAAAAATATGATTTTCGTTTTTTCATTTCTCCATATCCTCGTTGCGACTACAAATTCGCAAATGTACGTAACTTTGAAATTAAACAAAGTCATTGGTACATGCCCGCACTCGGGATCGAACCTGAGGCTCTCGCTTGCCAGTCCATGGTTCTACCCACTGAAATACCACCGCTTCACCGTTACCACGCTAGCGGTGAAGGAAAACATCATGAGGAAACCCGCGGCTTGGTTGGCTCTGCACGTGTTGACTAGTCTTTCCTGTGGGCTAGGCCGACTAAGCTGTCAGGATGGTATAGATGCTGGGCAAGCCTACACCATCTATAAAACCATGTCCCAGGCACTACAGCATCGGAGTGGTCCCTTCATCCATCTAGTGTGAGTGTAGATACCACTGGACGCTGTATAAATCATCTCATTAAGTAGATGCAAAAAGGCCAATATTATTATTATTATATCCTCGTTGATATTGCAAAACGTCATACTATGTCAAAAAAAATCGATTACGTTTTTTCGTCTAAATTAAACGAAAACTTGATTCTGAGTACTGAGTACGAGTATGTGGAAGACATAACCTCGGCAAGGATTCTAATTTAAAAATTTTCAGACCAATTTGATGGAAAAATGTAAACAGTATTTATTTGACATGTGTTACTTTACAATATCAGTGACGATGTTAAAATACCGCCCGCCATTTTAGGATGCATTTTGAAGATTTCGTTATTCCCTGACAAATATTATTAGAGATAAAATATCCACACTAATTTAAATGCATAGTGTCTTCGTTGGCATGAAATCTATACTCACCCAACTAAAGACTAGTGACTTCCGCTGTGCAGTCCAGCACCCATGTCTTCAGTATTTTTTATATTAAAATAAAATACCTACATATTTTTTATGTTTCAGACTCTGTCTTTCATATAAAAATCAGCAGATCCTTACCAAATTTGCTTTAACAAACAGGAACGCCTAATTTTTTTTGAAATCTGAGTTGGTCTCATAATAAAAAAAATGTATTGATGATGAGAAAAGCTCTTAAATTTAGCAGGACCTTTCAGCAACACCCAGCATTTTCGCGCCCTAGGGACACAGTTTTCGCACCATAGCAACGGACCCTTAGCTTGTTAGCACGTCGTGATTGGAAGATTCTTTTATTTTTTCCCCTAGTCAAGTTTATCTTTTCACTGTTTTTGTTTTTGGCGAGTACTTTAAACGAAGGAGGTTTTAAGGAAGACAGGCATGTTAACTCAGGTGGCTTAAAAAGAAGGCAAGAGGGTTTTAGGTTTTTACTATTTTGTTCCTTATTTGCAAGAGGAAAAGGACACTTTTCGTATGAAACAACAGGAAAGCTTGACGAAAGCATAATAGAAATTAGGTTATCTTGATTGGCATGTCGTGTTTGTTATTATTTACATTTATTTAAAATAACATTTATTTAAATAAATTGCAGCAGCTGACCAGTGGGTAGTTAAAAGGTCTCGGAAGCAAGAGACTTAGGTTCGGTACCCAGGGCGAACATACTAATGCCATTGTTTTCCAAGTTATGTAAATTTGTAAAGCTATAGTAGCTATACCACTCACTAACTGAAGGAAAAAATCATGAGGATACCCGAGTGTCTGAGGAGTTAAAATACCTCTGTGCTTGAAATTGCCAATCCGCAGTGGGCACGCGTCGTAACTAAGCCCATACTCTCTCCGAAAGAACATCTGTGCTCTGCAGTATGACGTATATGGACTGCCTAATTATTTTATTATGCGTAAATTTTTGTATAAGACGTCTTGTTAATGTACATAATTTAAAAACCTATTGAGAGGCTAAAAATTTCACCCATGCCGGGATTCGAACCCGCAACATCTGGCTATCCGTGCCAGGATAGCCAGAGGTTGCGGGTTCGAATCCCGGCATGGGTGAAATTTTTAGCCTCTAAATAGGTTTTTAAATTTGTTCCTTAGCACGGGTTAGTGCATTAAAAATAAAAATAGTATAATGTACATAATATTTTGACATTATTAAATCTAAACTAGCAGCATGAGCTGCATTATCAGAACACTATGTCGACTTCCAAAAATCAACAGAAGGTCTTCAGTCTAAACGCTCTGTGTAATTCCTTAAAGCAACGGCAGTTGAAAGCGATAAATCCCGGCACTAATTAACTGGCGCAACAGCTCGCACCGTGATTTTTATAAAGAGCCTGAGAGCCTCGAGTAATCGAGTAACGGGATGAGAAAAGGCAGAAGGCTGGTGGGTTATACTAGGCGAACCTATGTGAGAGTACGTGCTTATTTTTTATTATTTATATTACCTCACATCACACCACATCACGTCACGTCACGTCACGTCACGTCACGGCAGGTCACGTCACGTCACGTCACTTCACTTCACTTCACGTCACGTCACGTCACGTCACGTCACGTCACGTCAAGTCACGTCACGTCACGTCATGTCACGTCACGTCACGTCACGTCACGTCACATCACGTCACGTGACGTCGCGTCACGTCACGTCACGTGACGTCGCGTCGCGCCACGTCACATCATATAACATCACATCACATTACATCACTAATATTATGAAGGCGAAAGTGTGTGTGTGTATGTTTGTTACTTCTTCACGTCTAAACGGCTGCAGCGATTTTAATCAAATTTGGGATGGAGTTAGCTGACATCCTGGATTAACACATAGGTTACACCTTACTGCGGGAAAATATTTTATTCCTACGGGAAAATCGATAAACCGCGGGTATTATTACAGCGGGGCTCAGCTAATAAAATATATATCCGAGCGTGGCCTAGTGGAACGGAGTGATTGAACTCTATCATTAAAGTTAAGCGACAACAGGCGCGGTCAGGTGCTGGATGGCTGACTATCCCGGGAGTACCACTACTGGCATTTTTTCCGTGATTTTGCAGGGTACGTTAAGCCGTTGGTGCCAGCTGTCATGTAATGCCAGTCGTTAAGCTATGTCAGAAGGCTTATGGGCGGCTTGATAACTTCTGACAGTAAGGCCAGCCGCTGTCTTAACTGACCCGAAGACGGAGTTGGCCCTCGCCGGTGAGCATGGCCTACCCTTCCTGTGACGCAGGAAGAAACCCGTGCCCTAGCAGTGGGGACGTACAAGGATTGATACCATAGCACATCCGACCGTGACGTGCTTTGAAGGGTTTACCACGGACGGATTATATTGTTAAGTGTAATTATTTCTAAAATACGTACATTTGTTAAGTGATAGAAGTAAAGCTTCAACGGCTAAGGAAAACGTCGGTAGGAAACCTGAGTGACGTACTCGTAGGTTGTCACAGACCTCAGCTCTTGATATCGCCAATCTGCGGTGGGCCCGTGGGGTGCTTAAGCTTCTCACTCTGAGAGTAAGCCTGTGCCCTACAATGAGTGGTATATAAGCTGTATTCTTCTTCTTCTTCAGGCTATATTATGTAGTCCACTGCTGGACATAGCCCTCCCCTAATGAGCGCCATAGCGCCCTGTCTTCAGCTTGCCGCATCCAGCATCTGCCTGCAGTTTATTATTATCTGTATTATTATTACTTATGCATTATTAGCATTTTGTGTCGTGTTTGTGGGACTTTGTAGACGACAAGGAAGCTTCAAAAAATGGTTATGGTACCCTGTACCTAAATTTAGGATCCATTTTTGTTTCTAACCTCACCTCTGTTAACAATACACATGTTTTACGAGTAGGGCTAATATGTGCTTTGGTGTACAATAAAGAATATTCTTATCTTAGTGTTATGTATCGTTGAAATGGTCGTTTAATAATATTCTAGGGGTAGGTTTTTTTTTATATAACCTATGTTTGTGACATATTAAGCTTTAAAGCGGTAAATTTTGTCCGAGTAGGGTGACCCCATCATGGCTAAACGATTTTGTAGAATCGTGAAAAAATCGCGTATAAAAGGAAAACGTACAAATTCCATACCAAAAAAACGTTGATTTAGTTGTTACATAGGCTGCTACTTATGTATGCGGAATCTGGGATTCCCATAATTTTACATTTTGTCTGACCTCCATGGTCAAATTCCTTCTTTTTTAAATACTGGCCGCTAATATTTTTTTCTTATATACGTTAGTGTTTTGTTTTTGTAGGGTTTAAAATGTCATATCGCTGAAAAAATGGAACTCACTCGTGAAAATATTCGTGCTATGATTTATTACGATTTTCGACGTGGTTAAACGCAACAACAGTGCGTAGATCAATTAACTTCGACTTTTGGTGGTGAAGCTCCATCAAAAACGACTGTGTATCACTGGTTTAGTGAGTTTAATCGCAGGCGCAGTAAGCTCACGGACGAAGTTAAAGAAGGTCGCCCGAAATCGGTGGTTGTGCCACAAAATATATAGCTGTGCGAAAACTAATAATGCAAGACCGCCATGTTACGTATCGCGAGATAGAAACTATTCTAGGCATATGTATGACGACCATTCATAGGATATTACATGAACATTTGTCTGTAAAAAAAAAATGTTCGCGTTGGATCCCGCACAACTTAACTCACGATCAAAAAAATGCTTGAATGGTGCAAGAAAACCTTAAAAAAAATCAACGGAGGCGACTCAAAATCTGTTTATAATATCTAAACAGGTGACGAATCCTGGATCTACGCGTACGATCCCGAAACTAAACAACAATCAACAGTTTGGGTGTTTTAAAATGAGCCGAACCCTACGAAAGTGGCTCGTGCAAAAAGCACTGTAAAGCAAATGGTGGCCTGCTTTTTTGGTATTAATGGCCATGAGGCTACAATACCACTGGAGAATTGCAGAACGGTTAATTCGGAGTGGTACACGACCATTTGTTTGCCGGAAGTATTTGAAGAAATACGCCAAAACAACCAGCGACGCAGAATCATACTTCACCATGACAATGCCAGCTGTCATACATCTCAGGAAACAACTACATTTTTGGATGGTCAAAAAATAGAATTTATGGGTCATCCACCGTACAGCCCTGATTTGGCTCCCAATGATTTCTATTTATTCCCAAATGTAAAGAATAAATTACGTGGTCAACGATTTTCGACCCGTGAAGATGCCGTAGATGCGTTCAAACAGCACGTTTTGGAGATACCTCAATCAGAGTGGAAAAAGTGTGTTACAAATTCTGCCCCCGATAGTTGAAAAGGCGCATGTAACAAGAATCTAAAAATGAGAAAAAAAATGTTTAATGAATAAAAACTTAAATTGTTTGCTGTCTGTTAGTTAAACGAAGAAATATATTTTTGAAGATGTCGAACAATAGTTAACATGATTATCTTTCAATTGATATAGTACGATAGGTATATTTTAAATATATTATATGCAAAATCTCAAAAAATCCTTTTCATTTTAGTTTAAAAAATATGAAGAAATGAGACATAATTAATTGAATAAGCGCATATCGCTACATGCGCCCTATCAATTTCGTATGCGCTTTTTATTACTTTTAACCCTAGTACCAAGTGTATAATTTTAAATATTTTCCTAGAAAGAAAAGGCGCATTTAAGTAGGCACTTTAGGCACAAATATCCATTATCAATCTAATAGCCCTTGGCTAAGTTGAAAAGTACCTATGATCGTCTATTGTAGGTTTCATCTTGACTTGTGAGTAAAAAAACAATAATTTCAGCCTTTTATTTATTTTAAAAAACATACGACGTATCTGGCAGATGCGCATCGAAGAAAATATAAAATACGAAGTAGTAAGGGCGCATGTGGCAGATGTTGACTTTTCTACTTAGTAGGTATAATACGTTCCAACTAGCGTCTAAGGCGCAAATGGTCACTTGCGACCTATCTATTAAGCATTAAAAACGATATCGAATAAGCGCCTATTAAACTTCCGATCATGAAATATTACTATGAAGCTCAAAGGCGTATATGTGCAAATGCGGCTATTCTACTAAGTTTATATTAATTTCGGCTTTTCATCTTCCATTTAGTCAAAAAATTGGATGCATATGCGCCTATTTCTACTACAGAAAATCGCTATAAAGCGAGATAGCGAAAAATAAAAAATACTGGCCGATGCGCCTTTTTTTGCTGATTCCAACAATGTACATAACTCAATTTCGGAAAAAATGTTATATGCGCCCTTTCAACTATCGGGGGCAGAATTGGTTTCATCGAATGCAAAAGTGCATCGATCATAGTGGAGAATACTTTGAAAAACAATAAAAGCATATTTAGCCATATACATTTGTTTATTTTTTCTATTCCGCATATATAAGTAGCAGCCCTCGTACATAGACAGAATATTCTTTATTGTACACAGCAATTACAGTAACAGCAATTGTATATTCCTTCGTAAATTATTGTTCGTTCTGTAAAGCGGATAAACCCGCCTCTATCTATGGAACCCACTCTGCGCGTGGACTGACACTCGCTTGACCAGTTTTATACTCGTACATAAGGCTTAGATGAGATAAAATAAAGATAAAGTATTTCATTCATAGTATTTTTTAAGGTTAACACGAGCACTAGACATATATAAAACTGTTTTTATATGGATGTATGCTCGTTTATTACATTTTTACAATTTTCCGACGTTTCGGCACTTTTTCAGGTGCCGTGGTCTCGGATAACTGAGGTGACATGCGTCTTTTAGAAAGCATTAACGGTTAGTTTACTAACCTATTTTATTCATTAAAATCAGAGATCCATAGCTATGGTACCATAGCACTGATAGCCTTTTAAAGGTAAAACAGACAAACAGCAGAGATGCAGTACTTAATAGGGTCCCGATGTCAACCTTACAAACGTCCTAACCTTGCAGTTTTGGCCTAACCTTCTGTGAGTTTACAGACCGTGCCTTGAGTAATCGGAGCTTGTATTTCAACTGGAGTCCAGATTAATAAGTAGACAACTTGATAAATTGTTTAAAAGGGACACCGGGTAGAAAGTGTCCCAGTCTGTTTATTTTGTGCTTAGCGTGGCTTCTTTTAATTTTTCGTATGCTTTTATATTTAGTTGTTTCAAGCCCCGATTTCTACCAATGACTTTGTTTTCTAAAGTTACGCAATACGCTTATGAAGGAAAATATCATGAAGAAAACCGGGGGATTGCGGTGTTCACATAATTAACTTATCGTTTGAATTCCCCAATATGGGCACTCTTGAAGCGCTCGTGGCCTAGTCGAACCGAGTGATTAGAATCAATCACTCGGTTCGACTAATTGGTGACCGTCCGGTGCCTACCATTGATTTTATTCTCAGCTGTAATCACCTTAATTAATGCTAACCAATTAGGAAGAGCGGGTGTTTTCCTGGCACAGGTAATTCTTACTTAAAAGGAAACTCCCACAAAAATTGTAACCTACATTAAGTTTGATACTGAAAATAAACATATTTTATTTTTTATTTATTACCGGTAGTGGCATTTTTTCCGAGCGCTTCCGTACTTCGCAAGGCACGTTAAGCCGTTGGTGCCGGCTGTCAAGTAATGGCAGTCGTTAAGCCATGTCAGGGGCCTTATGGACGCCTTGATAACTTCTGACAGTAAGGCCCGCCGCTGTCCTATAATACTCCACCGACCCAGACTTGGCCCCTGTGGTGGACTATGGCCGTGCCCCAGCACTGGGGACATACAAGGGTTGATATAGACTTGTTGAGAGAAGGCTTGTGACCTACTTTGAGACGTTTAATAGTTTCTTATGAATCCTATGTGATATCCATGTATAGTCTTTACTGGATCTTTGTTACTTTATTATCAGATTTAGGTACTTTTAAAGTAAGAACTACTTAAGATAAATGAAAACATAGCAAGATCTTACGTTTGACGGCCTCGGTGGCGCAGCGGTTTGGTGCGCTGATTGTCAAACCGAAGGTTCCGGGTTAGATCCTCGAACTTTTCTCGTTTGTCTCGGGTCTTGGGTGTTATCTATGTATTTATTGTATTAAATCTATCGTCGAATTAGCACCTGTAACACAAGTCATTTAGTTGTACTTAGTACGGGGATAACAAGATCTGTGTAATATGTCCATGGATATTTATTAAATAAATATCTATAAGTTGTGGATTCTAACTTATAAATATAAGTTCAATATTCAACGTGGTGACGTGGCAACACCACGTGTGGAAGTGTGGCAACACTCAAGGTGTAAACACATAGCTCTCAGTTATCTTTCGCTCAAAATAGTTCAAAAACTAGAATCAGTTACAAAAACGGACTTAATCTGCTTGTGGCCTCCAGGGATTACAGTGAGAGTGTTATCTCAGTGGAAACAGTGATAAAAGACCAGAAACACTGAAAAAACCTGTGATAGTTTGATAAAATCTACCCTCAACTAAAAAAAAAAAAAAGTTGAAATTATGGAAGTTACTGATTTTACCTGAATTATAATAGTAATCGGCAAATAAAATTATGGAAAGCAATGCTGCTAGCGACCAAGCACCATCGGAAGAAAATGCCACGAATAGCAAGGGTCTGCCAAAGAAATTTACACAACAAGTTTTCCACCCAAGCTTCTTCCACCGTAACGAAATGTCTACTGATATAGACACATCCAAGGAGCCAAATGGCCAGACACCAAAACAACACCCAGACTGGCAAATAGTTCCTGAGAGTTCCCATAGACACAAACGCAAAAGGCTTACTTCAAACTCGCCAACCAACATCACTAATAGTAACCGATTTTGCGCACTTCCAGTGGATGTTGTAGAGGAAACTGTACCAAAAAAGGAAAACAAGCCACCTCCTTTTATCCTGTATGGTGTACAAGATGTCAACAAACTTATTGAGTCCGTAGAAACAGTCTTAAGTAACTCGGAATATACTCTCAGGATCATAACTAAAACCCAACTTAGGATTAACTGTGCCTCAATTGAAGCCTACAAGAAACTTATGACCCTAGTTCGTGAAATGGGACTTATCGGACATACCTTTACACCCAAGTCAGAGAGATGCTATCGCATAGTGATAAAAAACTTACACCACTCTACACCCCACGAAGTGATAAAAGAGGAAATAGAAAAGACTGGTAATGTTGTTAGAGGTGAAATAATAAATGCTAAGGTTGGCCCGGAAAAACAACCCTCTTCTACTTTCCTTGTAAATCTTGAGCCCAGTGCAAAAAATAAGGAAGTCAAGAACCTACGGTATATTCACCACACTGTAGTGAAAATAGAAGACCCTCTCAAAAGCAAATTTATTGTACAATGCACCAAATGCCAACAATATGGTCACTCCAAAAACAACTGCTTCAGACCAGACCGCTGTGTGAAATGCGCTGGTGCACACAAAACCAGTGAGTGCATCAAAAAAGATAATAACAGTCCAGCCACTTGCGCTCTTTGCTCAGGTAACCATCCAGCCAGCTATAAAGGATGCGATGTATACAAAGAAATCAAGGATAGAAGAAACAAACGAAACTTTGAAATAAAAGAACAACGTACAAACAGACAACAAGCCTATTATAAAGGACAACCTGATGACTTCCCACCGTTAAAACCAGGGCAACCCATTACTTCATCCAACATTAAATGGCCACATAATACAGGTCCTACAAATACTCTCACAGAAAATCAGCCAATCAGTACCAATGTGGAAGCCGACACAATACCAACACAATTGCTCCATAATCTTCTAATAGAACAAACCAAAAGAATGGATAATATCCTTCAACAAATAGGCGCACTTGTTGGCCTAGTAACAACACTACTTACAAAGCTATCAAAATGACGGCTCTTCGCATAGGCAACTGGAACATAGACGGCCTGTCACCTAAAATACTAGACGTTGAAACCCTAATCAACTTACACAAACTTGACATATTGTTGGTTACGGAGACTCACTTTACTGACAGGAGTCTGGTTAAAGTACCTAACTATAATATCTATAATACCAATCACCCAGATGGTACAGCCCACGCTGGAACAGCCATTATTATTAGATCATCTATTAAACACTGTCAACTACCCCCTTATCGGACCTGTCATATACAAGCAACCTCCATCGCAATAGATGATAGAAATGGAAACTTTAACATCTCCTCGATTTACTGCCCTCCTAAACACGTCATAAAAGAAGCAATGTTTACACATTACTTCAAATCACTCGGCGAAAGATTTATAGCTGGCGGGGACTGGAACTCGAAACACACCCACTGGGGCTCCAGGTTAATAACTACACGCGGTAGAGAGTTATTGTCTAGTATGACGATGCACAAGCTCGCGTCGCTATCAACTCCCGAACCAACCAATTGGCCGTCAGACCCTAACAAAAAGCCTGACGTGATAGACTTTTACATAATGAAAGGGCTGAAAAGACTGTACTTTTCCATAGAATCCTGCCTGGACTGCTCAACAAACCACGTACCAGTCATACTTACTGCTAGCGCCACTGTCCTGTACCAAAATATCCCAGAAAGCTTGTACAACAAACGCACAGACTGGGACTCGTTTCGAGAATTAGTTGAGTCCAGGGCGGACCTTAAAGTTTCTCTTAAAACTGCCAACGACATCGAGAATGCCGCTATAAACCTCAACAACACGATCCAATCCTCCTGTTGGCAATGTACTCCAGAAGAAACCCAACAAAGGCGGAAAAATATATCCATACCATGGCAAATACGACTGAAGATACAAAAAAAAGCGAAGGATACGTCGTGTGTGGCAAACCAGTCGAAATCGGGCAGACAGAACAGCGCTGAACAGAATAACCGCCGAGCTAAAACAGATGATAAAGAGAGCAGAAAATGAAACACTAGAATCACAACTGGAATCCCTAAGTGCAAACAAATCAACCAATTACTCTCTGTGGAAAATAGTGAAAAACCACAATCGACCACAAAACTCTAAACATCCGATCAAAGACGAAACTCTTGGCTGGGCTAGGACAAGTCAGCAAAGAGCAGATACGTTTGCGAAACATCTGAGCAAAGTATTCGTCCCCAACATGGCCGACACAGATACAAATGATTCCGATATAGAAACCACACTAAGTCAAGACTTTCAACTCGACTTACCCCCCAAACATGTTAGCCCTAAGGAGGTCATAAGGCACATAAAACGCCTGCCAAACAAAAAAGCTCCAGGTTTCGATCTAATCACAAAAAAGGTCTTGGAAGAACTACCCAGAAAAGGAATAATGTTACTAACAGCTATTTTCAACAGTATCCTGCGGGTGGGGCACTATCCCTCAATATGGAAGGTCTCGACAATTATCATGACTTATAAGGATGGAAAACCTGTAAATGAAGTAACATCGTACAGGCCAATAAGCCTCTTACCACAAGTCTCTAAACTGTTCGAAAAAATCCTTTTGGACCGACTGGAACCAGCATTGACCGTTAACGCAGTGATACCTGAACACCAATTCGGATTCCGAAAATACCATGCGACCATAGAGCAAGTGCATAGAGTCTGTAGTATAATTCGAAAAGCATTCGAGGAAAAGAAGTACTGCTCCTCTGCGTTCCTCGATGTGCAACAGGCTTTCGACCGAGTATGGCATAAAGGACTACTTTGCAAAATAAAGATGGTCCTACCTCACCCATTCTTTCCAATCCTGAAATCATACCTCGAAGAAAGAATCTTCCGGGTCAGGGAACGCGACTGTGCATCCAGATTTTTCGAGATCTCAGCAGGAGTGCCACAAGGCTCTGTCCTGGGCCCAGTTCTCTACTCTATTTACACCTCAGACCTCCCTCAGACAGAGCATGTAAGTGTCGCCACTTACGCCGACGATACTGCAATAATCGCCACAAATGCGGATCCCAAAAGAGCGTCAGACTTGCTACAAGAAAGCCTCAACGGCATCGAACAATGGTTAAAGAAATGGCGAATTAGAGCCAGCAGCTCTAAATCGGTACAAGTTACCTTCACCCTACGTAAAGAGAACTGTCCTCCCGTCAAGCTCGAAGACAAAGAACTACCACACCAAGACAGTGTGAAGTACCTCGGAATGCACTTAGATCGCAAATTAACTTGGGAAAAGCATCTACGTAAAAAAAGAGACCAGATTAACCTCAGGTATAAAAGCCTATACTGGTTCTTGGGTAGAAACTCTAGACTGTCGCTGGACAACAAACTCCTAATTTACAAAAGCGTTATCAAACCGATATGGACCTATGGTATCCAACTGTGGGGATCAGCATGTACCTCACACATAAATATCATGCAGAGGGCCCAAAACGCCATAATAAAGAACCTGTCTAGCTCACCTTGGTTCATCAGCAGTGGTCGGTGTAGGTATATTGATTTTAGATACTTGCGTCATGATATCATAGCATGGACATGCCTTTCTTCCGGAATGTACCGGAGTTTCCAAAAATTTGGTAAACCGGACTCTCATGCGCTGTGATGATTGCTATAAAGTGATTTTTTTAACTGTTTCCAAGTTCTAAAACCTTCTTAAATAGTGAAAATAATTAAAACTTACCCGTACAAAAACAACTTCAAATGGGCCCAATCCAAGAGTAATAAATCGATGTCCGTAGTTATAAGCCAAATTCGTCGTTTTAAGTAGATTTCAGAAGACAGTAAACAAGCCAGGGTCAAGTCAAGATATTCACAACACATAAAATAAGCGCACTCCACGAACCGAAATAAGTGAGTGAGCCACTTGGTCTGGATGTCGGTGCGAGCGCATTGTTTTCGAACAAACAGTCAATGAGTCATCCTGGATACTTGATTCTAATTGGTCAGATGCGTTGAGCATAGAGATAAGAGGACAAAAGACCCTGTTTGCCGGATGTCGTGTGTTGAAATGATTATTATTATTATATCATTTTATACATGCTTAGGCTTTTACTCCAACACTTTTACTACAACAAGGTTTTTACACACCAGTCATTTTTTACTATTAAATTCTGGTCATCTACGCCACTAGCAGCATAGCGTTGAGAGTATTGATACATTTTTAACTAGTTTCATGTAGTAATAGTTCCGGTATTTTTATCATAATAATCCGGAAACTCGGAGGCGTATCCATATTAACATATACGTTTGATGTCAGTGACCTTAATTCAATATACCTACACCGACCACTGTTCATCAGAAACACCGAGTTACACGAACATCTACATTTGAACACGGTATCAGACGAAATCAAGATTCACGCAGGCAGATACAAGCACCGACTGGCAAATCACCCTAACAGCCTCGCAGTGCAGCTAACAATGCCTGACTATATAAGACGTCTGAAAAGGCGTGACCCCATGGACCTCAGTAGTTGGTGAAAACTACTCAACCTGAAGAGGGATCCTCGCTGGAGGATTAGACTCTGATCAGTTGAAATGCCCACTCATCTGCTTATAGTCTACGGACTGATTGCAAATCAAAATGAAAAAAAAAAAAAATATTCAACTTATAAATATAAGTTGTGGATTCAAATAAATAATATTTATTTTAATCCACAACTTACAATTCGCTAGCTTACTTCAAAGTTTATTATACGAGCAAAATCTATATCTCAGAAAGTTTTCGTTTCAATTATCTGGAAATAATACATTTGAGGGCTTAGCCACAAAGGAAAACCGCTTTTATTTAGTGCTGTCTTTGAATCGCAGATTTATTTTGGTAATATTGTTTTTGCAATTTTCGGCCCATTTGCCTAAGACTTGAAAACATAAAATCGTGATTTTAAAGGCGTCTGATATATATATATTTTATGTAGCCTATAAACGCCCCACTGCAGGGCACAGATCTCTCAGAGAGCGAGTATGGGCTTAATTACCAAGCGTGCCCACCACATTGCCGCCAAATTGCCCGGATTGGCAATTTAAACCACTGAGGAATTTGAACACCGAGACACTTACTTTTCTCACGATGTTTTCACCGTAGAAACTTAGAAAATAAAGTCTGGATATTTTTATAACGTTTTTAAATTAAGCCTCAAAGCGCTCGTGGCCTAGTCGAACCGAGTGATTGGAATTAATCACTCGAGTTAAGGAACAACAGGCGCAGTCAGGTGCACTATGGGTGACCGTCCCGTGACTACCGCTAATGGCAGTCGTTAAACCATGACAGGGGCGTTATGGGCGGCTTGATAACTTCTGACAGTAAAGCCCGCCACCGTCTTACAATCCTCCACCAACACGGACTTGGCCCCCGCGGTGGAGTATGCCCTAACCTTACTGAAAGAAAGAAAGAAAACATTTATTGCAATAACAGTTACACACAAATAAATTAAAGTACAAAGACAAAGAAAGTATTGACCGTAAAAATAACTAAAAAACACATTACCAACTTTGTTGCGGTGTGTCTCTGCTGCTACAAATGGCAACTGACTCAGCATAGTGCTGGGGGCGTGAACCCTCAGTGCTGATTTTCAGTCAGTACCGAAAGCCCTAAGTGCTCTAGAGCGCGGCGTGGCCTGCTACAAAGTAATAAATAAAACAATATAATAAATACACTCAACATAACAGTAAAAACAGTCAACATAATAATAAACGTGTGTAAACAAAATAAAAATATTGCTTTATAGTTAGGCCAACTTAGCGAAATATGTCAATTATTAATAAAACATATATGTGCATATTCTTTTAAAAGAAAATAAACGTGGATATTATAATGTACTTGTATTTAAATATGAAATATTAATTATATATACATTATATACACATACATGTCATCATACGGGGTAATGCCCATAATCCCCATGCTGGGCATGCGGGTTGGGATCGCAGTTCGGTGGAATTGTAATGCAGGGGGCGCTGCTGCCCACCCCCCGGTTTGTATCCCTTAGTCGCCTTTTACGACACTCGCTGTAACTGTACTGTAACTTTGTAATTATTTTATGTTTGTTTTTTCTGGTGTACAATAATAGTTATTTGTTATACAAGAGTGCAAAGTTGCTTTTTAACCGCGTGTTCAATTTTGATGACCGAGCAAGCGAAGGATTCTAAAATTGAATCACGAGCGCAGCGAGTGATTCAAAATTAGAATCCTGAGCGTTAGCGAGGGAATCAAAAGAGCACGAGGTGAAAAATCTTTGCACTCGAGTACAACAAGTAACTTTTCATTCCACCTCAGCGAGGAAATGACTATGCAAAAAAAAAACGTTTTCAGTCACAAAATAGGTACACTTTTTTAATTCACAAACTTAGTGCACACGATGTTCTAAATTCAATTTACTTTATCCTCTAGAGAATAAAAACGGCTTTTCCACTCAGATATTGAAGATTAAAAATACTCTTTCCGAGATGGTAGGATGAAAAGAATATTCTTATCTTATCTTATCACTGTGATTGCCAGATTTGTGTTTAATGCAAAAGGAATAGCAACGTTGACGAACAATATAAAAATCCTAATCTCATTTATTAGATTGAGCCACAAATTATGTGTATATTCCTTCCTCTCTTACGTTTTTTCCTTGAAGAAAACCCTCATTTTACCTTGCAATGCCGATTACAATATAATTTGTTTCCATCAATATCCATTTTTCACATTTCCTTCTAAGCTTATTCCCAAGAGGTATTCACGACATATAGTGTTCGATATCAACTCTTTATATGTTCCTACTGTTGGGGCACGGGTCTTTTCCTGTATCGCAGGAAGGTTAGGCCATACTCCACCACGGGGGCTAAGTCCGGGTTGGTGGAGGATTGTAAGACAGTGGCGCGCCTTACTGTCAGAAGTTATCAAGCCGCCCATAAGGCCTCTGACATAGCTTAACGCCTGCCATTACATGACAGCCGGCACTAACGGCTTAACATGCCTTGCAAAGCACGGATATATTATTATATTGATGATTTTTTTTTTTAATTTGAATCATCATTTTAATTTTCATTTAATAGAATACAGGTAGGTACAATCTAGGTAGATACCTAATATGTATTCCTTATTGTTTGAGTTGCTCATGTGGGTAGTGAAATGATTAGTTGAACATACAGCTCGGAATGGAATTCTAAAGTTTATTGTTGTAGAAGTTAGGTTAAAGAATGCCAGGAGACACTTCGATAGAAATCCGTACCGACGCGACTCCCGAGTCTTCATTTGTCTGTCCTGTCTTGCCTGTAGAGCCTGACACCTCCGAATCGGACTTCTATGTTAAATGAAGCTGAGTGAATTTAAATAACCTTAGATAAGTTTTTACGTATATTTTTGTAATTAGAGATACAGCATTTCGCCAACAAACTGCTTTGCAGTTTGGCATAGTAGTTTGCCAAACTGCACATTATTTGATTGCAAGACTTCTGTACACTGAACAAATAGACGTAAAAAATCTTACCAGAATGTATTCTCCAAATTGTCCATAACCTAAACATGTATTAACATCATCAGATAATGCAGCTTTTAAAGTTAATTCGGAAATCTAGCCAATAATGTGTAGTGCTCACGAAAGTTTTAGTTTCACTTTTTCTTCAGCGCCTTTCTATCGTCAGTTAACTGGAGGAAAATGCTCTAAGCAATAAGCCCGCCAATTTTACTATATCGTCGTTATTATTTTTTGTTTAATTTTTCCTGGTGTACAATAAATAATGTTGTTATCTTATCTTTGAAAGTATGGTAGGTTCTAGGTAAAAAAATGTATGTTTTGTGACTTTGGGATTGTCAAAATGGTTAACCTTATAGAGGTGGACAATTACGTATAGAAGACCTGGTGATCATTTAGACAATGTGAAATAATATTGTCAATAATCATTGACGGTGTAGAGCCCTTAAAATATTTCGGACGTTGCTACCTCAGGCCGAGGTATTATCCGTATACGTTTAGGGTATAAAGAAAGAAGCTTATTTTTAAATAAACGTCCTTTCGGAGATAAAAATCTTCATTGTGGGGGTAGGAAGGAATTTTAGCTTAAGGGACGGACCAGGGCCTTTCTCCGAGTTAAATTTGAATTCGTGGCAAAAGGATCTATAGCATTACTTGGATAAAGGTTTTAAATGAGATCCAATGTGATTGGTTTTTTAATTAAGAGTTTCCGTGTTTGTAAGATCCTTGACAGCACAGGGTATCCTAATTAGGGACCAGGATAGGTGATTGTGTTGCGTGGAAGTTGTTTATGTATTTATGTTTTAAATACAGGTAGTATTAATTTTCCGGAGTAGTCTGGGTAAGGACTTGCAAAAAATTACACATTGGTGCTGTTTTACTTTGAAAAGCAATCTAAATATCTAGTCACAGTCTAAATATCAAATACACACTAGGTATTAACTTGAAATAGGTGATTTTAGATTTTATTTTCCTTGTATAGCTATATTTGCCATCTCCTGCTCCCTGTTTTATTGTTCAGAATCTTTCTTAGGCTAGCTGGAAGAAAATTATTTTGAAATAAGTCCCCCTTTGTACATCGACTCTTACCTGTTATTTAAGTTTGTTTCTTAATTTTTGCGCAATAAAGCGTAACAAACAAACACAGTTTCCTATTTTCAATCGGTCGATAAATAAGAACGTCGAGTGTTTATATTTCACATGATTACATGTTCATGACATTTACTTGATTGTCTGGAAGCGATTGCTTTAAGGACGCTATTTGTAGCTATGTTACTAAAATAATAAGGAAATTTCTCGTATATTATGCGGACTTTCAAATACATAAACTTCGTACCGACCGGACTGTTCGTACATGATAACTTGATATCAACCCTGGGCACGTCACCACTGTTAGGACACAGGTCTCTTCCTGCATCGCAGAAAGGTTAGGCCATACTCCACCGCGGGAGCCAAGTCCGGTTTAGTGGAGGATTGTAAGTCAGTGGCGGGCCTTACAGTCAGATGTTATCCAGCCACCCATGAGGCCTCTGAGATGGCTCAACGACTGCCATTATATGAAAGCGGGCACCAACGGCTTATCGTGCCTTGCGAAGCACGGAAGCACTCGGAAAAATGCCACTACCTGACCGCCGCCTGTTGTTGCTTAACCAAGTGATTGATTCCAATCACTCGGTTCGCCTAGGCCACGAGCGCTTCACGAATGTTTCTTAGGGTTAAAGATGATTTAAGATGATTTTTGTACGTAATACAGAGAATATTGTAAAGAGGTTCGAAATTTCACTGATGCCGTGAGTCGCCCATTGGCTCAATTGGTAGAGCGCTGGTACGGATAGCCAGAGGTTGCGGGTTCGAATCCCGGCATGGGTGAAATTTTTAGCCTCTAAATAGGTTTTTAAAAATGATTTATATACCCAGTGGCTCCTTACGTCACAGACTTGTAAGGCATAGACAAGAACCAGACCACGGTTTAGGAAGACACGGTACAGCACGCTTAATGCAATTTAGTGATTCACAAACGAAAACAGCCAGCGGGCTCGCAAGTGCACATTTCGCAAGAAAAAGTGGACGTGAATTAGCAAATTCATTTCAGCGCATCTTACAGTAGAGAAAACACGTGTGTAAGCCTGCAATATGCAGCGGAGAGGACGCGAAACATACCGTCTGCCATAGAATTATAATACAGTATAGAATCACCGGAGAAGGTGGAGTGTCACCTTTTAGGGTAGCCGGTTGTCGGCGTGGGTCTCTCAATGCAAATGATATATTATATTATTATTATTATAGTTATTATTATAGTTATTATATATAATTATAAATAATGTGATTTATCATGCTTTATATGAACATGTGTTGGTGTTATGGATTGAATTGAGTGTTTTTGTCATTTCATATTTGTAATTTATGTCCTTAATACTGTTTTGTGTATCTAATAAATAAATAAAAATAAATAAATGTGTGCGTGTCTGCTAACGTCACTTACTACGAGCTAAGACTTGACATTGTTACCTAAGGCGGCTCTTCAAGGAGCAATTCCCATGCAAACGAAGTTTGGTTTTCATTTACAAACCAGGTGTTAGAGTTAGATCGAATAGAAACTTTGCTAGTACGTATAGAGGTCACAAATCTAGGTTTGATTGGGCTTCGAATGGGAAATAAACTTACTAACCTAAGATAAGAATAATCTTTATTGTACACTTGAAAAATAACAAATACCAAATAATTACAAGGTATATAGTTCAATTGGTGGCCTTATTGTTAAAATAAATTTCTTCCAGACAACCTTACGATGGAAAGTTGCTGAAGAAAATTAAAAAGACGGGTAGCCAGTGCGAATTAAGTATTAGTATTTCTTAATGGACCGCGATTTTCATACATAGTAATGTATTTAACGGGATCATTTATAAGGTTAAACTTAATTACCTTATATTAATAACCGACATTTTAACAACGTTGCGATTTCCATGGTCTCGCCTCAATTATTGTAGTCAGGGTAGACGATCTACCCGCAGGTCATTCTAAGTTTTAGGATTTTCATAGTAAATAATCGCAATTTAACCTATTTAATGCATACTTTGGCCACAAACTTATCAAAAATAAATTACGGTCTAGCTCTTCAAGGTAAACTCAATCGCCTCGCTTTTGAGTGTAATGTTGAACGACACTCTGTCTTTGCGTGGTACATCTATGGCGCCAGTCTGCACTGCGACATACAGGGCGTTGGTCATGTGTTATTCACCGGGGTCTCCGCTGTGCCCATATTGAAATATGTGTTATAATAAAAAAAATATTTAAAAAAATAAAGAACCCGACTGCAGTGAAAAATGTTGCAGTCGGGACCCATTACTGTTTGTTTAAAGTCTTTTAATGGGTGCATCATTTTATATAAAATAATAAATGCAACAGTTTGAGCAAATAATGCTTATAAAGTTATATTATTTGGTCCCTCAAGTAAAGCAGCATGAACTCTTCTGATTCGACATTAGCATTTGAAAATAAAATTATCTTATTTTTTCCCTTTCAGTTGATTTATCACTGCAGTCGGGTTCTTTTATTTTTTTAAATATTTTTTTTATTTTTGACCTTTTAGTGACTCAGTAAAACGATAAAATTTAAAGGTCCATCTGTTCTGCTTACATGCTTTAAATCGTTATATTATTTTATTTCCTAAATTAATTTTAGTTTATTGCTTTATTTTCTTTTGTTCGACAATGGACATGTCGCGGTAAATCATAAATATTTTTACACTTGTTTGATATAGTCATAGGTACCACCTGCCTGCATTAAAAAAATATGTCGTGCGATATTTTTTAGCTAGTATAATGAATATGGTCTAATGGTGTTAAACTATCTAGAATATTTGCAAAAGAAATGACAGATTTTTTTCTTTATTATCCTTACATAAATTGTCTGTTTTTTATGTAGCCTAAAAACGCTCCACTGCACCTAGTTATTTAATGTTAACGATTGTAGGTGGGGACTGGAATAGTCATGAATTATGTCCTCGACCTGAACGGCGCTCAGCTTTCGAATCTCCAGAGTAGAATTCTTCGTGCTTGCATTGCTGGGCCCAGTCTTCGGTCTCGCTAAAATTACTTAGACTAAGGACTTGTAAATGGGAACATAAATGGTCTGAGCCTTCAGCCGCGGCCTGTAAAAAGGCGCGACAGGTTTCCTCCTAACAGCAACTTTAAGTAACTGTCGCGGCCTTCGGCCGCGCTAATAGTCTCTCCATTTGGCATCAGCGTAAATAGAGCTCAGCATTTGGAATCGCTGTGGGAGTATTCCTCTAGCCCGCTTCACAGCCTTCGGCCGTGCCGCGACCTGTATTGAGCTCGGCCTTCAACCTCGTCGCGGCAAGTTTCCTCGCACCCGCATGATGGGCCTTCGGCCTGGCGTAGTTATTTAGAGTTGTGGCATGGGCGTGGAGACATACAAAATCTTGGTTTTCTGAATGCCATAATATAACCGGTATTAAAAATGAAACTATAACAAATTCATCTTGAGGTGGCCCCCTTAAGCATTGTTACTGAATATTTAGGTGTAGATAAGCAATCTTTGGTCTCACAAGTGAACAGGAAACCTAACACAAAATCATAAGAAGAAAAAGCAGACAAGAAGAGAAACGTTGTTTCAGCACGACAGCACGTACTCATGGATCTATTTATTGAAGCAATATGAAACTAAGGATTACAGTAACTGTACTACTCGCACCACAGCGCAGAAGCGAGTAGGCGTGAGCGTTATTTCACGTCACCTTTTACAGTAGATAGCTACGAAGCCTGTAACGTGTCACTACTTACAAGTCAATCCACTAACAAGTGATTTTTGCAACCAGTGATTTTTGTGAGCATGCAAGTTTCGTCTTAATTGCTATACAGATAAAGCTATTTTCGCTACACATACGGTTTCATACGTATTCAACGTATTTAGCAACCCATGCATTTAAGTAGACAACTCTTTTGTACGCACCCTGTTCTTGCATCAAGCTATTTAATCCGCACGGATTGCCTGCGTCACAGTACCTATATCTGTCTCATTTTTAAACTGTGCCATCGGTGCACTGCCTTGCGTCTGCCTAGCGACAGCGAGCTATCGGTCGACCGAGGCGACCCGAAATTTTCCCAATGACCGCGAGCAAGTGACTAGATGGAAATCCGAATAAACACAAAGCGAATAGTTTTTGAATTTTCGTACGTATGGCTTTGTGTTTAGAGACTACAGACCGGTATTTGTTTATAGTAGTTAAGTCAAATTTAACTTCTTGGAAAATAGGCGCGAAGGAAGGAAGCGAGTGTCACAAATTGCATTGTTTTGTTTGTTTTGGTAGATGCTTAATTGAGATTGCGAACAAATTAGTGCAAAGTTGTTTTGTGACAGTTAGCATTATGTTACTTTATTGAAAATAATTACTTAGTTTGATTTAAGTCACGTCCAAGCTGCGCCGCGACACTGCGTTGCAGTCACAGGTCGCCTGTCGTGACTGTGAAACTAAACCTCCAACAGGTTTCGTTTATCGTTTCACAACAGGCGTGACTGCAACGCAGTCTCAAAAAAACTAGTTACTAAAATAACGCGTTACGAAAAGTGGTGACGCGCTCACCGTAACTCGTTACGTTACGTTTCGTGAAAATCTTGTAACGACACACGCCTAGGAGCGAGGTATATTACCTACGTCACTAGTCGTGCCAATAATTGGTGGACAGTCAATACTGGTCGAAGTGATTCGCAAGCGCTCAAATACTATCTAATTTTGTTTAATATTATGTAGGGCCTTCGGACAAAACCATACCGCAATTTAGAACACAAACAGCGCCATCTGTGGTTGGGTAGAGGAACTAACGCTACTGTACTTTTATTACTTAGAAGTGAATATTATTTGTGTTGCGTTTGTTCTCTATTAATGCTGATTTTATGTAATCAACGATACCCGCAAAATTCTCTTTTAAATACTTTGCACGTGTTAGGCGTAGTTAAACAAAATTATATTTTTTAATTAAATGAATGATCTAGAAGGATCAAACCACTTTATAGGAATTATTTCTTTCCGCATTTGTACCGATTCTATAAATGGTTTGTTTACATGTAGACCAAAGCCGAAATTATGTATACACATAAAATGTATTAGTATTAGCGCCATCAAGTGGCTAAAAGTGGTACTTTAATTGCTTTGAAGTAAATGTTATTTTTTGTTCCGTTGGTTCTCTATTAATGCTGATTTTATGTAACCTACGTCATCCGCAAAATTCTGTTTTAAATATTTCACACCTGTTAGGGGTAGTTCAATAAAATGATTAGTATTCGAATTCAATAAACTAAATATAACAGAGCCATCTAGTGGCTCCTAGCTGAACTTTAACGAAGCTTCTTAACGAATTTTATTTTTCGTCACGGTTCTGATCGCATAATTATGATTTTATATAGCCTATGACACCCGCGCAAGGATGCCGAATCGAAGGACACCTTGTTTAACAAAATCTGACCATTGGTTAAGGAGTTATGAGGGAACATAGAATCGGACATACTTACATACATACATACATACATACATACATACATACATACATACATACATACATACATACATACATACATACATACATACATACATACATACATACATACATACATACATACATACATACATACATACATACATACATACATACATACATACATACATACATACATACATACATACATACATACATACATACATACATACATACATACATACATACATACATACATACATACATACATACATACATACATACATACGAACTAAACACATTACCCTCCTTTTGGGCTTCGCTGCAGTCGGGTAAAAAAAACTTAATACGTAACAGTTTCCTCAGATTTAGACATAACATGGGACCCGTATGCCCAGCGTGGGGATTATGAGCATTACCCCCCCAATGATGGCACAACCTTGCGCTCATTAGAGGAGGGCTATGTCCAGCAGTGGACTAATATAGCCTGAAAAAGAAGAAGAAGACATAATTTTCAGCAAGCAAAAGTTACTCCATTTTTTTTTAACAAGAGCCCGGCGTCATGTCTTAATGTTGTAGAAATTTTAATTTTTACGAAGCCTCTTTTGTGACCCACAGCTGGTTCGATATCAACCCTTGTATGTCCCCACTACTGGGGCATGGGTCTTTTTCCTGCATCGCGAGAAGCTTAGGCCATACTCCATCACGGGGGTCAAGTCCGGGTTGATGGAGGCTGGTTAAAGGCCTCAAAAATTAAATTAAACTATAAGATAAAAAAGTAAGTTTATTTTACTTATATAAAACACAAATAACTTAGTATAAATAAACCTTTTTAAAGTCCAGGACTCAGTCCTGGTTTGACGATCCTGGTCAGTCCTGGACCGACGATCTGAGGCAGATAGCTGGCAGTGGCTGGATGAGGATTGCCGAGGACAAATGGAAGTGGCATACCTTGGAGGAGGCCTATGTCCAACAGCAGTGTATAAGGCTGATTGATTAATTTTTTATTTTTGTTTATTAGGTATATGAAACACGTAACAATCTAACTATTAGAATATAATACGTTGTGCTTTGCTAAAGCGCTCGTGGCCTTGTCGAACCCAGTGACCCGGTGATCACTTGAGTTAAGCAACAACAGGCGCGGTCAGGTGCAGGATAGGTGACCTTCCCGTGACTACCGCTAGTTGCATTTTTCCGAGCGCTTCCGTGCTTCCCAAGGCACGTTAAGCCGTTGGTGCCGGCTGTCATATAATGGCAGTCGTTAAGCCATGTTAGAGGCCTCATGGGCAGCTTGATAACTTCTGACAGTAAGGCCCGCCACTGTCTTACAATCCTCCACCAACCCGGACTTGGCCTCCGTGTTAGAGTATGGCCTAGCCTTCCTGTATTCCTGGCTTCGATGCAGGAAGGGACCCGTGCCCTAGCAGTAGGGACATACAAGGGTTGATGTCGACGTAGTGCTGTATTATATTCTAGTTTAGGCTAGATTTATATATAAAATATACACGCAAAGTGGTTTAGTTAACGATACAGAATAATATTTTCTAAGGTTAACACGAGCACTGGACATAATTAAAACTTATGCACTTTTAGGCACTTTAGGCGTTTAGGCACTTGTACAGGTGCCGTGGTCTCGGCACCTGTAACAGTGCCGAAACGTCGGAAAATTGTAAAAATGTAATAGACAAAGACAAAGACAAAGATTTTTATTTGTGAAGCATGAGTTCATTGATAGGATGTATATAAAAAATGATTAGTTCTATACATGCTCTGCCTGATGAGGCGTACAAATTATAAAAAAGGCACCACCATTAGAAACAATAATATAAAAATGTCAACAAATTCAAATAAAATTTTTTCAGAGTAATAAAATATAATGTCAATTTGAAATAGAGTTAATGATATATTAAAATGAAAATAATAAAAAATTAAAAATGAATGAATAAGTTGAAGTTTTGTTTCATGTCAAATTGTGTAAACAGAACCAGAATAAATGTCAATTTAAAATACAAATTATATTAGAATGTCAGTCAATGTCTTAGCTTAAAATTATCATCTGTCAAGAATTCTGTTATATTATAATAAACTTTTTGTTCTAATAGACACTTTAATTTGGTTTTAAAATTATTTGTACTTAATTCTCGCAATTCCTTCGGTATTCTATTATAAACGAGCATAAATCCGTATAGAAACAGTTTTAATTATATCTAGTGCTCGTGTTAACCTTAAAAAATACTATGAATGAAATACTTTATCTTTACTTTATCTCATCTAAGCCTTATGTATAAAACTGTTCAAGCGAGTGTCAGTCCACGTGCAGAGTGGGTTACATAGACAGAGGCGGGTTTATCCGCTTTACAGAACGAACAATAATTTACGAAGGAATATACAAATGCTGTTACTGTAATTGCTGTGTACAATAAAGAATATTCTGTCTATGTATATGTAACAACTAAATCAACGTTTTTTTGCTATGGAAATTGTACGGTTTTAATTAGATACAGAATAAATTATTTCATACATATTTCAATAATAAAATTTAAATTAAAGAAATGCAGTGGCTTATTTGTTATACAAATTTGTATCCCGGCATGCACCAATAACTGTTTTCTAAGTTTTACGTACATTTGTGAAGTTCTAGCAGAAATTCGACTCACTAACCGTAAAGGAAAACATCGCAAGGAAACCCGACAGTCTGACATGTTCACATACCTCAGCGCTTGGAACTAACGCGCGAACTAAAACCTATTCAATATTTGTGAGGAAGAAATACTTTCAAAACCTAAGCGAACAAATCATGAATGAGCCAATCCGCGGTGGGCACGAAAAAAACTCTCTCCGAAAAAAATGTTTCTAGATCCTTTTAATTTTCCCCCAACAAGATCGTAAAAACAGTGTTCCGTGCTTCGCAAGGCACGTTAAGCCGTTGGTGCCGGCTGTCATATAATGGCAATCGTTAAGCCATGTCAGAGGCCTTATGGGCGGCTTGATAACTTCTGACAGTAAGGCCCGCCACTGTCTTACAATCCTCCACCAACCCGGACCTGGCCCCCGTGGTGGAGTATGGCCTAACCTTCCTGCGATTCCAGGAAGAGACCCGTGCCCCAGCAGTGGGGACATACAAGGGTTGATAACGAAGATCGTAAAAACTATCAAAACATTTTTTTATGTAGCCTATATATGATTATATTCTTTTTTTAATGCACTAACCCGTGCTAAGTACATTTTTTTAAAACCGTGCTAAGTACATTTTTTTAAAGGCTAAATATCCACCCATGCCGGGATTCGAACCAGCGACCTCTGGCTGTCGGTGCCAGGGTTCTTTCCGACTGAGCTACTGGGGACTCACCGGCATCAGTGAAATTTCGCACCACTTTACAATACTCTCTGTTTTACGTACCGGCAGCGTTACGCACAGTTCAACATCTGGCTGAAGTAATTTGCATCACTTGCAGCCCCGAGTACCTACTTTGCAGTTAGGTTTCACATCGGAATGATATCGTTGTACGTTCACACATACGTTCTATAGCCTATATACGTTCCACTGCAGGGCACAAGCCTTCTCTCAGAGAGAGTGTAGGCTTAATAACCAAGTATGCCTAAAGCTGCTTGGTAATTCCGAGCGCTGATTTTTTTGCTTGGCATTTAAAAAAATTCTTCCTCACGAATATTGAATAGGGAAATACTTGAAGACTGAAAATGGATGAAATGAAATGATTGATGTGCAAATGAAGCCAGTCAAGAGGCTCTTGAGATTTTTCAAATCACATCTTAACTAGCTTTCGCCGATGACTTTATTTTGACTCCATAATTTAGTCACTTCGCCATAATAAGTGCTTCGCAGGGCACGTTGAGCCGTTAGTGCCGGCTGTCATGTTATGGCAGATCTTAAGCCATGACAGAGGCCTTATGGGTGGCTTGATGACTTCTGACAGTAAGGCCCGCCACTGTATTACAATCCTTCACCAACCCGGACTTGGCCCCCGTGGTGGAGTATGGCCAAACGTTGCTGCGATGCAGGAAGAGACCCGTGCCCCAGTGGTGGGGACATACAAGGGGTTGATATTGAATTAGTCACTAGCTGTCCCGCTAAACTTCGTACCGCCACAACATCTGTTTATACACTTCTTGTTACCATAGCAACGCAATAAATAAATATTTTACAGTTTGGCTTAAAAAAAGTTACGGTAACAATATAATATTGCTATCTCAGGGGAACGCTTTACTGGGATACCGTGTATCCTATGTCTCAATTCAGATCTTTGTCTATATGTATACTAGGTTTCATGTAACCCCGCTATATCCTTATTGCGTGATTGAGTAACAAACATCAAAACATCTTCACAAACTTTCATATTTATAGTATTGTTATATTTATAGTAATATTCCACCAGAATGAATTGCTGGGATATCAAGTATCCTATGTCACAATTCAGAGTTTTGTCTATCTGTACAGTACTACACATCATAAAAGTCCCTTCGGGAATCTACGTTCGCGCAGACTAGGAAGAAGTGTAACGAAAGTAGCCGAAGCTATAAGTACATTCAACATGATCTTCAACCGATACGGTTAAGGTGCAGAATTGATTGCCGCAGTAGCGCTACCTTTTTCGCTCACGCTAATATTGCCAAACTAAGAGTCACCTGCATCGATGACGTTGAATCAACCAATAGCAACAAAGGCGCGCGGCCTGCCTTATAATGAAACTATCTGATTGGTCGATCAACTTGCCGCACATCCAAAATTTGGTCATCTGGTCAAATTTGATCGCAGGTACATCCGCGTGACTTATTTCTTGTGTAGCACTGTACGCCAAGGTTCATGTAAATCTGATGTCACTGTTGTGTATTTGAGTAACAAAGATCTTCACAAACTTGCAAAGCAAATTAAAATCAACGAGTAATAATTATATAAAATAATTAAGTGGCATCTAACCACAAAAATGACACCTAACCTCAAAAATTAAAATATTTTTTAAAAAATAATAAAAGCATATAGTGACAGAAGGAAAGAACAATAAAGAAAAAATCGACGTCATTATCGACTCATTATCAATACGAGCGAGAAAGAAGAAAAACTTAAGTATGGTCAACCCATTCAAACCAAGTTGTGTTGATTGAGCAAAACAAACACACAACAAAACTTTACAGACTCTGTGAATGACTTTCTTACAGTCACATTTTTTCATTACCTCCAACACGCTACGCTTGAGTCAGTTATCTTTGATTGATGGATTCTGTATTAATTTCACGTGAATCTTTTATATTGTGTTCTTAGGCTTTGTCATCTCAGACGAGAGTTTTCATTACAAAGGGTTAAAGAATTCCTGCATCTCAAAGCGAAGTGAACCTAAGCAAAACGCCTTTTGATATTTAATTCTGTACTTTGTCATAGTATAAAATGAGGTACGTCGACATTTGGGTAGTCTTAATTAAATAAAGCAGAGCCATGTTCACAAATAGAATACACGTTACATTTTTTTATGTTAACTATAAACGTCCCACTGCTTGGTACATGCCTTCTCTTAGATTAGATTAGAAAATTCTTTATTGCACAATAAGATAGATAAAATATTCTTTATTGCATATACACCAAGGATTACATAAGAGACTTATAAAATAACAGTACAGTACAAGTGGCGGCCTAAAGCATATTTGTACAAAGGCGAGCTTAATACTAATGAGTATTTTCTTCCAGCTAACCTTGGGTTATGTGGATAGTAGTGCGGGTAGTGCCCGGAGAGAGTTATAGTAAATAAATTATCGCATCATAAAAGTTAAAACAAAAAAAATACTTATCAATATACCGAATGGATAACATAAATACTTAGAATACACATTAAGTCTAAGGTTTGCTCTAAGGTTTGCTGGAAGAAATCTCTTACAGAGATAAGCCCGCCTTTGTACATGTTATTTCTTATGTTATGTGTACTTTTAAGTATAATGATATACCTAAATTTATAAATATACATACCTGCATAATTATATAAACTACAAAAAATATACCTATATAGGAGTATTACTCTGAAGTCCGAAGTAGTGCTTATGGATTCTACTCTTAAACATATCAACCTTCTTAAACGTTTAAATATTTTAACTTGCCTTATTCGGTGGGGATTTGGCGCTGGATGGACGTAATACAGGCTTTATGCCTGGCTCGGCAACAGAGGCTAATCTATATACTCGTACTTAAGTCATTTCGAGTAACATTCTTATTTGTAAATCTTTCTAAATCATTGGTCAATAAACAATAAACAAACAAACCGACTGGGCCTGGCGTATGTATAGGGGCAGCGCGTTCCAAAAGCGCACTGCTGTCACAGTGAAAGAATTCGCATAGCCTGCCGTACCATGCACGGGGATGTCAAGAAGGAGGTACTCATCCTCTCATAGCCTCTCTTAGAAAGAGAGAGTACTGGCTTAATCACGCGTTCTTCCCGCAAATTGGCAATTTTAGGCGCTGAGCTATTTGAACAGCGGTTTCAGATACCCAAATTTAAATTTGTATTTATATTGCTATTCTTTATTATAGGGGTGGTAGAACAATGGACTGTTCACTCCATCTGCTCAAAAAGACGTATTTTGATCCCTAAAGTTAGGGCCCAAAACAAGCTATTGCTATCCAAACAAACATGTATGGTTAGTATAATTATAGTCCTAATTGGATTTTGAGTCTATTTACCTTAAGGTAAATGAATCTTGAGTCTATTTACCTTAAGGTAAATACACTCAAAATCCAATTTTGAATTTATATACCTACGCTATCACGTTCTATTGAGATATCGAACCTCTCATTCACTCTTGAGGACTTGACCTATATCTCTTAAGCTCTAAACAAGCAAGAAGTTTTAAGCCAGCGTATGGAACTGCCTTGTGCCCCAAACTCGATGCATCGAAACTTTTTGCTCTCTTCTTGGAAGTAAAAAAATAATCATTTGGAAGGCCAATTTTTCATTAGATAACGTTTGCAACAATTGCATTGGCCCGCATTTAGTATGTTTAATTTCTTATTGCATTCTTTACAGATGTAGAAAAAGGCAGAGTGATCGTCACGGGCGCAAAATGTTTTCGTTCTCGGTAGTGTTGAATCCGTCGCTCCTTCGGGACTTTTAGTTGAAGCTTTCGCTATCGCTCAGGCTTCAATTCAACAGTCCCTCAGTTCGCTCAGGCTTCAATTTCACAAACTCGACTCGAAAACTGTATTTGCGCCCTTGGCGAACAATCTACTATTATTTGAATCCAGAATTTGTATTATTCGGCTAGACAAACTCAAACTCAGCCACGCTCTGCTACCTACTTTCCGGGCACTACAAACTTTCCTTTCCTATTTCCGCAATATATTTATTCTTGTCCGCGGGCCCACATCGTGTTTCGGAGGTAAAGCCTTGAGTAATTGAAAAATTCCATCCCGGCTCTCGTGACAAATAGTGTAGCTGGAAAGGGTCGCCTTTAACTTTGAAAAGGAGTTGGGCTTAAACGCTTGGCTTACGAGTAGCGCGTGAAGTGGTGTTTAGAAAGTGCGCATTGGTTTACTTTTTCTGCTTTGTCTTTGTTCTTTTCCATACATTTTGTACTTGAAGCGCTCGTGGCCTAGACGAACCAAGTGATTGGAATCAATCACTTGGTTAAGCAACAACAGGCGCGGTCAGGTACGGGATGGGTGAGCGTCCCGTGACTACCGCTAGTGGCATTTTTCCGAGCGCTTCCGTGCTTCGCAAGGCAGGTTAAGCCGTTGGTGCCGGCTGTCATATAATGGCAGTCGTTAAGCCATGTTATAGGCCTTATAGGCGGCTTGATAACTTCTGACAGTAAGGCCCGCCACTGTCTTACAATCCTCCGCCAACAGGGATTTGGCCCCCGTGGTGGAGTATGGCCTAACCTTCCTGCGATGTAGGATAAGAGACCCGTGCCCCAGCAGTGGGGACATACGAGGGTTGATAACTTATATTTGTACAAGTGGCCTCAGTCCACTCTTGTGATGTCCATACCTGGTTGCAATATCTACCATTGTATGCCCCCACTGCTGGTGCACGGGTCTCTTCCTGCATCGCAAGAAGGTAAGGCCATGCTCCGCCACGGGGGCCAGGTCCGGGTTGGTGAAGGATTGTAAGACAGTGGCGGGCCTCATGTATAATGTTACAAAGTTACTTAGTGTGCTATGAAACGGTCAGTCTGGAGTCTCTGCTTTGATTTAAAATGAGACTATTAGCCAAACACTTAAGACGATTAACCTAGCCTAAAATATAAGCAAGATAAAGTTTTTTTTAGCCCTATAAAGAGATAGTGAATGTTTATGCATACAGCACGGACCCGGATGTGCTGGCAATCTGGGACACACAAGAAGTACGCTACCTACTAAACACCACCTTGGGGCTGGATTTGGTCCTAAAGACCTCTAAACCCACATCGGGAGCGACCCCCCTCGAGGCCGAGGAGGGCGCACACAAGTTAAAGTGGCAGTGGGCTGTTCACATCTCCCTAAGAACTGATAACCGACAGGGTAAAAGGGTTTTTGAGTCGAGACTACGAGGTATCATATCTAAATCGATAATATGACGTATACAGTATACCGTATACCAGTAACTGGTGCTGGCTGCGGGACGAGAATGGCGGAGCAAACAAAGAAGTAGCTCACATTGGAGGAGGCATAAGACCAGCTGTAGACAAATAACAGCTGATGATTTGGAAAACAAAACCAGGTACTTGCCCTACTTATACAGCACTTGCAATACGTAATGACGCAAATGCAACGGCGGTACAGTGCTTAGTATCGATTCAGCTCTTCTACTTTATCGACACAAACGCGCAGATGAGCCTATATCGTTCTTCTGAGAATGTCTGCCATTTTGTTTTGTGCTACAGAATTACTGCAGCTTTTGCAGCCCCAACTTTGGCGCTGAAAGTAAGAATAGATAGGCGAAAGAGCGGTGGCAGCGGAGCGGTAGAACGCTGACTTCTACATCGGGAGGTCGTAGGTTCGAATCCCAGCATTTTCCAATGACTCTGTTTTTTACGTTATGTAAATTTGTGAAGTTATAGTAGCACTCTATGACCGTGAAAGAAAACATCTTACGGAAAGTGTCTGAAGTGTTCATACTTCAGCGCGTGCTATACGTACATTAGCTCAACTATGAGGCTAACCAAATCCCAGGTCTAACTAACCAGGTAACCGAAAAACGCCAATAAAGCTTACATCTAGACCAACATAGATCCGTTTTCATAATTTCCAATACTTGTCTATTACTTTGTAAATCAGTCTGACTAAGGTTCTATTGAGGTAGAAATATTTTAGGGATACCTATAATAAAATGGAAACAGCAACTGCCATGGGTGTAACAGCTTGCAACAGCGAAGTTCAATCAAACAAAAATCTTACTTTGTCACATTTTCTACCTGAAAAACGCCCCTTCATTTTTGGGTCACCGTATAAATTTTCCCAACATTATGCTGACATGTTAGCTACGAGGAGAGCTGTCCTAATTGAGCATGATTCAAGCGAATGATGCTATCAAACTACTCGACCGATGTCAACCCTTTGCATGTCCCCACTGCTGAGGCTCGAGTCTCTTTCTGCATCGCACGTAGGTTAAGCCATACTCCACCACAGGGGCCAAGTCTGGATCGGTGGAGGATTGTAAGTGGCGGACCTTACTGTCAGAAGTTATAAAGCCGCCCATAAGGCCTCTGACATCGCTTAATGACTGCCATTACATGACAGCCGGCACCAACGGCTTAACTTGCCTTGCGAAGCACGGAAAAGCCCGGAAAATTGCCACTAGTAGGACCTACCCGTGAGGTCACCCATCCTGCACCTGACCGCAAATGTTGTGGCTTAAGTCAAGTGATTGTTTCCAATCACTCCGTTTGACTAGGCTATGAGCGCTTCATGGCCTAGTCAAACCGAGGATAAAACTGCGAATATTTATGAATAAGAATAAGAAGCGCTCGTGGCCTAGGCGAACCGAGTGATTGGAATCAATCACTTGGTTAAGCAACAACAGGCGCGGTCAGGTACGGGATGGGTGAGAGTCCCGTGACTACCGCTAGTGGCATTTTTCCGAGCGCTTCCGTGCTTCGCAAGGCACGTTAAGCCGTTGGTGCCGGCTGTCATATAATGGCAGTCGTTAAGCCATGTCAGAGGCCTTATGGGCGGCTTGATAACTTCTGACAGTAAGGCCCGCCACTGTCTTACAATCCTCCACCAACCCGGACTTGGCCCCCGTGGTGGAGTATGGCCTAACCTTCCTGCGATGCAGGAAGAGACCCGTGCCCCAGCAGTGGGGACATACAAGGGTTGATAACGAAGAATAAGAAGAATAAAAATAATTTTATTGCCTCATCAAAAACAACTTAAACAAAGTAAGATTTTATATTCAAGAAACATTTTTTTTATATTGTAGATCTAGATTTTCATTGAGAAATTTTGATGTATTTGATGATAAGCATTGACAGCTATTTGCGGTGAAGCTGATACACGATAGTAAACACCTGTTTCTAAACACTTTTTTTGTAAATAGGGCTTTGTCTTCTCAAAGCCGCTTTGTATGAAAGTAGCTCTGAAAGTAGCTTACACGCGATACAAGTAAAATAACGGTTCTTTTAGCAAAACTCTCTTTAAACCCTTAAAAGCGTTTTATTTCTTTTTTGCTTTTTATAGATACTTTATTCTATGAATCATATTTTGTAAAGATCATTTTTAAAGATCGTTTCAACCAAATGTATTTTGATATTATCAAGAGTTGTTTTAGAAGACTTTTTTAGCTTCAAACTACAACAGGCTTCACAAAGAAGAGGAGGTTATCAATCCGACGCGTATGTTATTTATTTTTTTGTCAATTTTTTGGCATAACTTCATCAAATCTCGCTAACCCTTGCTAAGGACAATTTTAAAAAACCTATTTAGAGGCTAAAAATTCCACGGATAACCAGAGGTCGCGGTTTCGAATCCCGGCATGGGTGGAATTTTTAGCCTCTAAATAGGTTTTTCAAAAAAAATAAGTTAAGTTTTGATGTTACAAACACTTTGTTCATCAAATATTTTCATAGAGTGATCATTCTCTAGTATCTGGTGGACATTGTTTCGAAGATCATCAGCTCGAATGTCGTTCTTGAGAGATTCTAAGCTTCTAGTCTAGGTAGAAACATGCCGGTTTCACTTTAGTATTTAATTTCATTGTCACTTTCTACAGCTGAAGTTTCGGAAGTCTGATGATAACCAGCTCAAGAACACCCAGGTCTAGGGCAGCGTTGCACCTAGGAACCCGGAGCTAAAGTTGAAATGTATAGTTTCACTATCACTTGCTTCACTAGGAAAATTAAGTGTCAGATGACAATTAGCCCAATAACACGTAAGTCGTAAGTTACCGTTGCACCTAGAAATCCAGAATTGGATTCGAAATACACTATTTTACTGTCGTGGTAGCTTAATAGAAAATAACCTATAGGCACGCGCAGCTATTAAAGACGTTATCTATTAACTAAAAATCATGAAATGAAAAGGCCTTACACTCGCATTGCTTGCTCGCTCACTTAGTGTTGTATTAGGACCCACTTGTAAAGTGTAAACTAACGAGGGTCAAGTGCGTGGGACAACGACAGTTTAATGTTTTAAGTGCAAACTTTGGACCCTTCCAGCTAACACTGGGATCACGCAGGTGCTAGGTGAGGAATGTTTTTAACATATAATTATAAACACTTTTTTCAGTAAATAAGGGAGGGGTCCGTGTTTTAACTAGCAGTTTCAATCAACGGTTTCTTTACCTTTTGAAGGTCTAAATCCTATTTAGCCCTTTTTTCGAAAATTTTGTATACGCATCTACCAACTAAAAAGATGGTCGAAGCGGAGTTTTTTTTTCTGTAAGTGTTTATTTAAGTGTTTATGCAGATAACAGAAAAAATGAGAATTCACGTGAAGTACTCTACTACAACCCTATTTTGACTTATTTTCGAAAATTTTGTGTACGTACCTACCAAAAATGTTTATTTAAGTGTTTATGCAGAATTCAGAAAAAAGAGAATTCATGTAAAGTACTCCACTGCAACCCTGGTGGGTTACAATTTAGTTACAATGAAGCTCTTCACAATAGTTTCTTAGACCTTTTTACCTTGTTTGTTGTAACGTTGTTTCTGTAATTATTTTCTAGTCTACAATAGAATATTTTTATCTTAATAGTGCCTAGCTAATACCTAGGAATTCGAGGACGTGTAGTAAGCTCGACTTTTAGCGTCGCGGAACCTCTTCGCCGACACTTTACTGCTGAAGTTCGTTGAATGTTTACGGCCGTTTGTCCTAATATACGACAATCTCCTCCAGTGAGCGCCTACCAGCGGGTCGCACCATGACTACCCTGTGTTACTTTAAAAGTACATTAATCATTATGTAAGCGTTTTTATTAGTATCGCGATGTAGTGAGGTCAGTGACCTATTTCATAGAGCTACAGTATAATGTTTCACTATGAGGATTCGATGCACACTTCATAGCCGAATAACAAGTAAGAATACTAGTTTACAAATCGGCTACGGCAAACAGCAGTGTTTACAATACAGTATGCAAATGATGTAAAATTGATATAATGTATGTATGAGTTTACAATTAAATTGTTCTCTATGTATTTACTTTAAGCTTTGAACGTGGATTTTTTTATGTGTGAGTACGTCCCACTGGAGCGCACAGGTCTTCGCTCAGAAAGAGTATGTGAGTATAGGCTTAATTTCCACGCATTCCCACCGAAGATTGGAAATTTCAAGTTTTGAGGTACTGTTAAACAGCTCATATACTCAGGTTTCCTCACTATGCTTCTCCAACACGGATTTAAATCCACAACTTCTCAAATGTGATGCAAATATTCTACTGACATAACTTCCTTTGAATAATAACTTTCACACAACAAATTAATTGTCCTAGTCACAAACAAAGATACCCAGTGCTGCAGTAAAAAGGCAATGACATTACCGACATGGATGTACACCCAAGTTGATGCCATTTGTACCAAACAAATAAGGTGACCTCTAGCAAAAACCGGCTCCACGGCTTCTGTTTTGGCAGATAAATCAACGCAAAGCTGCATTTTTACGATCCTAGCACACTCGAGCCATTATTGCTACTAAGAAGCTATTCGTATCGTATTTACTCTTAGTGCACTCTGATGAAGACCTAAAATTTTTATACTAAAATCACTTTTTTTTTTTTTACACAAATACATTTGTTTTTAATACAATACAAAACATCTCAAGTAAAACTAAAATAATAACTAAACTATAATCTAAGTAATAAAAATAAATACCTATAATTTACAAATAAAACACTTGCCCCAGGTCAGTGTCCCTCGGCAGGGAGCCCAGAATGCTGGCAACATTCCCCCTTTGGTTGGCCAGACTTATTGTTTGTTATAATCCCTTTTGTTCACAATGCGAGTGACTTCCGAGTAGCTATTGGCACATATCGGGATTCAACCTATGATCTCCCGAATATGAATTGAATTGTAACGTTCATTAAGCCGCAGTTTCTGTGCAACTTTGAATAAAACCTTTTCATTTCATTTCATATGACGCCGGCGTTGCAGCACTGCTCCACTACTACCTACACTCTCTCTCTTCCCAGCTTTAGTCCCACGTGGTAGCGGTGTCAGCTTTCCTTAGTTTCTCTGTCCACTTCGCCCCATTCATGACCTTGTTTATCGAAGCTCCGCAATCTGTGAGATCTTTCCTTACTACTTCCATTCATCTAGTTTTCAGTATTTCTCTGGATCTCCCCCTAGGAATTGACAGTCTTAGAACTTCATTATCAAGGTAGTCAAATCAAATCGATTTTATTTCAACGTAAAGAATTTCTGTTTGAACATTCTGTTTGCTGATTGTGTTATATTATGTTATAACTAACATTAAAATCGCAGTTTAATTGGTTTACTACCAAGGGCTTGCATCGTTTATATAATCGTTTACTCTATATTATGCTTTTTTACATAGCGACTTTTTAGTATAAATTTTAAATTTATTTTTTGACAAGGATAGAAAGTATTTTGGAATTTTGTTGTAAAAACGAATCTACCTACAGTAACTTACAAATGAAGTGCGAACGGGCAGAGTGACCTTTATAGCTACAATAGGTCACTCTGCCCGTTCCTACTAATATCGTGAAAACGCAACTCTAGACAACTCATGGCTAGCCCCCGTGTACTGTGTGTATTGCAATGATAACTTGTAACTTCTGAGCTCCGAGGGTTTATGATGAGAGAGGGTAGGACCTTCATTTGCTAGATTGTTTTTTTTCTGCCGGGTGCCTGAGTGAAATATCCGCCTCAGTCTATTTCGTCGGGACTTTGTAGACGCGATAGCGTTATTGTTGCTGGCTCTCGTCCTACGTGTCGACATAAGACGGAGGGTATGCAAAAGGGCTCGAGTCGGCTGTCTTTGTTAGGATATAAGAACGGGTTTTATTCTTAGGGTAAAAGGAAAGCAAAAATTGTTGCACTTACACTTTTTCTCTTGCTGTTGTTTTTTGCACGCCTACGAATGTTTTCTTTTACCTCCTGCGGTTGACTGGTACAAAATTCTCAAGGCAGTAAGCCCGCCGCATTGTACATTTCTTTAAGTGCCATAAAAGAATAATAAATAAAAGAAAATTAAAAAAGTTTTTATTATTTAGCCTGTAAACGTCCTCCTGCACGGCACAGGGCTTTATTACCACGCGTGCGCACTGCGGATTAGCAATTAAATGTAAAAGAAATTAATATGGCCTCCAATAATAAAGTGGTTTGAAGAAATTAACACACACATTTTTACAAGCTTATCCTAGCGAGGTGACCATTTATAGTCTCATCGGCATAATCAATTCTATGCGGTATACAAAAACAATAGCCAATTAGCCAATCAGCCTGCTATTAACAGTTGGCAGCAAAAAGTGCTCAGCGCGGGCCGTCAGACGGCGGCGTGGGTTTCATGCCCTCTAACGGCGCTGATTTTCAGCACTCACCTAAATTACAGCGAATTACTCAAAACTAAACCTAAAAATAGGTGTTAAATACGTAAATATATCAATATTAGATGGTTAATGAGTTTTTCTGTATTTATTAAATAGATTTTTACACGCTTCTGCAGATGTCACAATATGGCTTCTTAGTAAAATGCCCATATATAGATTAGTCCGCGTCGCCGCCGCCGGATCTCCTTGTTTATGCGGACGTGTGCGTGAACACTAGGGCGGGGCTTTTAGCGCAAAGAACTGATGGCCGTTGGGGCGAAAAAGTTCTGACCCAGCGACAACGGACTGGACAACGCACCGTGGGCAGGCCCTCCACCAGATGGTCTGACGACTGCTTACGGTGGCGGGGAGTCACTGGATGCGGACGGCACATCAACTCAAGACCGTGAAACTTGGAAAACCATGAGGGAGGCCTATGCCCAGCAGTGGACGTCAAATAACTGATGAGGATGATAAAAATTAGGTAAACTCAGTAAAACTTTAACAATCAGCAAGTCCGTAACGCTGGCAAATCGTTTCACCACGATGGCTTGCCAATCACACGCCAGGAAGAAGTACCTTGCAAAAATCCTATTGGAATCCAATGTGCGTTCTGTACTATGATTATGTACGACTCGATTATTATATTCGAACTCGATTACAGTCCATTCCACAGTATATTATTTATCAAGATCTATTCAAGCGCTTTCAGGGCCCTGTATCATAGAAGTACTGTATCACAGTTTTCTTTGACGATTTGACGTTTATTCATACAGATACAACAAGTAGGAGGACCCTGATACGCAATGTACATCGCTTTGTCATAACTTACGAATTTTAGGCTGGGCGCATGCTGAAACTCAGGCGACGCAGCACAGCGCAGCGCAGATTTGAGATTTGCGCAGATTGACGTCATTGAGCTACATACGCTGCGGCGCTGGCACGTGCGACGCAGACATGTGACTGCCCTGCTCTGCGTCTCGTCACGGATTTCTGCGCGACGCGTGCACGTCGAGGCGTGAACATTTAATCTAATTAGTTCGCTGTTAACCTTGTTTGTATGATACATCCATCCAGACTATTCAAAAAAGACATTGAAAGAGTTATGGTTGAGAATTGCCAAGGAATAGAGCGAATAGTTGCGTCGGAGCATGCGGTGGGGGCGTATGTCTGCCTCAACTGCCCTGCTCTGTACTGAACTATGCCCAGCCTTTTTGTTGTTCTGTGAAACTCGGCTCAGAAGATTTTTTTACTCCATCTCAATTACAGATCTGACCTTAAATTACGCGTGCTTCAAACCCTAAGCTGTTCCAATGGTCTAATTGTCAAATTATTATGGAATTTGGCCGTTAGACGATTGGAATCTCTAAGCGAGTGGTATTACTAATTTGGTGCGTATAATCAAAATCAAATCATAAATTTCAACGTAAAGAATAAACATTCTGTTTGCTGAATGTAAATGTATGGCTAAGGCTGCGAACAGAAACCCAACATACCGAACTATGGAAAACGGAAACGAAATGCAGACAAGCCAGAGACGCTTTACCAAGAATATAGAAACGCCTCACACGCAGCTTGCTGCGTCAGAGGAGATCCGATCCGAGCAAAGCTGTGGCAGAACGGGCCATTGCCTACTGAATAAACAAATATATATTATTTTAATATACATGTTTAGTGTAGGTATTATATTAATGTGTGAGGTTTGCTTTTTCCTTTTTTTTTTTTGCACGCCTGCCAAGTTTTCGTTGTACCTCCTGCGGTTGACTGGTAGAAAATGCTTATGGCATTAAGTTTGCCGCTTGTACAATTTTATGGTGCAATAAAATATTAATAATAATAATAATAAACGCTTCCACGCTCTATGGGTCTGACCAAGAGCACGTTATGCCGAGGATATCTCAAGGGAGACGAAATACTCGCCCACGTGACTATTCACTGTGAGAGCCTGGATGTGCAACGGACATCGACCATGGAAAAGTAGGGATCTCTTTGGGAGGCCAGCGGTAACATTGGTGCATCGCTGGTTTTTTAGAAAGAAATTAGCTGGGTGTAGTGACCTCACAGCCCTTCTATGCACAATGGCCCAATTATTAGGTCAAGTGCGGAAACCACAGGACAAACTAAGTATGTTTTGATCATCTAGGTATAGTATATCTCCTTTGATCAAAACGGCAACCCCACATTATTCAACTTTAATAATGCACTGCACCGTAACGTCCATCAATTCACGTCCACTAAGACGCCATAAGGGCCACCGCAGACCAAGCCTCTTGTGTTTACGACGTCAAGGGTTCAGACTAATGTGAATGTACCAACTTGATGCCTTTGTCGAGAGGTGAACTTTGACAACTAATAATTATTAGCCCTGTTTTTTATGTAGCCTAATAAACGTACAACAGAGCACAGGGCTTTTCTCAGAGAGAGAGTATGGGCTTAAATAATAAGCGTGCCCACCGCTTGGGTATTTCAAGCCCTGAGGTATTTAAACTTTTCAGATACTAAGGTTTTTTCACGAAGTTTTCCTTCACATTCCTTCCTCCTTCAGTTATCGTGTGGTATTACAACTCTAACTTCACAAATGTACATAACTTAGAAAACAAACTCATTGGTACATGAAAATTGAACTGTGAAATGGAACCTGGATCTCTCGTGTTCTAACCACTGGGTTACCGCGCCGCCCCATTTGCTACCCTTATGACAAAATAAAAAAAAATGATACTTTGGAGTCGGTGCCCAAAATGTATGTGCTGGTCTGGAACTGGCACCGACATAATACAAATTTAGATATATAAGATATATACATACATAAAGATATATATACAAATGTTAAATTTATAGGTCGTATTCCTTTTAATTATGTGCCTTACAGTGTACAGAAGTCGGTTTTTATTAACTTTTTTAACGTTCAAAAAGTCGCAGTTTCTGTGTAATTTTGAATAACATGGTTTGATTGTTATTATTTAGATTGTTCAGGGTACTCACCGCTATTGCAAGTAACGCTCTTTTCACAGCAACAAACGTACACCTACAATGTAGATACAAAATTATCGGCGACCTCCCCGCCAAATTAACATGCTTGCCTGTAAGGGTTACCAGATAACCTGAAGGTAACCTAATGAGAATGCAGACGACTTATAATGTAAACCTTTAAGTTATAGCGGTAAAGGGTCACATTTATGGTTTGGGATTAGCTCTACTCTCAAGGCGGTTCTAACGTGAAGCATGCTGTTTCACTCGCACAATCGATAATTTTTAATTATGGTAATAAAATGTGTACACTTTTGGTAAATGTAGTATGAGGATTTGATGCATGTATGGTAAGCAGGCAATGAAATCACACACTTGGGAATACAATCCGAACTGAAGCAATTTGTGCAAATGTACGGCAGCTCCCAGCGGGAATCGCACCCACGTCCTTCGTCATGGTAATCAGACGTGATATCGCCAGGCCAACGAAGCAGTGAAACTGAAACTTTGACTGTAGAAGGCAGTTTGCAAGCGCCATTACGTAGTTAGTATCAAATTTGGGCACTTCCTCGACTTATTAATGCAAACGACCGTTTACTACTTAACTGGGCCACCGTGCTACGCAATATGGAACCGCGATGAAGAACGCGAATGTAATCCTTAAGGCGTTGCAACAAAGCCCAGGATCCAAAGCGTTGAAAAGGTCACGAAGAGTTTATGTACTTAAGTCGGCGCTTTCAAAGGTAGGGTCAGGAGACGGTACGATAACTTTCGTGTCATCAAATCACAAGTTCTTCGTCGTCCAGGTGTCGTTTTTTATCGCGAAATTGATGTTGCAAAGTTCTGACCTGGCGACCACCGGATCAGAGAACCAAAGTTATCGACATAGCTCAGAGAATCAGCAAGCTGAAGTGGTAGTGGGCTGGCCATATCTCGCGAAGAACCGACAACCGTAGGAGTAAACGTTTTCTTGAGTGGAGACCGCGACTCGGCAAATGTAGTGTAGGATGCCCTCCGACCAGGTGGGATGACGATCTGCCAACAACTGCCGGCAGATGCTGGATGCGGCAAGCTGGAGAGAGGGCGCTATGGCGCTCATTAGGGAAGGGCTATGTCCAGCAGTGGACATATAATATAGCCTGAAGAAGAAGATAGATATTTTCATTTCAAATGGAAAATTTTGTGAGAGGATAAAACTTGTTTTTTGTCTGAGATAAGGTCTCGAATGGCGTATTTACACGGGTGCAAAAATACATAACCAATCTATATTTTTGCACCCAGGTAAATACGTCATTCGAGACCTTATCTAAGACAAAAGCAAGTTTTATTCCCTCTCAAAATTTTGCATCAGAAATCTAAAAAACACAATCCTTCATTATTTTGCACCCAGGTAAATACGCCACTCGAGACGTTATCTTAGACAAAAGCAAGTTTTATCCTCACACAAAATTTTCCGTCAGCAATCAAAGTGTCTCCCTGCGTCCTCTTTAAAGCAATAATTAAGCCACGACGTTATCCTAAAAGATTAAAACGTTATAAGCAGCCCGAGGCTCTACTTGATATTAATCTTAATTTCGGCCGAAGATTAATCACGATTTTAATGCCCAAGTTGGGACCCGCCTTTAAATTTAAACCCCGAACTTTGTTCCCGCAAGAGTATAAAACTCGTCACGAGTGCCACTTTAGAGTTTTGACTTCCGTGACGCGAAGTTTTTTATGTGAATTTCTTTTATTGCAATGACTGTGCACTAAATAAGGCTAAGCGCGCACGGGTTACTTAATACTTTTGTCACCGTGACTGTTTCGTCACTCCGTAGATATGTATGGAGATGCGCGAAATGTCACCCAGTTGTCACGTCGTATCATACGCGCTCGTGGCCTAGGCGAACCGAGTGATTGGAATCAATCACTTGGTTAAGCAACAACAGGCGCGGTCAGGTACGGGATAGGTGAGCGTGCCGTGACTACCGCTGGTGGCATTTTTCCGAGCGCTTCCGTGCTTCGCAAGGCACGTTAAGCCGTTGGTGCCGGCTGTCATATATTGGCAGTCGTTAAGCCATGTCAGAGGCCTTATGGGCGGCTTGATAACTTCTGACAGTAAGGCCCGCCACTGTCTTACAAACCTCCACCAACCCGGACTTGGCCCTCATGATGTAGTATGGCCTAACCTTCCTGCGATGCAGGAAGAGACCCGTGTCCCAGCAGTGGGGACATACAAGGGTTGATAACGAAGATACGCGCATGTCCATACATATCTGTATGGACGGTCTACGGTCTACGGTCTTGATAAGACTGACGAAACAGTAACGGTGACAAAAGTAACCTGTGCGCGCGTAGCCTACCTGTTTTAAATGCCTTGCTGATCTATCGGTGTCACGTCTGATTACCTCGCAGGAGAGAAGCTGTGGTAACGGAACGGTGTAGAATGCCTGTTTCTCGATAGGGAGGTCGTGGGTTCAAACCCCGGCATGTCCCAATGACTTTGTTTCCTAAGTTTTGTACATTTGTGAAGTTATAGTAGCAATACCACTCCTTGGCTGTGAAGGAAAACATCGTGAGGAAACCCTAGCGTCTGAAGTTGTCTGAAGTGTTTACGTTTATTTATTTTATTTAAAAAAAAACAAGTGTGGTGAAAGTGTTTCTGTAATTCTGAACCGATAATAGTTATATTTGCAATACCACTCCTTTACCGTGAAGGAAAACATTGTAAAGAAACCCTAGCGTCTAAAGTGTTTACTTATATTATTAAAAAAAAGTGTGGTGAAAGTGTTTCTGTAAAGGTTGGACCGCATCTGGCAGCACGGAATCGCCTTTTTCCGTCGCCCTTTCTCTTTCTGTCTTTAGAACTGCCATTTGCTAGACCGAGACAGAAAGTATAATGCGATAGCACGCGGCGGAATCCTCGAGGCGATCGGCATCACGGACAAAATGCAATGGTCGGCAGGGAGACTCCGGAACGCTGAAGCGCGCGATAGCATGCTAACGCATCCTTTAACCGCCGATCACTTGCTATCGCATGCTGTCTCACTCTATCGTACAATGGCGCACTCGGCCGCTCGTCAGCTCAGTGCAGCCTGTTCATTCATGCCGTACGGATGGAAATAACAATGACTGGCGAAAATTTGATAGTTTTAGTGCAGAAATATCCTTGTCTCTATGACATGGAGTCGGCGGAATGCAGTGACCAACACCGTAAAGAGAATGCCCAGTATCTCCGCTAGCGTCTGAAGTGTTTACTTGTGTTATTTAAAAAAAAAGTGTGGTGAAAGTGTTTCTGTAATTCTAAACCGATAATAGATGCATTTCAGTTTCATTTACTTAGTTGTCTAAGTTATGTACATTTGTGAAGTTTTGGTCGCAATACTACTCGCTGACGGTGAAGGAAAACATTGTAAAAAAACCCTAGCGTCTGAAGTGTTAACGTTTATTTATTTTATTTAAAAAAACCAAGTGTGGTGAAAGTGTTTCTACAATTCTGAACCGATAATAAATGCATTTCAGATTCATTTACTTTGTTGTCTAAGTTATGTACACTTGTGAAGTTATAGTCTCAATACCACTCGCTGACGGTGAAGGAAAACAGCGTAAGGAAACTAGTGTCTGAAGTGTTGACGTACCTCAGCGCTTATTACGTACAATAGCCCAAGAATGATGATAAGTGCGGAAATCACATATCTAATAATATGCATTGTACTGTATTCTTGTAATTATTTAAGTTCGCTTTTTCCTGGTGTACAATAAAGAATATTCTTATGTTATCTAACTAACTAACCATGGCGGAGGTCGGGGGATCTGCCCGAATAATCAGCGCCGTCGGATGCAGCACAGGCTGTCCAGTCTTTATGCAAAGTTCTCCCTTACTCTAGTGCTCGCTTAAAACACGTCTCAGTGGTTCGAGTGGTCACAGAAGAGAGACCGAGAGAGAGAGAGAGAGAGAGTGTGAACGAGTGAGTGAATGATTCAGTAGTCCCGGTGCAACCTCTCCACCAGAGGGCTTCGTCAGAGCTAAGCGGAGAGTATGCGCATGGCATGAGTGAATGACTGTGTCATGTCGCTACCACCACCTTAATATGTAAATCTCGTAAACTTTATAAAAACCTATTTAGAGGCTGAAAATTCCACCCATGCCGGGATTCGAACCCGCGACCTCTGGCTATCCGTGCCAGAGGTCGCGGGTTCGAATACCGGCATGGGTGGAATTTAGAGGCTAAAAATTTCACCCATGCCGGGATTCGAACCCGCAACCTCTGGCTATCCGTACCAGGATTTACAAAACCTATTTAGAGGCTAAAAACACGGGTTAGTGCATTAAAAATAAAAATAGTATAATAGTTCATGATAGTTCATGAATTTAGTTTAGGCATCTAATCACAATTTTAAGGTTAGAATCTTGTTTACTAAATTGGACAAGTAAGAATAAATAGACTGTACTTGAAAATACACTGAAGCCATGTGGCTTATGTCCGGGTGTATATTCAAATTCAGATATGAGACGTTTGATAAATAATTGTAAAATGTTATTTATTAAGTGTTTTTCTACCTGCGTACCTACCATTTTCATGACATTTAAGCATTTGTGACGTGTCTCGTGCATGATAAATGCTCTCTCTACAAAGCGTAGCGAGAATTTAATCCACCTCCATAACTCTGGCAGCGCCCAACCTTTTTCACATTTTTAAAACAAAGCATCAACAATTTGTTCGAAAAGGAACCTCCTATAACTCTCAAGTGAAGTTTTATCTCTACCATTCGTAACGTCATAATATGCAAATGGTTTTTGTACACCTTACAAGGCGATTCTCATACAAAAGACAATTCTTTCGGCTTAATGAGCCAATATTGAATCATTATTATAATGTATAAAGTATTGAAATGAAATGAAAAGGTTTTAGTAGCGCAGAAACTGCGGCTTAGTAAACGTTACAATTCAAACTAGGTGTCCATTTCAAAATCTAGATCATTTTGGAGACAAAATTGACAAAAATCTCAAAACTAGTCTTTTAAAAGTCCTTAATTAACATAGTTTACATAATTATTACATATCATAACATTTACATACAGGCACATACATTGCTTCTGGCCCTACACTAGGATACTCTGTGTCGTGGGAACCAGAAACAACGACATCACAAACATGTAAACATCCAAGACCTGGGGTTTTTTTTTTGTTCCCAGCCGGGATTCGAACCCGGGACCTCTTGCATGGTAGGTAGATGCGCTACTACGCCACAGAGGTCGTCAAATGTATTATAAAACATAGAACTCATGCATCGTACTATCTTTAATTCCAGACCTCATTATCATCTAAATAATCCTTTATGTTACAGTAGCCCTTTTGGCACAAAGATATTCTAGTGGTTGATTACAAATATGGATCATTGCCGTTCTCACACTTTGGCTGTAGCTGAAAATCAGTACTCAGTCTTACACAAAATCAGCTTATTCAAAGTAGATACAATTATACTGAGATACGGCCTTTTTGAGCTTATGTGGCATAGCTAGATATGTGGCTATGTTATGCTAACATAGCATAGCATAGCCACATATTGCCAGAAAGGCCACAGAACTTGATGCATGTGAGTTTGTTTGTAAGATAAAGCTGCACTTGCACCTAAACTATTTTATGTAATCAACTTTTTATGTGATGCTTCATGTATGTATGTCTCAAAGCAAAAATAAATGATTTATCTCTCTATCTGTGTATGACCGTGCTTCGCGAGGCACGTTAAGCAGTTGGTGCCGGCTGTCATGTAAGTGCAGTTGTTAAGCCATGTCAGAGGCCTTATGGGCGGCTTGATAACTTCTGATAGTAAGGCCCGCCAGTGTCTTACAATCCTCCACCAACCCAGACTTGGCCCCCGTGGTGGAGTATGGCCTAACCTTCCTACGATGCAGGAAGAGACCCGTGCCCCAGCAGTGGGGACATACAAGGGTTGATAACTATCTATCTATCTTTTCAGCACAAACTCACAAAGCAATTCATAGACGGCGCTTATAGGCGTGAACATACAAGAACAGGGCCACGTATGTCAATTTTTGCTTAGCATAGATAAAAAAGAAAAAAAATATATAATAATAATATTGGCCTTTTTGCATCTACTTAATGAGATGATTTATACAGCGTCCAGTGGTATCTTCACTCACACTAGAAAGGGGGAAAGGATCACTCCGACGCTGTAGTGCCTGGGACATGGTTGTATAGATTGTGTAGGCTTGCCCAGCACCTATACCTTCCTGACGGCTTAGTCGGCCTAGCCCACAGGAAAGACTAGTCAATACGTGCGGAGCCAACCAAGCCGCGGGTTTGCTCACGATGTTTTCCTTCACAGTTAGTGTGTGGTATTGCAACTACGAATTCGCAAATGTACTTAACTTTGAAATTAAACAAAGTCATTGGTACATGCCCGCACTCGGGATCGAACCTGGGGCTCATATAATATATATTCTGGGCTAGGGAAAATATATATTCATGGACATATTACACAGATCTCGTTAGCCCTATACTAAGTATGTAATGTTGTAGAACTTTTATAAATAATAAGAACTGGAACGCTTTCAACTGTGGCTTTATTTGTAGATTAATAGTATATTTTATAATAAAACAGAAAAACTGGATAAAAACGGATAAGCAGGTAATATCATCAGACCTGGTCGAAGGGTAAAGTTGTAATGATGAAAATGAGGGAAATTTCGAAATGTGTGACGTAATATAAATATTTGAAAATGATAGATAGAAAAAAAATAAAAATGGTGTAAAAAGGTTTGGGTGGGTAAAAAGGTGCTAAATCGACGATAGATTTAATACAATAAATGCATAGATAACATCCAAGACCCGAGACAAACTAGAAAAGTTCGTTTCCTAGTCTGACCCGGCCGGGGATCGTGCCCGAGACCTTCGGTTTTACAGTCAGCGTGCCAAGCCGCTGCGCCACCGAGGCCGCCGTCATACATTTTGACAGCCGCATTTCGTTCCTTCTATGGCCACGCCTGTAAGCGCCATCTATAAATTGCTTTGTGAAAATGTGGTAAAAATGGATTATTCAGATTCAAATCAATTTATATAAACATAAAAAAAATTACATTCTGTTTGCTGAATGTCAATGTACAATGTGGGGACCAACGGTGAACCTTTGATTGTTAATATCAACCATTTTCTAGATTAATACTTAAGCTAATCATACTTTTATGTAATGGGAAAAATGTACAATTTGTTAGTAAGTGGTTTAAATAATTTTTTTATCTTTATCTTATCTTTTAAAATGTAAGCCGCCGCCTTCGGGCCGTATTGTAGTGGAGAAAAAGGCAGCGGAAAAAAAACTCCACTCTGACCATCTTTTCTCAAATTATCTTAATACCAAATACATCAGTTGCCATATGTTAACCTAATAAGATTTCAAGATTGTCATTAACAACCCTAAATGCCAAAGCATTAGTCAAATGTCTCACAATAGTAGGGGAAAACATAAGTGCTGCGGCCAGACACACGAACAGCACTCGTTCACGAGCATAACGCAGTACTCAGCCATCTTCAATCTCAACCATTTTGGAGGGAGATAGATGACCCGCACAGCACGCTAGCATGCGAATGACCTTTAGCAAACTTGCAGTTAAGTTTTTGACAGTTATAGATCAGTTATAGATTGGCATCCCCTCGGCTTATCTACCACAAAAACATACTCAACTAGCTATGCCCCGCGGTGTTAGCCGCTGTTGATCGATTTTCTCACGGAAATAAAAAAAAGTACCGCAATAAAAGGTAGCCTATGTGTTTAGGTGTCAGCTAAGTAAGACCGAACTAAATTTATTAAAATCGCTCCAGCAGTTTAGACGCGAAGAAGTAACAAACAAACACATATTACGAGTTGATTTTGACGAGTTCACAAAGGCCTGTCTATGCATTTTGAGTACTGGTTTAGGAAAGTAAATATAAGTTGTATTAAAATAGTAGATCTGGATACAATGTATAATCGATATTGTAGCGCATCTTTCGCATTAGGCTTGTCCTGTAATGATAGATGTAAGAAATTTAATAAATAAATAATTACGCAGAGTAAATATAAGAAAAAAATTTATCCACAATGTTAGTCTAACAAAGTCAGACCCATGTCAGAGGATCTGCGCCGAAATATACAAAAAAAAAACATACACACTCACTCACAAACTGTAGCCTTTATAATATTAGTGTGATGTGATGTAATGTGAAGTGTGATGTGATAAGTGCGAAGCCAATAACAACGTGTCAGGAAGAACAAAATAACAAACCGGATAAGTGCGAGTCATACTCGCGCACTGAGAGTTCCGTACTAGCTTCCTTTGTTTGGTAAATATGTAAGGTATTCAGTAAGTCTGACCAGCTTTTAGGCCCTTTTTATGCATATTTTACATTACAATATGCCAATTTTGATGTATGTAATACCGTTTTTATGATAGAACGGAAAAAACTGGTTTCTTGTATGAAGCCCCCCTTATTTTTAAATATTTTTATTTGTTACCTAATCTGCATTTTCGAATACCCAACACAAATACTGTGATACATAATTTCAACTGTCTATTATTTCAAATGCTACTTGCTAAGGTTCCAGAGAGCCCTTAGGTTGGACGGACGGACAAACATAACATTTACATACAGGCACATACATTGCTTCTGGTCCCACACTAGGATACCCTGTGTCGTGGGAACTAAAAACAACGACATCACAAACATGTAAACATACAAGACCTGGGGTTTTTTTTGTCCCCAGCCGAGATTCGAACCCTGGACCTCTGGCATGGTAGGCAGATGGACTACCGCTACGCCACCGAGGTCGTCGAACAGATAGACAAACAACGGACGAAGGCAGAGAAATAATAGGGTCCTTTTGACACCCCAATACTTCCCACGCCACGGCAGGAACCCTAAACCCCGTCCGAGGGATATATTTTCAACTGTTTCGAGTTGTGACATTCGCTTGAGTAAGCAAATAGACCCACAATGGCATGATACCCCCGTGAGAAAAGACAAACAAGAACCCGCTGCGAAAAATGTGCCCGGCGCCCACCGAGTTAATATTCGCGGTAGAAAAAAACCACGTAAAAATTCGTCTACGAAAAGCGGGTGGAGCTGTGTCGGGGCGCACGGCATTTGGCTTAACGTGGAAGGTCTATAGGTAAACGTTAATTTTTTGTGCAAACTGCGCAATGTATTGCGCGGCTCAGGCGCCATCTAGCGACAGGAGTCAAAGAGATCTACGTAATGGCTTCTTTGTTTTACTCAATTCATCACCATCAACCCATTATGTCCCCACCAAAGGGCACGGGTCTTTTTCTTGAGGAAGGTATAGGCCATACTCCACCACGGGGGCCAAGACCGGATTGGTGAAGGCTTGCAAGACTAGTGGCTGGTCTTACTGTCAGAAGTTATTAAGCCGCCCATATGGCCTCTGACTTGGCTTGACGATTGCCATCTATTACTCAATTATATGTAAATAAACTGCGCACGACAAATATTTCCAAGTTACAGTCGTTGGCGAGGCGACATGTCATGTAATGGCAGACGTTAAGCTAAGTCAGAGGCCTTATGAGCGGCTTGATAACTTCTGACAGTAAAACCCGCCATTGTTTTACAATCCTCCACCAACCCGAACTTCGGCCCCGTTATAGAGTATGACCTAAACTTCTTGCGATGCAGGAAGAGACCCGTGCCCCAGCAGTGGGGACATACAAAGATATCGATAAATAAACAGAGCGGGAGAGAGATATAGATACATAAAGAGAAAGAGAGCAAAGACTAACGGTTAATTAAATACCATTACCTAGATAGGAGCGGTGGTAGCGGAGCGGTGTAGAACGCCGGCTTCTCAATCGGGAGGTCGTGGGTTCGAACCCCGGCATGTACCAATGACTTTGTTTTCTAAGTTATGTACATTTGTGAAATTATAGTAGCAATACTCCTCGCTTACGGTGAAGGAAAACATCGTAAGGAAACCCTAGTGTCTGAGGTGTTAGCGTACCTCAGCGCTTGCTACGTACAATGGCTCAACTATGAGGCTAAGTGCGGAAATCTCAGGTCTAACTAAGTAGCTACTTAGATATAATACGTCATTTGTGATTCTTTGTTCTGGTGGTGCAATAAAGTATTCTCTATCCCTATTTATATATCTAGAGCTATAAATAACAGAGCTGGACAGAGAGATAGAGAGTTGACCCACTGCGAAAGAAACGTAAAATTTAAAAACCTATTTAGAGGCTAAAAATTTCACCCATGCCGGGATTCGAACCCGCAACCTCTGGCTATCCGTACCAGCGCTCTACCAATTGAGCCAATGGGCGACTCACGGCATCAGTGAAATTTCGAACCTCTTTACAATATTCTCTGTATTACGTACAGGCAGCGACATCTGACTTAAGCAAATTGCATTACTTACAGCCCCGACTTTGCAGTTAGGTTTTAGCACGGGTCAGTGCATTAAAAATAAAAATAGTGTAATCATGTGGGTACAGTGATATCGTTCCGATGTTAAAACCTAACTGCAAAGTAGGTAGTCGGGGCTGTAAGTAATGCAATTTGCTTAAGTCAGATGTCGCTGCCTGTACGTAATACAGAGAATATTGTAAAGAGGTTCGAAATTTCACTGATGCCGTGAGTCGCCCATTGGCTCAATTGGTAGAGCGCTGGTACGGATAGCCAGAGGTTGCGGGTTCGAATCCCGGCATGGGTGAAATTTTTAGCCTCTAAATAGGTTTTTAAATTTGTTCCTTAGCACGGGTCAGTGCATTAAAAATAAAAATAGTGGAAACGTAAAATTTTGTCTACGGGTGAATTAGTTTAATTGTATAAGTATTTGTTTTTAGGTATCTATGTATATTATTATTTAAATATATGTACATTATATCGTAGGTATATATTTAGAGGCTAAAAATTTCACCCATGCCGGGATTCGAACCCGCAACCTCTGGCTATCCGTACCAGCGATCTACCAATTGAGCTCAATTGGTAGAGCGCTGGTACGGATAGCCAGAGGTTGCTGGTTCGAATCCCGGCATTGGTGAAATTTTTAGCCTCTAAATAGGTTTTTAAATTTGTTCCTGAGCACGGGTTAGTGCATTAAAAATAAAAATAGTGTAATACATGAAATTTGTTTCAAAGGCGAACTTATCTCTAACAGAGATCTCTTATAAGTAAGAATATAATTACTTATCTTATATTACCTACGAAATACGCACTCTTTTGCTGTTTGTTATCAATATATTTTCGATTAAATATATTTATGTACAACAACCACGTACCGACTATATTCTTCATGCAATCCACTCCGTCCAAAGATTGTCTGGAAGAGATCGCTCTTATTGATACGACCGCCAATTGTATAACATTAATAAAATTTAAGAAATCATGGTTGATATATTTTTCGGAAGGGCTGATAAGGGACGTCCCAGACGGACATACATCGACCAAATAGGGGATGTATTAGCAAAGGGAAAGATAAATACTACCCGGAACCGGCGTGCGTGCATGCAACGACTTATGAACGTTGATGAAGCGAAGGTGATCTGTCAGGATCGTGGCAAGTGGCAGTCCCTGGTCTCTGCCTACCCCTCTGGGATACCGGCGTTAGGTTATTAATGTATTGGCCTTTTTTGCATCTACGTAATGAGATGATTTATACAGCGTCCAGTGGCATCTTCACTTACACTAGATAGCTGAAGGGACCACTCCGACGCTGTAGTGCCTGGGACATGTTTTTTTTTACAGATGGTTTAGGCTTGCCCAGCACCTATGCCATCCTGACAGCTTAGTCGGCCTAGCCCACAGGAAAGACTAGTCAATACGTGCGGAGCCAACCAAGCCGCGGGTTTCCTCACGATGTTCTCTATGTATGTATGTATGTGTGTGTGTGTGTATGTGTGTATGTATGTATGTATGTATGTATGTATGTATGTATGTATGTATGTATGTATGTATGTATGTATGTATGTATGTATGTATGTATGTATGTATGTATGTATGTATGTATGTATGTATGTATGTATGTATGTATGTATGTATGTATGTATGTATATATATATTTTTCTGGCTGTGCAATAAAGTGTTCTCCGTCTATCTATCGTTAGTGTCATACTCGTCGAATGCCGGCCTCACATCCAGGAGATCGTGGGTTCCAACACCGTGCTTGTACTTTGATGACTTAGAAAACAATGACTTAGTTTTCTAAGTAACGTATATTTGTGATAGGGAGTAATAGTACCACTCGCTGTACGGTAAAGGAAAACATTGTGATGAAACCCTACGGTGTAAGGTATTTACATTTTACAGCGCTTGCTACGTACATTAATGGTCCAACTATGAGGCTGAGTGCGGAAATCTCTGGTCTAACTATAGATTTACTTTTAAATTTGTAGTTTTAAATTATTTTTTTGGCTATACCTGTAGATGCGTTTTTATTTTTATTTTTGTGCAGGTGTCATTTGAAAAACAGCCCAATTTTGAATACTATTAATAATAAAAACATTTATTTGAACGGTACACAAATATTACATTGCTTGTGAAAGCTGACTTTCACTCACTATCATTAATTTACATTGTTTTTAACCGTCATTCATTCATTCGGTCATTCATTAACTAATTAATTCATTCATTCGTTGGTTTATACGTTCGTCGTTCGTCCTTTCGTTCATTCGTTCGTTCGTTTTTTTCATTCATTCATTAATTCATTCATTTATCCATTAATTCATTTTTTTCTTTCATTTACTTATTTATCTGTTTGTTCGTTCATAGTTTCATTTATTGATTCAATTGTTCGTTCGTGTGTTGATTTGTTCATTCATTCATTCCTTCAACGATGTCGTGCTGCTACCGTTATCCTTTAATGTGAAACCGGCCATTAGTGCCCGACGCATTTAGACACACTAAGCTTTTCCAGCACCTGAAAACACACGCCCGTAACGGACAAAATAAATTGGACCAGATTAGTGAACTCTACCCTTTGCAAGCTCACACAACACACGAAGGCTATAGTAAATTCGACTCTATGTCTGAAGAGATAAAAACGTCACAAAATCCAAAATATAAAGGTACGCGTCATCCTATGTTTTTGTTCAAGAGATTATTTAAACAATTACTCCCGAGGCCGGCATTGTCGAAGAGGAGATAAACCCGCGCTATGGATGTCCTGACGTCGAGCTATGAAGTTATGGAGTCAGTAATTCCAGTTTTGGTGGAGGATTGTAAGACAGTGGCGGGCCTTACTGTCAGAAGTTATCAAGCTGCCCATAAGGCCTCTGACATCGCTTCATCGTCAGGCTATACTAGTCCACTGCTGGACATAGCCCTCCCCTAAAGAGCGCCACGTTGTCCTATCATAGGGGGTAATGCCCATAATCCCCACGCTGGGCATGCGGGTTGGGGATCGCAGTCATCGCTTGAAGACTGCTATTAAAGGACAGTCGGCATCAACTTCATGCCTTGCAAAGCATGGAAAGGCTCTGTAAACATACCAGTAGCGGTAGTCACGGGACGAACTTAGCCCCCGTCTAACCTTCCTGCGATGCGGGAAGGTTAGAGACCCCGGCCCCAGCAGTGGAGACGTATAAGGGTTGATATCGAATTCTGGTTTTATTACAAGGTGTCAATTATAAATTAATACAAACAAGAAATCATAACGTAACAAAACATAACCTCACGCCTTTGTCCCTGAGGGGTAGGCAGAGACCATTGACTGCCACTTATCACGATCCTGACAGGTCACATTCTCTTCATTAACGTTTAATCAACACAATAAACAATCAAATCTGGGCAGATTCACAAAACTTCGTCGAGTCTTCTCGGCACCTGTACCGCAGTCCCCAAAAGACATAAGTCTTTAATCAGTACGTCTTACTCGTCATGATGTACGGTTTCGAGTCATTGACACTCACGGTTCGACTAGTCTACCAATTTAAGGTCGCTAAGCGAGCTGTGGCGAGAGCTATACTCGGTGTTTGTTTAGACAGCCGTCTAGGATCGAGTGGCGGAGGGTTGCGGCGCACTAGCGTGTCGCGCATAATCGCGCGTCTAAATCGTGCTGGGCGTGCGCGAGTCTTCTTTTTTAATATTGTCTTTTGAGATTGTCACACTGATCTGCGAGCCGTTTAAAGTAACAAGAGAAACGTTGCACAAATGATAGTCACTACCTATAATTGTGAGCATTATTTTATGTAGCAACACTTTAGAGTTGTTCAGTTTTTTTCTTTAAACATTTTTCTAGATCCTGAAACTGACCATTTTATTCAGATACATTTATTGAGTCATAGTTTTCAATTACTCTATAATTATTTATTTGAATCCGGATTAACTTTCTTCCGACAAAAAATTAAGTAAGTCAATCCAGATTCAAATAAATAATGTGTAAAACTTTAAGTTCAAAATACTTTATAATATTTTTACAGTTATAATATGTAGCCACAAAGTTTTACAGTGTTATTTATAAAAACGCGATTCCTTTAAAACACTCCATAAACACAGTATAAATAGTACGTGGTAAAGGTTTTCGGTTTTTTTGGAATCGGATGTATTCACTGCATGCCAACGTGAATTCGACACACGTTGTGTAGGTTCGTAACTCATCGGCACGGTCCATTCCTAAGCAAATATTTAGCAATACCGGGCGTGTTAATTCAAAACATCCCACGGGGAGCCGAATAAAACTGCCCTGAAACTCTGTCGAGAGCTTACCCCGAGGGCTTCGCTTGACGAAACATGCGGCAGAATGCCAGCTAAACGGATCATCATTTTACGAGTACCTATTTCGTCCATCAGAAAATCTTTTTTAATAAACAGAAATCAAAATTAATAGCAATCAAAATTCAGAAGTGGCAGTGGGCTGGTCACATCAGTCTCAGAACCGATGATCGTTGGAGCAGACGGGTTCTCGAATGGAGACCACGACTCGGCAAGCGTAGTATAGGACGCCCTCCGGCCAGATGGACCGACGACCTGAAAAAGGTGGCTGGTGGTGACTGGATGGCGAAAACGGGAGATTAGGTCTTGTGGCGCACCCTGGGGGAGGCTTATGTCTAAAGACGACTGTAGTCATTGTAACTATAAAGTCGTTATTGATGTTACCATTGAAATTGCATTGGCTTCAATTTGTATCATACATTTTGCCAATTATTTATTCTAATTATAGAAAAAAAAATATATTTTTTAAAAACAATGAAATGGTTAAAAAAAACCCGAATTTTTTGACATATTATACGTTTAGTTTCGATAACTCTGTACAGAGTTATAAGCAAATTATCTTATTTTATTTTTCCTGTAAAATTAGATTTTTGATATTACCGCTTTATTGCCCGGGGCAAGCGACTTCTTTGAGAGGAATAAGCCGCAATTACGCGGTGAGTTCCATATTTCAAATTTTAAAAGTCGACTTAAATTGGCGGGTACAAATCTGTTATAGTATCGGTCACGGAATTCAAAAAAATAGGTAATAATCTTTTATGCTAAGATTTGAATATTAAAAATGAGTTTTTATTTTCCTCATATTCGAAATGAAAAGTAGAGTGTTGACGAGTAACACGGGTAAAAGAATCAATTCCTACTCGGGGGTCTAAATACCTCGGGAATCGATTCTTTCTACCCTCGCTAAGCAATCTACAGTCTATTTATTCTTACTTGTCCAATTTAGTAAATAAGATTCTAACCTTAAAATTGAGATTAGATGCCTAAACTAGACATTTTCTCGCAAATTCATGAACTATCATGAACTATGTTTATAAAATTGGCAGCGTGTTATCTAAAAGAGCGTTCCAGGTTACTTCATTTATGGAAATATGGCAGTTTTGGACTAAAAAGTCACAGTTTAAGATCTTGTTTACTAAATTGGACAAGTCAGAATAAATAGACTGTACTATTATTTTGTACCGGAAAAATAGTTACAGAAACGGCAGATACAAAAGATCAAATACAATAGGCGGCCTTATTGCTAAAATCAGTTTATTCCAAGCAACCTAAAATTGGAGAATTTGCCGCGGAGAAATAGATAGGGGTAGCCGGTGCAAATACGAATATTAATAGACAAAAGTACATATACGTGTACCTAATAATAAAGTGACATAAATCATGCTTAAACACTTTAAATAAATATCTACATATACTTACATAAATAGTGTCTTATAACAAGTATGTTATGTGAACAAGAAAAAGGTTATATACCTACATAATAATATATATGTAAAGAGAAGTGAATGACTACTTACAGCAAAATTACTTAATTAGACAGAAGGAATTCCATTACTCTAGGATACCCCGTGTGAACCAGAAACAACGACATCATAAACATGTAAACGTCCAAGATCTGGGTTTTTTTTTGTCCCCAGCCGGGATTCGAACCCGGGACCTCTAGCATGGTAAGCAGATGCACTACCGCTGCGCCACAGAGGCCGTATCCTCTTTTGTAAAGCGTTTTCGGAAAAGTGATCCTCATAAACCTTAATAAGTATAGTAGCACTTTTTAGGACCTAGGTACTGAAAAGAATATTGTCCAATTTAGGACTTTAAAGCAGTTTTGCCTAAATGACAGTTTTTGGCGAAAATCGATTCGAGGTTCAAGAGTCACAGTAGTTAAAATATGATGTTTTCGTTTTGAAGCATACGTATTATAAGCCAAGTTATGATTTATATTCTATTCGTGGCGCTAGATATACACCGCGTAGTGCTTTAAATGAATGGGTCCATTTCAAAATCTCGATCATTTCGGGGACCAAAAAACTTCAAACTTTCGGCTTAGTTGATTCTTTCGGCGCGGATAGTTTCCATCTATGTCTATTTTTACAATAAAGTTTTCTCTATCTTTCTATCTATATCTACTTAAAAATGACTAGTATTGACCGCGCGTAAGCTTAAGTTTAACGTAAGTTTAACGCTTAAGAGGCGCTAACTAGCGCCACCAATCGAATAAAAATCGTAACTTTATTTTGCAATAAGTTTTTTTCAAAAAGTAATCATCAACAATCTTAATATCAGTGATAACTATTTTTAGAACACATAGGTTAGAATGTAGTATTAATATCCTAGGACTTTAATCGATTTCCACTAAAAACGGTCGTTTATGGCAGAAATGCTCGTGAAGCGCTCGTGGCCTAGGCAAACCGAGTGATTGGAATCAATCACTTGGTTAAGCAACAACAGGCGCGGTTAGGTACAGGATGGGTGAGAGTCCCGCGACTACCGCTAGTGGCATTTTTCCAAGCGCTTCCGTGCTTCGCAAGGCACGTTACGCCGTTGGTGCCGGCTGTCATATAATGGCAGTCGTTAAGCCATGTCAAAGGCCTTATGGGCGCCTTGATAACTTCTGACAGTAAGGCCCGCCACTGTCTTACAATCCTCCACCAACCCGGACTTGGCCCCCGTGGTGGAATATGGCCTAACCTTCCTGCGATGCAGGAAGAGATCCGTGCCCCAGCAGTGGGGACATACAAGGGTTAATAACGATGGCGGAAATCGATAATAATCCTAGATTGTTTATCCTAGGTTCAAGACAGTAGGTTCTAAAAATAGTTGTTACAGTTGTTAAGATTTCTCATGTTCACTTTTAGATAAAAACGTATTTTACTCGTAATACGGGGCGGGGCTATCGAGATCTGTGTTATATGTCCATGAATATATATACTCCTGGACACATTTATTGGCCCACCTTAGAGTTTAGGTTTCGATGGCCCCTACCTAAATATGATTGCTAGATTGAACAAAAACTATTGATGCAGTTTTAAACCTGACACATTTAAAGAATATTGAATAATATTATGAATATGCCTGGTTCAAAACTGCATACAAACTTTTTGCTCGACATAATATAAATTTTAAACTAGGACTTAATGAAACTTAAAATGCAAGGTGGGCCAATAGATGTGTCTAGAAGTGTATAATAATAATACGAGTTATGATTTAATATTCCATTTTTGGCGCTAGTTAGCAAGCCGAACCACCTTAATAAAACTTCTTCCACTTAGGCGACTTCAAATTTAGGTGCGCGTTCTCCAAAATCCTCTACTTTAGCTTTGACCTTATCAAGTTTTTCCGCTAGTATAGGTGCGTGTTCTCCAAAATTCTCTACTTTTGCTTTGACCTTATCAAGTTTTTCAGCTAGTTTAGGTGCGCGTTCTCCAAAATCTTCTATTTTAGCTTTGAGCTTCTGTACAGTATGTATTCTATGCACTCACTCAATGAAATATGCACTGCATAAATAATTATCCAAAAACAAAAGTGCCCAGAATACCTAACCTCTGAACACATAAAAACGTTTGAACACGCCCAGCTCCTCGAAGTCTCATTGTGAAGTACAGTAGGTACTACGAGTAATTACTTGTAACTAGAGGTCACGGTTTTATCGAACAGCCGCCCACACATTGACCTTTATATGCGCACCTTACTCAGTTACGTAAAGATTACTCTTTAATGTATAAGGTAAGGTCTATCATAATATTTATTATATTATATATTTATAATTTAGGCTTAGTCTAAGTATATTATTTAATATATATTAATATTAGTTGTAAGTCAGTTTATGTTCATATTCTTCCAATATACTTGATGTACCTACTCGTACACCTACCTACTCTCTTCGTCCTTCTGTTCTATCCATCCTAAGGTTGTCTGGAAGAGATCGCCTTTAGCGATAACACCGCCAATTGTATACGGCAATACCTAGATATGTAAGCCTTTTAAGTTTTTTGCTTTCTGGTGTGTACAATAAAGAGTTCTAATCTAATCTAAGAACTGAACCTTATAATGAACATTGTCCTAAATATTGACGACAGTTTAAAATTATACTTCAATAACAACTTGGCGTTTTTATTCAAACATATTAAAACACATATCAAAGTATTCGTTCAAGGTTGAATTAGTCTCACACTCAATGACACAAATACTAGAAATCAGTGAATATCGATTTTAATCGATATCAAGCCTTGTATATATTTACTGCTACTGCACGGATCTCTTCCTGCATCGCAGGAAGGTTAGGCCATACTCCACTAAGGAGGCCAAGTCCGGGTTGGTAGAGGATTGTAAAACAGTGGGGGGGCCTTACAGTCAGCAGTTATTAAGCTGTCCATAAGGCCTCTGACACGGCTTAACGACTACAATTACATCATACCTTATAATGTAATACGTAAAATAATGTTTTATGCGTCTACGCCTGTATCTCTAAGATAACGCAAAGGGTTCAATGAAAAACTTAATCCTATAATCCTTGGGGACCTCTGTGGCGTAGCCGTAGCGCGTCTGCCTACCATGCAAGAAGTCCCGGGTTGGAACCTCGCCTGGTGACAAAAAAAAACCCCAGGTCTTGGATGTTTACATGTTTGTGATGTCGTTGTTTCTGGTTCCCACGACACAGGGTATCCTAGTGTGGGGCCAGAAGCAATGTATGTGCCTGAATGTAAATGTAAGGTTATAGCTCACTGCCACGTTGGTCTTGCGGTATGACGAATATCTGATTATCATTCTAAAGGTTGTGGGTCCAATTCCCACTGGCGAGGAACATTTGTAAACATGGCCTCAGTCTGGATGTATTTCTTTGTTTGTGATGTCCTTGCCCGGTTACCATAGCACACGGTATCCTAGTTTGGTACATGGACAAGTGAAAGTCGAAGGGACAAAAATGTTTGAGAAATGTTTGTATCGCGTTGAAAAATCTTATTCCAAAAACCTATTTAGAGGTTTTTTTTTAATCTTTGTTAAGAACTTGTTACACAAAAGAAAAGCGACCATGTCGTCCTAGTAATGCTATATACAGTAATACTATTAAAAACCTATTTAGAGGCTAAAAATTTCACCCATGCCGGGATTCGAACCCGCAACCTCTGGCTCTCCGTGCCAGCGCTCTACCAATTGAGCCAATGGGCGACTCACCGGCATCAGTGAAATTTCGAACCTCTTTACACTATACTCTGTATTACGTAATACTTACAGTAATACTTGTGTAATAAGTCTCTATACAAGACTTATTTAGAGGTTAAACTTCTTATTCCAAAAAAATCGTGAGTTTACAGTGAGAGAGACCATGTTTCAGTGCCAGAGGTGATGCATTATATTACTGCTGTAATATTTGCATTAAAAGAACCTCCATCTTTATAACACATTTAGATAAATTTTGAAAAATACTTCTAATTAGAAGTATTTTTATCTATTTCTTTTTTGCACACCTACCGCAATTGTTGCCTCTCCTGTGCCTCCTGCGGGTCGACTGGTTGAAAATGCAATTAGCATCAAGTTATTTGTGTAATCAAAAAAATATAATTTAACATAATTGTATTGATTATAATAATTATAAGATAAGATAAGAATATTCTTTTTGTACACTGGAAAAACAACAAATACAAAACAATTGCAAATATACATAGTACAATTGGCGGCCTTATTGCTAAAAGCAATTATATTAAACGGGTCTAACCGCGATTATTTATTAGGTTAAATTATTTTCAGTCTACCCGAAATCATGGCAACTGTAACGCTGCCGAAACATCGGGAACTGAGGTAATTATGTTTTTCTTAATAAATAATCGCGACTAGACCCGTTTAATATATGAATAAGTAGATAGATAGATAGATAACAATTTATTGTACATAAAAATGCAAATAAGTATCGCGAATAGTTAAGACATATAATGGTTTCGAACCTTTTCATACGTCTATTTGTATACGACTATCTTCTAGTTGAGACTCTAGGTAAAGATCAAAAGCCACATGTAATGCGGGCTTAGTAGACACTACTTTAAGCCCATCGTATGTTAGCAGTGGTTGGACACGGTAGAAAGGATTGTTGCATTGTCCTCCCTAGAGTGTCAAGTGACATTTACCATTCAGACTACATCAAAATTATTCTCCTTCTTTGGTTCCGTTGGTCCTTCGTGGAGTCTGGGGCTGGCACAAGGGCTTTCTATTTGTCTCTATTTATAGTTACGTTCACTCTGTGATTACAGATAGCCTGCGATACAGACTGAAAGTCTAGCGCAGATACCGCAGGTATTGTAAACATGTTAATATCTCTGTAGCGAATAAATATCTTTTTTTCTTTCAGTTCAGTTTTGTCTTATTGTACAAATGACAGCAAAAAATACATGAATATTTTTAAATATTTTTTTATTATAATTATTACAATAAATATTTTTTTGCTGTCATTTATATAAAAAGACATTCTTCGGTCGGTCGGTCCATCTGGCCGGAGGGCGTCCTACACTACGCTTGCCGAGTCGTGGTCTCCATTCGAGAACCCGTCTGCTCCAACGATCATCGGTTCTGCGACAGATGTGACTAGCCCACTGCCACTTCAGCCTGCTACAATTCTGAACTACGAGTATGTCAGTGACTTTGGTTTTTTGACGGATAATCTCGGTGCATTCGTTAATGAAGTAAATTAAGTCAATTACATGTATATATATATATATTAAACGGGAGATCGGGTCTTGTGGCGCACCCTGCAATAGGCTGAAACGAACGAACGAACTTATAGTCTGTAAAATACAGCTTGAACTCCGCGACAGCTGTCATCAAAATTGAGTCCATGAAGTTTTGATTTTTTTCATAGAATATTTGTACTGCGAAAACTCCGTACTTACTGCACAGTTAGTGATTTCTTACCACTATAGTAACTGTAAGTTACAAACTTTCGATGATTTGGTGATGGATGATTTAAACTGCAGGCTTACTATTGGAATTGAACTTTATTTGTTTGAAAACCATTATCAAATTTCATTAGAATTAATATAATGAATATTGTTTTAATTAATACTTATCTAACAAAATACTGGTGTTATTGTGGGGCGTAAGTGTAAGTTATAAAAAAAAAATCTTTGTTTTATTAAATTTAGCTATCTCTGAGAGAAAGCCTGTGCCCTGCTTTCTCTCCGAGAAAAACCTTTCGCAAACAGAATGTAAATATTTTTTCATTTGTTTGATTTGAATGTGTTCAAGAGAATATCTCCTCTTAGCTAACCCGGTCAAGTCCAGCATGGTTTGGCAGGGTAAACATTATAGAGACCCTCTTATTCAAGTTAAATAATGATTGGGAGTTTCAGTTTACATTTGGGAGCCATTTGGGGTTTTTCTTTTAAAAAGGTTCTAAGAACTCCTAGGAAAGGTCGAAGTCACATTGAAAGAGTTGTAAAACAGGGTATTTTGCTGTAACAAGAAATGGTATCAGGGCGTGTTGCAAGCAGTGGCAGCGGAGCGGTTGAGTGCCAGCTTCTCATGAGAGGTCGCGGGTTCGAATTTCGGCATTCATCATTGTCATCATCAACTTCATTATGTCCCCACTGAAGGGCGTTTTCTTCCTTGAAGAAGGTATAGGCCATGCTTCACAACGGGGGCCAAGTCCGGAGTTATTATTTATTTATTCAAAAGAAGTCCTAAAAAGACGGCACTTTCATAATTTGCCAAACAACTAATGCGTTTTATCGGGCAAGCTATTGGTATAGGTATCAATTTTTTATATATAAGCTTACACAATCTGCACAACTTCTCATATACTTAGAATTCTATATACTTCACATATATATAGAGAACACTTTATTGTACATAAAAATGGAAATTACAATGATATTATTTCTTAACCTAAGAGTACAGACGGCGGCCTTATCACTAAAAGTGATCTCTTCCAGACTACCTTTGGATAGCCTAGATGGGTTTATAAGCTGTTAAAAGCGCGTAAGTATTATTTTAAGACTTTTATTACATAGAAAAGCCCACCTGGACTTTTCTAAATGGCAGGAACTAAGCAATTAACCGTCGCATCGCATCGCAATGCAGCAACGCTAAGAAGAGCGTATCGATGGCAAGCCATGGTGGTGGAAGGATTTGCCAATCAGCGTAAGGGACTCGCTGGTTGCTGCCCGGGTGTGCCAGACGTACCGGATCACTGAGGACGTCGTTCGAGGAGGCATGTACGAATGACTTCGTTTTCTAAGTTGCGAACACTTGTGACCTTACAGTAGCTAATGCTAATCCAATCTAATGCTAATCCATCCTAATGCTGGTAATCCACTCGCCAGCCGTGAAGGAAAGCGTCGTGAGGAAACTTTAGTGTCTAAGGTGTTCACCTTCCTCGATATCAACCCTTGTATGTCCCCACTGCCGGGTCTCTTCGTGCATCGCATGAAGGTTTGGCTATGCTCCACCACAGGGGCCAAGTCCGGGCTGGTGGTCACATACGACACTTGAAATTGCCAAGTATGTAAAATAAATGGAAAAACAACTAAAGGCTTAAGCATGTATTCAAATGTAGATACTTCGAATAATCGTTGTATTTGAATATTCGTCTGTTTTATTGTTCCAATATTTGGTACTTAAGTATCCGTTTTTTTTTATTTAATCAATCAATCAGCACGTACGCATTCACTGCTGGTTTACATAGGCCTCCCCCGAAGCACCGTCAATTCCTTAACTTTTGGAATATTGAATAAAATTGCGTTTTCAAACTACTTGCAACCTCCGCGGTATAAAACAAAATTAAAGAGCCTGTAAGCTCGACTGTACTTAAGTGTTTATTTAGCGAAATTCCACTGAAAAGGATAAATGGGTACCCGAATAATTTGATCATACAAATAAACTTTTGGTTTGTTTTCATTTCCGACTCGCTCGGTATCCTGTGGGTATAATAAACGACATTGACCATGTTTGCATTAGAATTTCAACTCTGTTTACGCTGTTAGATCATTTCGTTACGTATACGACACGATATACGATAATAGAGTTTATCTCTCCTAGTTCATAGTGTGTGTGGTATAAGTACCATTTACGACTAACGATATCTTGTGATTTGCATAAACTACACCTACTTGATGTAAAACCTAACTGCAAAGTGGATGCTCGGGGATGCAAATTACTTCAGCCAGATGTCGCTGCCTGTACGTAATACAGAGAATATTGTAAAGAGGTTCGAAATTTCACTGATGCCGGTGAGTCGCCCATTAGCTCAGTTGGAAAGAGCGCTGGCACGGATAGCCAGAGGTCGCGGGTTCAAATCCCGGCATGGGTGGAATTTTTAGCCTCTAAATAGGTTTTTAAATTTGTCCTTAGCACGGGTTAGTGCATTAAAAATAATATAATACACCTACTTGAACCAAGGAATCCGCAAACATGTGAAACTAGGGCAGAGAAATAAGAAAACACGGCTTGCAATCACATCATTATGATATTGCCTCATTTAGGGCTGATTTTTCAGTAGTCAGATAACTTTTATCTGAGGAATAAAAATGGCGGTTTGATATAATTTTCATACATAAGCTGTCAAACCGCCATTTTTATTCCTCAGATAAAAGTTATCTGACTATTGAAAAATCAGTCCTTAAAATGGCAGCTTTTATTTTTGCCTCTTTACATTGCAGCGCCGCGTGAGAGACTTCATGGAAATTCCAATAAATTTCATTAAATAAAAATCAAAACAAAGAATTTTATTCAAAATAACAAATAAACTGTTACTTAATATTTAACCTGACCAGTAAAAATAGGTGTCCATTTAATCTAAACTATTTTGAACCAAAAATTTGTCATAAAACGTCCTAATTTAGTCTTTTCACTTAATTAACAGGATCACATATTATTTTAAAGCCTAGAGTACTAATGCATTGAACTGGCATTAATTCCAGACGTCTTTGTCATTTAAATAATCTGTAATGTTGAAGCAATATTTTTAACGCAAAGTCTGCCTTGCACAGTGTTTGGCCCGCGTTTCTGTCCGAGGTTTTTATATATCCAGGGCTCTTATTGTAGAGCTAATTGCCCTAGTCCCAAACTAGGATACCCTGTGCTATAGTAACCAGGCATGGACTTGGAAATCCAGACTGAAGTGTTGTGCACAAATGTACAGCGACCCCTCTTGGGAATCCAACCCCCGATCTCCGACATGGAAATCAGACATGATGCCGCTAGACTAAAGAGGCGGTCGCAAGATACAAGTACAATATTAGATTAAGTACGGAACGGTTATTGACATTGACAAGCGTATACAACTCTGTCTTAACGGACGGTAGTATGAATTTGAAGAGCAGGCTATCTTATCGTGGCAAGTGGCAGTCCCTGGTCTCTGCCTACCCTTCTGGGATACAGGCGTGAGGTTATGTATATATGTACGCTATCTTACTTCGTGAGTAAACATACAGCTGCAGAAATTTTAAGTTTAGTAACAAATTTGCAGTTTTTGCAGTCGCTTTGTTTGGAGCCAAATAAAGAACTTTTTCAAACGCGTAAAATAGGCTCAAAGTGCATTTTCAGAACAAAACCCAACCAGCTACAAATACGAATATAAGTTGATATAAAACAAGTAAACCATTATTTTGTTTACACAATACCTATTTGATTAGACTGATGCTACACGTTGCCGCTGGGAAATAAGCCAATTTTCCCACACATCATATTTCCTATTTCTATCAAAGGACGTTACATCTCGTCTTGTCTACAGCTCTCTAGAGGTACTTCAATTTGGTTTATTTGTGCTTAATTTATCTAAGGAAACACTTGATGTATCGTTCCGTTTTATTGTTATGAAAAATTATGAAAAACTTAACCCAAGGATAGTTTTGTGACAATTTTGTGAAATTCTCAATTCAGAAACCGATAAAACGTTGCGCTTTATTTCGTTAATCTTAGGAGATGTTACAGTTGACCATTTTTTTTTCTTCTTAATTAAAATTGATACCAATTCAATTATGATTTGTAAAGTTGGACATGCACACCTAGTTTAACTTGTAACGTTAATTAAATGGCTAATTCTGTACTACTTCAAATAAGCTTTTATAATTTGATTTAGGGCTGATTTTTCAACAGTCAGATAACTTTTATCTGAGGAATAAAAATGGCGGTTTGACAGCTTATGTATGAAAATTATGTCAAACCGCCATTTTTATTCCTCAGATAAAAGTTATCCGACTATTGAAAAATCAGCCCTTAATGTTCTTCAGTCACAGTATTTGAACTACACTGAATAAGAAAAATAAGATAAGATAATTATTTATGTGCACTTTTTGACACGCACACACTTTTTCAAAACGAACAACAAACAAAAGAAAAGCTTAAAATAATACGTAAATTTCTGCATACATAGCTTAGATTAGTACTCTTTTTTGCACAACAAACATTTTGAGAGTACATGAAAAACTTAAATATCTAAGTTACATAGCGTACTTGTCGGTCCTATCGCCAAAAGCGAGACCTTTTACCTTATTTATACTATCACATCCCCGGTTTAAGTCTTATTTTGTTTTTAATGGAGATGATATATGCACATATTTTATGTATTGACCGGTTATAATCATATCCCGATATATGACTGACACCGCTTGAATATCGCTAGGTTACCATTGTTTTTATTCTTTTTGTTGCACTAACCCGTGCTAAGGACAATTTTAAAAACCTATTTAGAGGCTAAACATTCCACCCATGTTTGTTTGCCATTACCATTGTTTGTTGTTGCTGAAAATATATCAACCGAGCAACATCTAGCGTTTTACTATTGTCTACACTCTGCTAGAAAGCTTATTTTCTAGGCCTCCACAGTTTTAAGTTGTATTTTGATGAGGCAATATTCTCTTTTATCTTTATCTACATCAAAAGAAACAGAAATTTTAAGCCACAACCAGTCACAAGTTTTGCCCAAACAGAGAAAGAATTCCATAGATAACTATTGAAATACGCCCCCTTCCGCATTGCGGTGCCGTTCGCCGCTCGGGGGAGATTTACAGTGTCACCGCTCGTTCCTATCGTGGTATTTGCCTTCTGCGCCCAAAAGTTTGGTCTCATAGCACTGATTTACAGTGACTTTAAAAACCTATTTAGACGCTAAAAATTTCACCCATGCCGGGACTCGAACCCGCAACCTATGGCTAACCGTGCCAGCGCTCTCCTAACTGAGCTAATGGGCAAGTACCGGCATCAGTGAAATTCCGAACCTCTTTACAATATTCTCTGTATTATTTACAGGCATCGACATCTGACTGAAGTAAATTGCATCACTTGCAGCCCCGAGTACCTCCTTTGCAGTTAAGTTTTACATCGGAATGATATCGCTGTAGCCACATGATTATATTTTTTTGTTGCACTAACCCGTGCTAAGGACAATTTTGAAAACCTATTTAGAGGCAAATAAATTTAAAATTGTGCTTAGCACGGGTTAGTGCAACCAAAAGAAGATAATTACAGGGGCTTTCCACCATGAAGTTGTCTGGAAAAAAATGCCAATAGCAAAGGCTGCCAATTGTACTTTACAATTTTAACATCTTGTGCTCTGGTAAATATTCTCATCAAGATTATTCTTATCCTACACGATTTTTAATTTACCTTCTGCTTGTATACTCAGGGTGAGATAGATAGTCGCTTCTAAAAACAAGTCTTAGCGAAAGCACTTGCTTAAGAATCGATTTGTCTATCATAGACAGTACTTTGGCACTCTCTAAGTCGCGAAACCCGGACTAATTCTTAGCATTGGCCTAAGAACATGCTTAGGTAAGCAAACGTTTACTTTGATACTTAGCTAAGTTAGCCTGAAGTAATTCTTAGGGAAGCTTGAGTACGGACTTGGGCTAAGGACTATTTATCTCGCCCTCAATGTAACATAAAGATATTGCTGTGTTTTTGTAATTAAAATAAACATATTGAATTTGTATTGTAATTGTGTAAGTTCATTTTACCAGATTTTCGTAAATACAGAAAAGATAAAATATTTTTTTTATTTTATACTGGAATAAAAACGAATGCAAGATATTTACAAAGGCACAAGTACACATAGTACAATTGGCGGCCTTATTTCTAAAAACAATTTCTTTCAGACTATTATTGACGGAAAAACGCTGAAGAAAATTAGAAAGACTAGCCAGTGCCAATTTGAATATTGTATACTTGACGCAAATTATATTTTTGTTCAGACTCGCTCATTTCGTTTTCCGATATGTATTGCAAATATTAAGATCAGATTATCTCTGCTCTTCGGTCATTTAGCTAAATTGGACCAGAGTTCTTTCTATGACACAATGTGTTTTAGCTCCCAAGTCCAGATCTAATATAGAGAAAAACTAATCTATTGGTTTCGACATTTTTTTTCAATTTATTTATACAAGAAGTTTACCGAGTACATATTAATTACATACAAAAAACCTTTACTGAAACCTGTACAGGTTTGTCTGTGAGGTGAGTTACTCTTAAATTGGTGACTAATATGGTGCGTTGCGTCATATTTACGAGTCTAGTATTCTAATCTCGCACGAGAGAGTAACTACAGACCTGATATGGTTCTGATAGAGATACATTTATGTAATTCTTTGAATTGCTAGTTGAATATAGAGCAGCCCCTTTTATGTAATGGTCCACTCTGTTGGGTTGTCCATCTTAACGTTTCCGAAGTGTCTAAGTGATGTCTGCATTGGACGACTGGAGGGGCATAAAAATAATAAAATTTGACGTCACTTAACCCAGTGGATTTTTACATAATAGTGTCGGGTGATTTTTACCTTTCCTAGAAATGTATAGACTATTTAAAGAGTCAGTCTATTTATATGCATATGAGGTGTTTATGAAAAACACCTCAAACGCAGTATAAATAGAATTTGTGTTTATGAAAATACCTATGACTGTAAATCATCAGGCGTATACGGAACAGCGCTTGTTCGGACGGTCGACTTGAGATAATGTCGCTTAATAGTTCCAATGGTTGCCATTTCGCTGGTTTACTAAATAATTTATTTTCCGTCGGCTTTCGAATTGATTTCTGCAAGGTAGTCTGTTTCTAGAACGCTGTCATCGAAAGTTCTCAGAATGCCAAAATGCTTAGTTATTTACTAAACGGGTCTTGCTATGCACCCCTTGAATGTCCCCACTGTTGGGTCACGTGTCTCTTCCCGCATCGCAGGAAGGTTATGCCTTAATCCACCACGGGGCCAAATCCAGGTTGGTGGATTGTAAGGCAGTGGCGTGCCTTACTGTCAGAAGTTATCAAGCAGCCGGAACCAACGGTTTAACGTGCCTTGCGAAGCACGTAAGCGTTCGGAAAAATGATACTAGCAGTGGTCACTCGTAATGGCACTTGGCCGCACCTGTTGTTGCGGATCGGTTCCAATCCTTCGGTTCCATTAGGCCACGAACGCCTGCTAAATGTCAATAGACTATTTAAAATGTAAGCATGTGTCTTGGGGCCATAGTGTATTCGAGAAAAAAACAGCGGGAAAAAAACTCCACTCTTTCCATCTTTCTCACGTCTTCTTAGATCTAATTTCTTAGACCCAATTCCTAATATCAGCTGCTACCTATACTTATGATAAATTTAAATTTAAGTACTTAACTGCAGAATGATTTAAATTTTATAGTAAAGTAATAATTAAAAATAAAGCTTTACCTACGTCACATTGTAAGTCAAATTGATAAAATTTACCTTTTGGTACCTACTTCGTAATAACTAGTGAATAACAATATGTTGCTCTATTGTAAATTTTTATAATATAAATATGGAAGGAACACTGATGCTCTATACAACAGGCCCTGCCTAGTTTAGACATCAAGCATTCATTATTAAGTGTAAGCCCTAGAACCTTATGTCAAAAATGTACTCTACATAATATGTTATTGTACCATAGCTGTGTAACTCTGATTTTTATGAAGAAATAAATTATCTTATCTCATCTCGTCTCGTCTCGTCTCGTCTCGTCTCGTCTCGTCTCGTCTCGTCTCGTCTCGTCTCGTCTCGTCTCGTCTCGTCTCGTCTTGTCTCGTCTCGTCTCGTCTCGTCTCGTCTCGTCTCGTCTCGTCTCGTCTCGTCTCGTCTCGTCTCGTCTCGTCTCGTCTCGTCTCGTCTCGTCTCGTCTCGTCTCGTCTCGTCTCGTCTCGTCTCATCTCATCTTATCTATGATAATACTCCATAATGTTTCTCCCACTTGTTCTATTAATTTAAATTCCGCATCGCTACAACAATCCCATGCAGATAATAAATAATGCAGGCAAACACCGCCAACTGCCGTAATCAAATTAAAAGTAGGCATTTCCGTGATACCGAATATCGTGTTTCAGCGAAACACGCTTTTCAGGTACTGTTGTGCAAAGGCCACTTTGCGGTGCTCAAAAATAAATTGAATAATCGAGTAAAGCTTGTCGTGAGACGGTGGTGAACTTTCGACCGGAAACAACGAAACCTTTTTCAATATTTAAAAGTTGCGGCAGCGCTGTTGCATCACATCTGCATCAAACTCTTAAATATTACAAAAGGTGGGTACGTCTATGTTAGATTCTAGCTGAACCTCTCGGTTTTGCTTTTGTGATGTTTGTTAAGCCTTAATAGGGCAATGGTATTATAGTGAAAATATTAAAATAGAACCGTCTCACCTTGAAATAAAGCCCAAAACCAATGAATAATTTATACTAACAATGTCCAATTTAGGGTTAATATCAACCCTTGTACTCGTATGCGGTTAGAGGTTACTAGTGACGATGACATAAGTACAGATGATAACTTGACTGGACCAACGTCATTTCCACCTTGTTTCAAGAGAACGGTTAAAGAGTAACCTATCGATATCAACCCTTGTATGTCCCCATTGCTAGGGCATGGGTTTCTACCTGCATTGCAGGAAGGTTAGGCCTTACTCCACCACGAGGGCCAAGTCCAGGTTGGTGGAGGATTGTAAGACAGTGGCGGCCATTACTGTCAGGAGTAAGCCGCTCCTAAGGCCTCGCATGGCTTAACGACTGCCATTACAAAACAGCCAGCACGAACTCCTTGACACTACCTTGCAAAGCACGAAAGCGCTTGGAAAAATACCACTAGCGGTAGTCACGAGACGGTCACCCATCCTGCACCTGACCGCGCCTATTGTTGCTTAACTCAAGTGATTAGATCCAATCACTCGGTTCGATTAGGCCACGAGCTGTTCTTGTGTGATGCTTGGAATTGAACAAATGACAAATAATCGTGGTATTTTTGGTCTTTGCACTTCGTAATGAGATTATTTATACAGCGACCAGAGGCACCTTCACTCACACTAGATGGGTGAAGGAACCACTCGGATGCTGTAGTGCCTGGGACATGGTTTTTAGATGGTGTAGGCTTACCCTCCACCTATACCATCTTAACATCTTAGTCGGCCTATCCCGCAGGAAATATTAATCAATACGTGCGGAGCCAACCAAGCCGCGGGTTTCCTTACGATGTTTTGCTTCACCGGTAGTGTGTGGTATTGCGATTACAAATTAGCAAATGTACGTAGTTTTAAAATAAAATTAACTTTGAAGCAAAGTAATTGGTCAATTAAACAAGCCCGTATTAGGGATCGAACTTGGGTCTCTCGCTTGTGAGTCCATTGTTCTACCCACAGAGATACCACCATTGCACGTAAGCACTACACAATATTATATGGTACCTAGTTAGTTTTAGTGGTGTTCTTTTCTTTTCTGCTAGTACTTTTTGTAATACAAACTATATTGAAAAGTATCGTTAGTCAAGTGGTACAAATAAGGTGCCATACGAATCGGGCTCAAACTAAGACGTCAAAGTTTAGTCGTAGCGTTAGATAAATTGTTTTACATACAATAATGCAGCCATTTATTGCTCAGAACTTAATAAAACTATAAAAACCCTGATATTTCATAAAATACTGGATATATTTCTTAAAATAAAATTAATTCTAATCGACCTTTTCACGTTTAACCTATTAAAAACCCTATTCATTCAGGAAGTGCGTATTTTGGAGATAACTCTCTCTTATCTTATAAAGGTACATAACATCCCGCACCCTGCCACCTCTCAAGATCCAATATCCGCCTATACGAAGTCGCAGTAATTTGTTGGAGTTATTTGCCGGGCATTATACTTACTACTCAGAATAAGGTCGCCCGCCATAAGTCGGAAACTTGGCGAAAGTGTGCCTCCAAGTAGGAACATTCCGCTTCTTCGTTTTTACTTGAGCCTGGCTGGAATGTCGCCAAAAATCCATGCTTCTATTAATGGCTGGCTAACTCGTAAATAAAGAAAAAATCAGCCAAGTGCGAGGCAGACTTGCGCACTAAGGATTCCGTAACTCCTCGATATCAACCCTTGTATATCCCCACTGCTGGGGCACGGGTCTCTTCCTGCATCGCAGGAAGGTTAGGCCATGCTCCACCACGGAAGCCAAGGTTGGTGAAGGATTGTAAGACAGTAAGACCCGCGTTACTGTCAGAAGTTATCAAGCCGCCCATAAGGCCTCTGACATTGCTTAACCGTACCTCTTAACTTTTTTGTAAACAAGTAAAGTATTTACTAAGTTCAACTCGCGCTGGGTTTTTTTTATTATTTGTAGTTAGAATATATTATAATAAGTCCCACAATTATACTAAGTTTGATGACAGTTATGTATTACCGTTTTTATGATAGAGCAAAAACAAACGAAAAACACGTTGGCTGTATGTATAAGAAGTCACAATTTTTTTTATTTTTTCTTATGTCTCAGGTGATTTGCCGTAATACCACTACCCATTCGAGTTCCTAAATTGTATTTTAGGACAGATGGACGGATGGCCAGACTGTCGGATGGTTACTCAATACTCAATAATTTATTGCATTCTATAAGTATATACAGATGACATAACTAAAAATACGGATGAAAGGACAGAGAGAGAGGAGATATAATTTTATATATCTATTCTACTCCTATCGCATACTAAGCTCTTATCTAGCGGTGAGGAATGGTTAGGAATTAACAAAATTACTGTATATAAGTGCTTGTTGTTGATTCTGTTTTTCCTCCTTTATAAAATAAAATTAAATACAGTAATAAGTTCCCGTTGGGCAACCTTCGGGTACGGAACCCTAAAAAAGTAAAAAAAATGTGAAACATGTGGTTATGTAGCGTCGTAGAGCCTCTGACGTCCTCTCTACACAAAAATATTACAACTTTTTTTTCGCAAATACGGGCACATAAAATAGTGGCCTGTTTTTATTTATTTAAAATTAGAACGCCTTTCTGGTGGATTGGTAGATATAGTGGGTAGTTCTGCAAAATAATGCAAAGATTATTTCTGAATTATACCAACTGTGAAATGATGAAATACCTGGAAAGTAATGGAAATTAACCATTTCCATTAAATATAACTTAATGATTCAAATACAAAATTAATCAAGTGGCTTCACAACTTAAAAACAAATGCTTATAAATGCACTAAATGTTCTAAACAAACGATTTGCAGATTTGTCGTAATTTTAGTAACAAGTTGTAAATATCTAAATTGGAAATAATGTAAAAACATGATTACTCGCTAAAAATGTCACATGCAAACAAAAAAATAACTAAAACTAAATACGTTCAGAATAGTATCGTCAAAACTAATAACAATTAAAAGTTCTAATCTAAGTTTATATACAATAGTATTAATATATAAAATATCATCATCAGCCATTTGACGCTTACTGTAAAACATAGGTCTCCTTCATGGTTTTCCAAGCTTCATCATCATCTTCAAGGTCAGCAGACCATCCGGTGGAGGGCCTGCCCACGTTGTCCAAACCGTGATCGCTAAGTCAGAATTTTTTCACCCCAACGGCCATCTTTTCTTCGAGCTACGTGCGGCCTATTGCCTCTTCAACTGAGCAATTCCTCGAGCTATATCAGTAACTCGGATTCTTTTGCGGATCTCGCAGTGAAACTCCTAACAGCTCTCTTCATCTTCCCTTCATACACTTTCACAACAATCAATTTATTTTAACGTAAAGAATTTACATTCTGTTGGCTGAATGTCAATGTACAATATAAAATGTAAGCCACTGCCTTCGGGCCGTACTGTAGTGGAAAAAAGGCAGCGGGAAAAAAACTACACTCTGACAATCTTTTCTTGAATCATCTCAAACCAAATACATCAGTTGCCATCTTTATGTATAATAAGATTTAATGATTGCTATACCTTTAAATGCCAAAACATTAGTTAAATGTCTTAAAGAAGTAAGGAAAACGCAAAAGGTGCGGCCAGACACACGAACAGTACTTGTTCGCAACTATCACAGAGCCCACGCTTGTCGCTCGGTTTCCGCTCAGAACGCAGCACTTTTTATTCAACCCCATACGAAAAATCCCACTCACGCTCCGCAGGAAGAAATAGCACAAACTGAGCATTAGTAACAATTAATCACAGATTACACCCAGATACTGCAACAAGAAGTATTATGTAGCACCGCGTCTGTTCCGAGAATGAAAATCCAGTCTTCTAGCCGGGTTTTTGCCCGTTGGACCCCGTTTAGAGTACAGTACTACTGTAAAAAAAGTTTAAAACCACGTGTAGGCAGATTCTTCAGAATTGTAAGGGCGGCTCGCGAGTTGATGCCTGATAACAACGCCTGTTGTTGCTTAACTCAAATGAATTATTCCAATCACTCGGTTTGACGAGTTCGATTATATCTCAAATAAATTGATATCATACACATATATAATCTCACGCCTGTATCCCAGAGGGGTAGGCAGAGACCATGAGAGCCCTGAATATTCCCCCCTTATCTTTGCCAAGCGAAATAGATCTTTGACGCTGGTAACACTGATGCTTTTCTACAAGTTCGCTGATGTCACATAGCTATGATTTTCTTCTACTAGCGTACCTCCTATTTTCCCCTCAGTCAGCGCGTTCCCCATCGCGATAACCTGGAGACAGACTTCTTCCGAGCTTCGAAGTAGGGTCCCAAGAACCCGTTTTGTTTACGTACGCTCTAACACCATTACACGTCACGTAAGTTGGTACTACAGACCCGCACACACTCAATCACTCGCTCACACATACACGCACACACACAATGTTGCATACAATTTGTTAATATTTTTATCTGCTTGGCATATTTGATTGTACATACATACCTACATACATAAATGACCTCGCGCCTGTATCCCAGACGGGTAGGCAGAGACCAGGGACTTGCCACGATCCTGACAGATCACTTTCGCTTCATCAAAGTTCATAAGTCGTTGCATGCACTCACGCCGGTTCCGGGTACTTTTTATCTTTCCTTTTGCTAATAAATCCCCTATTTGGTCGATGTATATCTGCCTTTCCATATATATTTTCCATGCCATATATATTTGTTTTGTCAATCAATCCTCTCCACATGAACAAACCAACGCAACATTCCTCAATTCTAGTTACTACATCCTATTTCAGTCCACAACGTTCTCTAATCAGGCTATGGCGTATCGTGTCATTCAAAGTAATACTACATACATATATTAAAATTGATTTCTTGAATAATATTTCCAGAGTGGCTTATGAGGCTCTAAATGGTATTTTTATGAATTATGCGGGAAAAGCGAAGCAGGGCCGAGTTTCATAAAACTACATCTCGTAGTTTGTAACGATAATTCGAGGTGCATTGCGTTGCAGAGACTACTAATTACTCTGTGATTTAATCGACTTTGCAATGTACCTACATAGAATTATCATAGTAAACTACGAATTGTAGTTCGATGAAACATTGGTGTACATTGCAAAGTTGTTTAACCCACAGATTATTACGTAAACTCTACTAAGCAATGTACCTCGAATTGTCGTTACAAACTACGAGATGTAGTTTTATGAAACTCGGCCCTGCCTTGCTTTTCGCGCCTAATTCATAAAATAGCCAATTAGAACCTCATAAGCCACCTCATTGGAAATATTATTCGAGATATAGAAGCGCTCGTGGCCTGGTCAAACCGAGTGATTGGAATCAAAAATAAAGAGTTAGCAACAGGTGCGGTACATTTTGTAGTTTATTACGTTCGGAATTACGAAATAAAATACGAAATGTAGTTTTATGAAAGTCGGCCTACGTCCTAAGTCGTTAATTTGGGACTACACATTAGTGTCCGTAATGGAACACTGCCATCTAGATACGCTTTTAATTCTTACAAATTGTGTGCAAGCTGTCTGGGAGAGAATTTGTTTTATTATATTCTCCGTTTCACTGCTACTCCGCCATTGCAAACGTTTCTTGAGCACGTTTAGTTTTTTTTTATATAATAGTGAATATCTAAAAGAGAATATACTTCTTATTCAGCTAAAGGATTGAGTAACTACAGAATTTTAGGTAGCTTCAAAGAATCCTCTTGAGTAAAAAAAGTACAACAAAGGGCATAGTTTTCATTTTAAAAAACTACAATTGTGAGGAACACTCCTAGCTCAAGTCTTTTGCTTCTGCGGTGAGTAAATTAAATATTAAGAAATAAAAACGAGTAAGAAAAATATTATCACAGATTGTTGGAAGTTTTATGAGTAAAAGACAATAGATTATACTATTTTTATTTTTAATGCACTAACCCGTGCTAAGGAACAAATTAAAAAACCTATTTAGAGGCTAAAAATTTCACCCATGCCGGGATTCGAACCCGCAACCTCTGGCTATCCGTGCCAGCGCTCTACCAATTGAGCTCAATTGGTATTGAAATTTTTAGCCTCTAAATAGGTTTTTAAAAAAGACAATTGTTTAAGACTGGATAAATATTATCTTCTATTTCCTATTTTTCAGTATGGGAGTACACAATATAAAGTAATTACCTACAAATTCAGAACGAATAGAAATATTTTCTATTACTCATTTAGTCTAGCTACTCAAAACTCTTTACTCTACAAAAGTAAAATGAATCAACCACTCTAGGTACCTTTTTTCTGAATTTGTTCATCTTTTTTTAAATATTACTGGCTGTTTAGTATAATGCTGCGAATTGCTATTAAAAATACGCAAATGGCATCAGCTGCCAGTAACACATAAATCGAGACTAATAAGTGATTCCATATTTCGATTAGTTTTTTTACGAATATTTTCGGAGAATGACCTTTTCACTGTGGAAAACAGTATTATTAATGATTAATAGGTAGCGTATTCGACGTCCCATTACGTTGAAATTTTTTTATTACGTTACATGTTTCAAAGTCTGTTCTCCGATATGCGTAAACATTTAAAAGAACAATTAAGTTGGTCGGCGCCGACCATCAGAAGCTCAACCCATATGTGTTTTTCGAGTCTTAGAACTTTTCCACCTGATTTACTTGTGCTTAGGTGAAGTAATTTTTTTTACAATTAGTACAAATTATATTATACTATAAATTATGTTATGATACCAACTAAATATGAATTAATCAAAAAAACAATTTCAATTTCAAATATATCTATCGAGTCAATCTAATTAAAAGCATGCTGCAGTTAATTATAGTGGGAGTGATACTGGCAGTTTGTGCCTAATATTTGATTTATTCTTTTTAACTTTAATGTTTGTACAGATTTGTCACTACAATATTTTTTTCTTTATTTTTCTTCGTTCATTCGTCAAGGATGTTTCGAAGCACTAAACAATCTCGACAATCAGAAAATATTTCAGCCGCTTTTTAATATCTAATCCCAAATCAAATTCGAGCCGTCGTTCAGAGCTCGTTATCAATCAGCTCAATTTACTCCCTCAGTTAAGGCGACACCCTTCAACCCCTCTGAATGGGGCCGACTGAATTTATCTCAATTCATTGAACGGAGAATGCGCCTGATCGATGATGAAACGAGATATCGACGATTTATAATAAAAACCCGGCGCCAGAGCTTAACGGTAAAGTGTGCTCACAACTTTAGGCCGATTCAGGAGCTTTGGGACATTATTTTCGACAGTGAAATCTCCCAAAAAAGTGCTCCCAGAGAAGACTGATGGCTGGCACCCGTTCGCATATTCGGCTGATGAGGTTTCAGACTACCCTCAATCAGCCATCACAAAGCACTACTATGGTTGCGACACACTACACTGACAATGTCGGACGATAAGCTATGCGACTTTTTTTCACTCAAACACATCTTTAGTATAATTATTTTCTTAATAAAGCATGTATCTGAAATATTTTGATTTATTTGTACATCTACTTCCTTTTCCAATATATTGCTCCAGTCCATCCAAAGGTTGTCTGGAAGAGTTCACTTTTAGTGATAAGACCGCCGTCTGTACACTTATGTTAAGAAATATCTATGTAATTTTCATTTTTATGTACAATAAAGTATTCTATCTCACACACATCTTGATGACCGGATCCCACGTTTGCGACAGTTAGAAACCACAATCCCGATTAAAATTCTTGTGTTTCTTAATTTCAACCGCTTCACGCACAATTCGGCTATAATAATGGCGTCGAGGTAAAATAGCAATAAATTACTATGCGATTAAGCCCCGAAAATATTCTAACTATATGCCAGCGGTAGTCACGGGACGGTCACCCATCCTGCATTTGACCGCACCTATTGTTGCTTAACTCAATCAATGACTTCATTAATTCCAATCACTCGGTTAGACTAGGCCACAAGTGCTTATTTTATAAATATATTTTGCGAGTTTATGAAACATTATATTTATGATTACTTTCACTTGTGGCGAAGATTAAAGAAGAAAATCAAGTTAATCTCTGTCGAACGGAATGAGAAAGTTTGAAGCGTTATTTTAAAAGGCTCCTCGCATAATGCTCAAGAATGTCGGAAAGATAATCCTACTCAGCTTTATAACCATTAGGCTTAAAAATAAAATAGGTACCTAAAGCATTTTCGATTATCTTTTCCTGTCAGTAATAAAGTTCAAAGCAATCTACATTCCCGATTTGATAAAAGACGTGTTTTCAAATGTATGCGGAAAAACATTTAGGTTCTGAAAAGAAGTTAAAGTGTCAGCTTCTGTATTGAGAATTTCGCTAAGAAAATTGTTAGGTAACCGTCGTGCTGTCTCTTCGAATAGAGCGTGACAGAACGTTATTTTAGTATTTGTGGCGAGCACATGTCAACTCTGCGCGCGCACTATACCTAAACTCCAATATTCCTGCATCGCAAAATCATAGTGTTTCAATGACATAGCATAGATATAATGTCCGACTAACAATAGTTGGACCGGCCGTCCCCAGGCATACGATCTGCCTGGCGGGAAATTTCCCTTTACAGTGGAAGAGCACGATCACCCGCTCTTCCCTATAGTGGTGATCCCTGACAGAACATTGTCAACCTTCCTTCGCTCTCGCAGCACCCCGCATACATTAGTCTCAAAGCAATGCCAGAAATCTTCCCTCTCACTTCATCAGTTCCACTACAGTCAACGCACCGACTACTGGGACTGATGGTGATCCTCCCCCAACCCCTCGGCACGGCAGCCACACAGCAACAGCACACGTACACGTTGCCAGTGGTACAGCAGCCTTCACCGGTTCCTACCACATGCGCGGGCTCCATGGTACTGTCGCCGGTGAAGTGACTGTTAGCACAAGTCTGACACGTTACTACGACTTACTTGGGAAAGTGAAAGTTAAGTGAAAGTGAAAAACATTTATTTCTTTAGTAACACCAATACCTAACATCAGACAAGAATATGAATATACGTAATACAGAGAATAATGTAAAGAGGTTCGAAATTTCACTGATGCCGGTGAGTCGCCCATTAGCTCAGTTGGAAAGAGCGCTGGCACGGATAGCCAGAGGTCGCGGGTTTGAATCCCGGCATGGGTGGAATTTTTAGCCTCTAAATATGTTTTTTAAGAATATGAAGAACAAAAAAAAACACAATAATATTGGTAATACAATAGTACGAAATCAAGTGCAACAAAAGAAAAAAGCTGCAGCTCAGCAAAAGGATAGCCACAAGTGACCAACGCTGGCTTTGTGCAGCACCTGATTCACTGATGTATGGATAAGTTGCAAAGACACAGTGAAAAATTGAAATAATATAAAGTTTAAAAATGCGCCCAAATACACACTTAACAAAATAATGGACTTTATCAAAAATAACTACAAGTTCAATCAAATATGCCAAGCAGATAAAAAATATTAACAAAGTGTTTATGTGACTCAGGGTGTGTATGTGTGTGTGTGTGTGAGTGTGTGTGAGCGAGTGATTGAGTGTGTGTGCCTGTGTGTGCGCGTCTGTAGTACCAACTTACGTGACGTGTAATGGTGTTAGAGCGTACGTAAACGAAACGGGTTCTTGGGACCCTACTTCGAAGCTCGGACAAAGTCTGTCTCCAGGTTATCGCGATGGGCAAAACTGAGGGGGAAACTGGGGGTTACCAGCATCGAAGATCTATTTCCATTGGCAAATATAAGAGGGGAATATTCAGGGCTGACGAAAAACTTCCAGTAGTGCAGCAAAACAGAAAAAAATAAGACTGGAAATGGAAAATATACCTAAATTTACTACTTTACTAATTAAAACTGTTTTAATACGGATTTCACTCGTTTATAATTTTTTTTACAATTTTCCGACGTTTCGGCATTTTTACAGGTGCCGTGGTCTCGGATGACTGAGGTGAGGTCTAGTACTCGTGTTAACCTTAGAAAATACTATACTTTACTAATATTCATGTTATTCAGGTTAGCTGGAAGAAAGTACTTACGCGATCGATCACACAATCACGCCAATGAACAAAAGTTTTATAAAATCTATAATAAATAAGTGATAAATAAATATTCATGGACATATTACACAGATCTCGTTAGCACTATACTAAGTACAACTAAATGACTTGTGTTATAGGTGCTAATTCGACGATACATTTAATACAATAAATACATAGATAACATCCAAGACCCGATTACCATTTCCGATGTCGTGGGTTTGATTTCCACTGGGGGCAGCTGTATATTAGTACAAGTGGCCTCAGTCTGGGTGTATTTTCATGTTAGTCAGTCCTTGCCTGGTTACCACAGTGAAGGGAATCCTAGTTTGGGACAAGGTATAGTGATTGTTATGTGGAAGTTATTAATAATAGGATTTTTTCACCAATTTCACTGATTTTTGACCGAATAAAAAAAAGGGATTGTTCTCAATTTGCCGCCTACCTACGTTTTTCTTTTGGTTAGGTTCTCTCATAACTTCGTCCAATAATAACTGATTTCGAAAAATGTTTTTTTATTTGAAACAGTGTAACGTTCTATTGGTTCCATTTCCATGTGGTGAAGAACTGATCAAGACTTTTGCAGTTGAAAAAATCAATGGACAACAGACAATTAAGCCTGATGGGAGCAATTCTTTAGTAATGGGATTCCGGACTCCAAATGATATTACTTACTTAATTATACGACTTCCCGTCTCTTATTTCAACTTTCTGTCGTAAGGGTGTCTGGAAAAAAAATTCTTTTAGCATTAAGGTCGCCAATTGTACTTTGTATCTTTACATATTTTATAATATGTGCTCTGGTGTACAATAAAGAATATTCTTATCTTATATTGTGCCTTGAAGTCGGTTTGCATTTGACTGCCTCGTTGCCGTAGCGGTATCGTCTGTTTCCCGTGTCGGAGATCGAAGGTTCGATACCCACTGGGAGCCGCCGAAAATTTGTATTAATAAGTCCTCAGAATGTATTTCCATGTTGTCTTTTTACCGCATTACAGGGAATCCTAGTTTGTGACCGGGATAAGTTACTAGGCTATATGGCAGCCATTATTATTTATTTAATGGGCGTCATCATCAAATTTCAAGCACTCTGCTTTCCTCGTGAAGTGTTTATGAAGGACTTCTAAGCGACTTTTATCTATTCTATCTTGTATTAGTGTAGTGTGGTTTCTTAGTCATACTACACACACTAGGCATTAGCTGTAGTGAGCGTAGTGCAGTTTAACTAAAAAAAATGATTCTACCAGCCAGGCCAAGTTTTATAACATTAACATTTACATACAGGCACATACATTGCTTCTGGCCCCACACTAGGATACCCTGTGTCGTGGGAACCAGACACCACGACATCACAAACATGTAAATATCCAAGACCTGGGGTTGTTCCCAGCCGGGATTCGAACCCGGGACCTCTTGCTAGGTAGGTAGATGCACTACCGCTACGCCGCAGAGGTTGTCACTTCAATTCGTAGTTTATTATGGCAGTCCGAGGTACACTGCGTAGCATAGTATTACTCACTAGTTAATTTGTGGGTTAATTAACTTTGCAATTTACATCGAGTTGACATTGTTAATTAATTATGGCCTTTTTTGCATCTACTTAATGAGATGATTTATACAGCGTCCAGTGGCATCTTCACTCACACTATATGGGTGAAGGGACCACTCCGACGCTGTAGAGGTTGAAGACTCTCTCTACAGTGTTAACATAGCATATCCATTAATTGAAGTTCTATGACACATGCCCCTAATGGCCTAGCTGCAACCATAGTCCCTAACTTTCGGCTCCAATCTCCCGGCTGTATTACATCAAGTTTTTCTTTTCTCTAGAAGTTTCACAGGCCCTTTTTACGAAGCCCTTAATATCGATAATTTCCTTCAAATCTCCGTGACAAATGGAGGTGATTATGTTCAGCACAAATTCAAGTTTTTTTTTCGGCAAAAAGGAAGGGAAAGTTTTCTTGAACTGAATACGGCTTTCAGCGGCTTAGAAAGAATACCGGTTCTTATAATTCGGTAAAAGGACTGTAGGTAGGTAGGCTTTTTTTTGAGAATCGACACTTGAACGTTATAACGGTTCTGGCTGGTATGGCTGTAATGTAGAACTGTTTGCTGTAATGTAGAGCTAGATGATACTAAAAAGTATTTCTCCAAGAAAAGGAACCTTTTCTAAAAAAAATCTTTAATTTTGTTTTTTTTTGTTTTCTTTTTAAAAGTGAAGATTTGTAATTGGCCTTCAGCTATTAATTTATTTTACGTACAATTATTATGCGGCTGTTAATCTTCCCAACAGAAATAAATAAATTCCACGATAACTTGGATGAATAAATGTATGTTCGCTACTCAATCACGCCAGAACAGCTGAACGAATCTGGATGAAATTTGGCACAGAGATTATAGGCCGGATTCTGAGTTGAGAATTTCACTAAGTAAATACTTAAGTAACGTTTTGTCACGCTCTTTTCTGGGAAATTCATAGAGATAGCGCTACAGGTAAGTACTTAGCGAAATTTTTAATTCGGAAATTGGCCCTATATCCCGCAAAAACACACGTGGTGCTTTTCAACCCAGAAAAATATACATTTCCCGGCGCAAAGAGTCATATGCTAGTAACTGTAGCAAAATACTCTTTGCACCGGGAAATTTTCAGCTAGTAACACATACGAGTATTCTTGAAAACTATGTAGTACTAGCTTCAAACGGTTCTGTAAAAATATACAGACCCTTCATATACGGTAGTTCAAGGTTTTTCTTACGTGGAGCATGCTATGTGGCTCGCACAAGTCGCACATAGTTTTAATTTTATTAATGAAATTACTAAACTTTGGATACATGTGGCGTGCGGGCTTGATGTGTAATTAAATAATTAATATGTTCTCGATTTCCTATAGAAATTTTAAATAAATAAAAACATTTTAACAATTTTTTTTATTTCAGGGTAAGCAAAATATGTCACGAATCTCTGCCATTTCATTATCTATCATTACCCTCACCACAATAGTACCAAAAGTATACTCATGTTATTACATTCGCTAAAAATGTTGAATTGTGTGAGCAAAACACAATGCTCGACGTGAGAGCAGTCTTGAAAAGAAAGTAAAGATTTAACCAACTCAAAACATTCACAGTTTTATTTATAAAAGCGCAATTTGTGAAAACACTTCAAAAACGTTAACAAAAGTAGTCCGTGATGGAGATTTTATAAAGAAAAGACGTAACCACAGTGTAAATAAAACGCCTTTAGGTATGTTTTAGGAGTTATAGTTGGAAACCCATTTGCAAATTTACAAGAAAAACATCTTGCGGTAACCTGAGTGTCTGAGGTGTTCAAATACCTCAGCGATTGAAATTGCCAATCCGCAATGTGCAGGCGTAGTCATTAAGCCCATACCTGCAGGAGAGGTTTATACGCTACATAAAAAAGGAGTGTTTTAGAGCCTTATCACAGTGGCGATTAGCAAGCGATTTGAAAGCGACGCGACTGCGCAGCGCACACGCCGCGACGACGCTGCGCCATTACGGCAAGCACGTGGCGTGAACGCTATTTTGTACACTCGTCCACCAAGTTGACTGTCGTACGTACGTATCAAAGACGCGAGTTTGAGCGGAAGCATCATCAAACAATGGCGTCGACGCAAGAGAATAACTTTTATATCGAGTTATAATTGATATCCGAAATTATCTTGTTATATGGGATTAAACAAAAATGGAATACAGTGATCGTAATTTAAAAAAAACAAGCATGGGAAGATGAATGCAGAACATTTATTGAAGACTTTGAGGAAAAAAAACAGTAAAGGAGAAAAATGAAGCAGATAAGTGAAACTTTGTATTTGTTTACATGTACTTATTTTGCCATGGTAGTACCCCTTCATTTGAAATAAAATAATCAGCAAATTTATCCCTTATTGCAATACCTGAATGCATAGAAACATTTTCATCAATGTGTGGGTTATTATAAAGTCCAATTATTCGTGGTGCTTTTTTACGCCGCCTTATATTCTTAACTTTAGATCGTTCAAAATTATGCAATATACAGCATGCTTTGTTGATTTCTTCTGCAAAGTTTATTCCATACTCGTCGCTGTATCTGCTTTCGCTTTCGCTTCCTGCGTCTTCGAAGTAACAAAGCCAGCATTAGTATTTCCTCGTCAGAATCCATTTTGTTACTGAGTGTCCAAAACGCGAAAGGTACGCTGCGTGCCCGCCGCGACGGCGCAGCATCTTCGCAGCGTGCACGCCAACACTCGCGTCCTCTTTGCGGCGTGTGCGCTGCGCAGTCGCGTCGCTTTCAAATCGCTCGCTAATCGCCAGTGTGATCAGGCTCTTAGTGGAAGAGGTTTATTATAAACAAGACAGCTTATCTTTTAGGACGACGCTCTCAATTACGTACAATCGGCAAAACGTAAGTTGCACAGTCGACAATAATATACGTGATTGGCTAGATTGTACATCTGGTGAGTTTTAATGGCTATCGACTGTTTTGTATCAGGCATGGCAAACCAGTGGCACGCGTGCCTTTCATGAACATGACAAGATATTTTGGTCACACGCACGGATGGAGACAATAACTTAAGTTCACTAATTGACGACCTCTGTGGCGCAGCGGTAGCGTATCTGCCTACCATTCGAACCCCAGCTGGGGATTAAAAAAAACCCCAGGTGTTGGATGTTTACATGTTTGTGATGTCACTGTTTCTGGTTCCCACGGAACAGGGTATCCTATCATCGAGCTAGAAGCAATGGGCCCATACGTAAATGTTATTATTATTATGTTATTAATTCATTATGAGTTCCCTATGTTCACTAACGTGCGAAAGTACACGAAGTGCAAAAAATTACCGCGCCCTTGTTCCTATACTTGTAGAGCGATTGTTTTTTGTTAGTTAATGACGAGTTTCGAGTTTAATAGGATTTATTTTTCCATTAATTCCCAAATGAAAAATATCTATGGCTATTGGCGCGGTGGTAGCAAAGCCGTAGAGCATCGGTTTCTCATTCGGGAGATTGTGAGTTTGAATCTCTGCCTGTACCAATGGCTAGGTTTTTTTAAGTTAAGTACTTATGTCCAGTTATAGTAGCAATACCGCTTTCTAATTGTGAAAATTTTGTGAGGAAACCTGAATGTCTGAGGTGTTTGAACACCTCAGACATTCAGGTTCATACCTCAGAGCTTGAAATGTGGTGAAGGTGGGCACGCGTGATTAAATTCATTCTATCTCTGCGAGAGAAGGACGGAAGCCGAATTATTACGTTTATGGATTCACAAACATACCTAAGCGCTTGAAATGTGGTGAAGGTGGGCACGCGTGATTAAACTCATTCTATCTCTGCGAGAGAAGGACGGAAGCTGAATTATTACGTTTATGGATTCACAAACACTTTTTTGGAAAAAATGGCAGGTTGATCCATAAAGGTTCGCCATCCCTGCCTCAGAGCAATCTTGAAACAAACTAGCTCGAAAGGAATGAATTTTCCGTTCCCAACATTCTCCTATGAACATTTATTTATAAGTAGTTCAACTCAGTCAAGTTGTTTCACTTCAAATATGATCACAGACGGAAAAATAAAAGGCGCTTTTGTAAGAGATTAAAATAAATATTTCCTTTGCCTCTACGCTCATATTTTTGTAGTATTTTCTAAGTTCACGTCGTACATTTGTTATCAAAACCACTAGACGCTTATCGTGAAGGAAAACTGTGCTTGGTTTCTTTGCGTAATTATTTTCTTTAGATGAGATTAGAACTCTTTATTATGTACACCAGAAAAAAACTTCATTAAAAGTTTTACATAGGTATCTAAGTTTTGCCGTTAATGTGGGTTAAGTGGACTAAGCTTTGAGAATGGTGATGGTTCACAAGCCTTCTAGAAATATGTCCTAGGCACTACAGCGTCTTAGCGGTTCTTTTACCTAAATGAAAAAAAAAATCATAACTTATACTATTTTTATTTTTAATGCACTAACCCGTGCTAAGGACAATTTTAAAAACTTATTTAGAGGCCAAAAATTCCACCCATGCCGGGATTCAAACCCGCGACCTCTGGCTATCCGTGCCAGCGCTCTTTCCAACTGAGCTAATGGTCAAATCACCCAATAGCTCAGTTGGAAAGAGCACTGGCACGGATAGCCAGAGATTGCGGAATTTTTGGCCTCTTAATAGGTTTTTAAAATCATAACTTGTTTTGTACTAAGCTTCTATTTAACCCTTGGGGTGCCTGGTAGATAAAAATCACACGACGTGCCTGGTGGGTCTGCTAGACCCGTAAACCAAACTGATTATTTTTTAACATTTTGATGTGTTATGAAGCCAAATATCATATAATATTAATATTTGACATTGTTTTCAAATGATTAAACAAAAAAATAAGACAAGTTATTTATATGTAAAGTTTTATTAGAATATTTAAAAAAACTCTCATTATTAGGTAACAAAAATTAACACTTATTTTTAAATCAACAATATTTAACTTTTTTTTTTTTTGAGATCAAAATAATACTTCACTTTAATATAAGGCACATATGAATAGACTTACAGACTATTAACTTTGGATACTAAAATAAGAACATTGCTTCTAACTACTCAGTATTTGTGCGACAGTTTTCGCATATGTCCTAGCTTCTCTGTTTTTGCTTTGTATAAAATTTATAACTCTTTGTTTTACTTTTTTGTATGGTACATTGTTTAGCACTAATTTGCACCTGATTGTTACACTTAGTTAAGGGAAGACACTTGCTCTTGACGCACAGGTTATCCTAGTTCGAGAGCAAGGGCTTCATAAATAACTGTGGCAAATTGAATTTCTCAATAAAGATATTTCTATTTCTATATAAAATTCGCGTGTTCCAAGCAAATGTGACTCTCGCAAGAAAGACACGTGTACTTAGATTTTCGATCCTTTTTGGCAGGGCATATATAACAACGCCTCTTTGTAGTAGCATCTTGTCTTTTAGCTGGTGGCTCTGAGGGGTCTCCTATATGAGAGCTAATTCTCTTCCTTAGGTTAGTCGAGAGACGCAAATTATTGAGTCGTTCAGCTTGATATCCAGCCGTCAATGACATGCCCAATTTTTTTATAAATTCTCTTCTAGTTACATTCACTGTACCGGAGCTGTTCATCATCTGAATAATTTTTGCGTTTATGCCAGCGGTATTGAGAATCCAGAAAAAGATGGTCAGGGGCCATCTTTTTGAATTTCGAGATACATCATACGTACGTATCAATTTGTCTACGTTATCCACACCACTTTTTGTCTGGTTATAGAAGGTTATAATCGCAGGTTTTTGCTGATCACCTGTTTCAGGATCTATTTCACAATCGTGGTGAAGCGATGAAAGCATGAACACATTCTTGTTTGGTTTTGGAATATAAGATAGAATTGTCAAATTCTTTTGAAACCCAAAAACTGTTGTATTGACGTCTCGTTTTTTCAAAAAGCTCGGTGGGATACAGGCTTTGTTTTTTTTCATTGTCCCCACAGCAGTCAGCTTATGATTTTTCAGTAGATGTTCATACGTGGGATAGCTCGTAAACCAATTATCCATGGTGACATTTCTACCTGTCTGAGAGATCGGTTGTATTATACGATCAACCACATCATGTGGCTTATTGCTTACCTTATATGGACCCTCCGGCTGTTCTCCTGCATATATCTCCATATTCAACGAATAATAGGTATGGGCATCAACAAGAGCCATAATCTTTATCCCATACTTTGCTGGTTTACTGGGTAAGTACTGGCGGAACTTACATCTTCCACGAAATGCTACCAGCTCTTCATCAATGGTCAAATTTTCGTACGGAACATAGACGTCTTGGCAGTTTCTTACAAACTCTTCAAAAATATGTCTGATAGGTGCCAACCTATCAGTTTCTGCCCTTTGTTCACGCGTATCCGAATTATCGAATCGCATACAATTTACAACAAACACAAATCGTCTCAAACTCATTGTTATTTGAAATATCTCGATGCCAGTTCCGTCACTTGCCCATAAATCTTTCAGGTTTTGTCTTCCCGATTTGAATAATCCAGCTAAGAAGAGTAATCCAATAACTGCTTTTAGTTCGCTCATTGTGATCTCTGAATAGGCATATTCGTTGGAAGTATTGCTATCCTGCCTCATAATGCGGATTTTATTATTAGTATGTTCCATTACTTCATTCAACATGTTTTCGGTCACAAATAGATGAAAGCAATCAAGTTCTTGCTGGGCATGTCTTGCATGAGGTTTTACTCCAGGTGTTCCAGTATAAATGTTTTCCGTTCTCGTCCGGACACGAGCACTCGGAGGGTTACGGTACCATGTGGTGTTGTCTTTGCCTTTATATATTGATCTGTGAGCAAAGTTGCTCAAAGGCTGAGACATTTCATCATCACTGTCACTAATTGGTTCATTATGGACTTCTGCTTCTTTCTCGGAATCATCTGAATCATGTTGGACACTCACGTGATCGGATTCGGCTCCACTTTCATCAAAAACTGCATCATCATCATGGTCATCAAAGTCTTGTTCCAGAATTTGGCTAATTTCGGTATTATTTAATCGCCTGGCCATATTTAACTGCAACAATATAATAACCATAAATAATTAACTACACAAAACGTAATAAATAACGAAAAACAAAAATAGTTACTCACCAGTTAAAAGTTACGCCGCGTGCCTGGTTGGGTCCCTGAGGCCCGAGAGCACAGAAGATGCGTGTTACTCAAACGACAGCGCGTTGCGCACTGAGGGAGGGGCGGTAAACTGGCCGCTAGTCTATATCGCGAAGCTACTGAGGCACACAGCGGCCTAACTTAAAAAAATTGAAAAATATTGTTGATTTCTTGAAGTGATGGGTCTGTCAGACCCACCAGGCACCCCAAGGGTTAAAAGTATACATGAGAAATCCTTACAACTGTGACAAGTATATTTAGGCCAACATACTTGAGGGCATCCCCTCCATTTTTCCTTCTCTTCCTGTCTCCTGTGCGGCAAGAATGCATGTGGGTCATCCTACAATCTTCGCTTTGGTCTGCCGCCACGTCGGAGTCGACTTTGCGGAACCCAGTGGGCCCAATTTTGGCCCACCCGTCTGTGTTCAGACGGCAGACATGACTTGCCCAGTCCCACTTTATGCCACTTTGTGCTACGGGTGCTAACTAGCGCCGTGAATGAAAAAAACATATCTTTTTTCTATAAGGCGTCATTTTGGAAAAGTAGAACCTGGGTCGAAGAATCTAGGACTGGAAAGCCGGTTTCCAAAAACGGCCGTTTTACGCGGAAATCGATAAATGTCCTAGGTTGTTGAATCCACGTTCTGTAGTTCTACGAACCCACGGCCCATAGTTTTCTTAACAAATGGTTAAGGTAATTAAATAAATGTAAATAATGTTGATAAGTCCTTAAATTGAAGTTTACACATTATAAATCAAAATATTTGTATTTTATGAAATTTTCATGAAATTACTTTGAATTTCCCATTGAATTGGTAAAATGCAAAGATTTTGATTTATAAGATATGCATTGCAATGAAAAAACGAATCAAGATTATTTACATTTCTAAAATTACCTAAATAAATGTTTACCTAAAATATGAGTTTACATTTTTTACGTACCTAAAAAAATGGACCATAGACTGTACTAAAATATGATTTTTATTCTATTGTTCGCTAGTTAGCGCCGCCTAGCTAAGGAGCCTGGCCTTCCTTCCTTCCTCCGGACACGAAACCCTGAAAAAAGGCTCTCTACCGGCAATTTCACAAATTACATTTATTAAGAGGGTCAAGTCGTGCAGATTGTTTTATGACCTTTTTGTTAGATTCCTATTTTTTGAAATATCAGGCGTGATATTATTATATTAAATTCGCAATTTAGGCTCCATAGGGATTGCTCCCTGAATCCCTGAAGAATTGCCTTAAATTGTAAAGTTTTTCTTGTATAGCTGACAATGACGGCCACAAGGCTGCGACATTGGAAGAGCACTTAAAGGCCTGCGCAGACGAGGGACTATCACCCGGGTACTTTTTTATCCGACGATTATATATCTGCTATAAATTGTATCGTTGTGTGCGTTGTTATACGAAGGACTAAAAGTACCCCGTACAAAAAATCCCTCAAGTTACCGAGGACATCAAGAGACCGGACTGGACAAAAGTTCGGTGTTTTTTTTTAAAACGCCCTTTTACAACACAGTGTAATCTCAGAATATTTGCAATATATTCATGAATATTCTGAGATTACACAGAATATTTGCTTCCATAGCGTACGATTCACTCAATTTCCGGGGAACAAATGATCGCACACTTGATGTCCTCGGTAACTTGAGGGACTTTTTGTACAAGGTACTTTTAGTCCTTCGTGTGCGTTATTTGATACGATTTATAAGAGATCTATATCGACGACAAAAAGTAACCGGGGGATAGTCCCTCGTCTGCGCAGGCCTCTATTGTAACGGAAAATACCACTAGACGCTGTATAAATCATCTCATCACATAGATGCAACAGGTCAATAGTGTTTTTGTATAATTTTATTAACATTTTGTTTTAATACTCGTAAACAAACTCTGACAAATCTGCAGTCTACTGGCATTAATTTCAATCAAATATTGTAAGACCGTTGAAAATTGATTTGATTACGATTTTACGATTGAGTGATCATAGGTATCAAGACATTGCTGAGAATAACCACTTGTAGACATGACCAATAACAATAACAGACGACATGTTTTTTGCAGATATTCTATGCTGTAAGTTTTAAATTCTTTAAGTGTTCAACCTGTTACATCTCGTTAGTTATGTATGACCTAAGAAGTTGATAAGACAATGACGGTAGGACTATTAGTCTACTTCGATGTCGTTCGGAAACGGTCTGTGCTCGTCGTCTTCGTCGTCAGGCTGTACTAGTCCACTGCTGGACATAGCCCTCCTCTAATGAGCACCATAGTGCCCTGGCCTCAGCTTGCCGCATCCAGTATCTGCCTGCAGTTTTTCGCAGATCGTCGTCCCACCTAGTCGGAGGGCGTCCTACACTACGTTTGCCCTACTCAAGATACGTTTACTCCAACTGTGTTCAAAGTATAATTAATTATAAAAAATAAATATGTAATGAAATATTAATTTATTAACAAACCCGTTTAGCTATAACTAAGACATTAGGAGTAGCATCTTAGATGGATTGCATCATTAAGGAGACATTTTTAACTTCGTCCGAAAACACTTCAATTTTTGGCACGCTAAGCCATTGGCGCCGGGTGTCATGTAATGGCAGTCGTTAAACCATATCAGAGGCCTTTTGGGCGGCTTAATAACTTCAGACACAAAGGCCCGCCACTGTCTCACAATCCTCCACCAACCCGGACTTGGCTCCCATAGTGGACTAAGCCCTAACCTTCCTGCGATGCAGGAAGAAATCGGTGCCTCAGCAGTGGGAACATACCAAGGGTATGCCCTCACGTGATGCCATTCGTTAAGGTACATAGTTTCACAGTAAATTTAAGATCAATATTTTGTTTCAGGTATCACAATAACCCTGTGCAGCAACAACATGCTGGGACAAGCGTTTGGACGGCTAAGCTTTGGACAGGCTCGAAAATCCGATTTGATACCTTTGTTCGGAGAAATTAAGGGAAAAGTCCTTCCCAAGATCGAGTGAGTTTTCAAGGGCAACTCCTGCCAAGGTAGGATAGGTTAAGTGGTGTCGCGATGCAGCTCTTTTCTCATAAGGCAAAATTAGTTTGGTCCTTATATTCACATGACACGATAGATGGCAATGACACTTTACGAATACGTTTACAGGACACATATCAATGTTTGTTTGATCAAGCCTAGAATCACATCACATCATCATCAGATCACATCACACTACCATTTCACATCACACTAATATTATAAAGGCGAAAGTTTGTGAGTGTGTATGTTTGTTACCTATTCACGTCTAAACGGCTGGAGCGATTTTAATAAAATTAGCTGACATCCCGGATTAACACATAGGCTACGTTTTACTGCGGGGAAGTATATTTTACTGTTAATACATAATTTATTTTCCCCATGAAGCATGCCCTTGTACATTTGGTCATGTAATTATCCGCGACCTCTGGCACGGATAGCCAGAGGTCGCGGGTTCGAATCCCGGCATGGGTGGATTTTTTAAGCCTCTAAATAGGTTTTTAAAATTGTACTTGGCACGGGTTAGTGCATTAAAAATAAAAATAGTATAATCATGTAATTAGTGCAATAAAGAATTAAAATAAATAATAAACCGCAATAACATCTCGGGGCACAGCCAGTTGGGAATAAACTTCCTCATAATCATCAGCCCACCGCTGTTCGTTGCTGGATAAATGCCATCTCTCACGGTTTGACATTTACATCCACGGACCTTCCACTGACTCAACTATTGTCGGACTATCGGACTGATCGGACCATCGATGAGACTTTGGCGAAAGAGTCTCTAGAATAAACTCCGTCACCCATTGGTTGGCTAGAATGAAATACTAATTAGTATTAGGCCCGCCCGATGCGCTCGTGGCCTAGTCAAACCGATTGGAATCAATCACTTGAGTTAAGCAACAACAGGCGCGGGCAGGTGCAGGATGGGTGTCCCGTGACTACCGCTAGTGGCATTTGTTCTGAGCGCTTCCCTGCTTCGCAGTGCTTGCTAAGCTCTAGGTGCCGGCTGTCATGAAATGGCAGTCGTTAAGCCATGTCAGAGGCCTTATGGGCGGATTGATAACTTCTGTCAGTAAGGCCCGCCACTGTCTTACAATCCTCCACTGACCCGGACTTGACCTCGTACTGGAGCAAGGCTTAACCTTCCTACGTTGCAGGAAGACCCGTGCCCCAGCAGAGGGGATATACATGGGTTGATATCGATTGTACAATTGTTAGCAAGTAAACCCTAGCTTTTTCACCCCTAGGCAGGCGTGAGTTTATGCTATATAACGTTATAATTCCAGGCCTTCTTCCAAGACAACGGCAGAGCCTCAGATGGACCCGGACTGTCAATGCAGCAGCCTGTATGACCCAGTGTGCGGGACCAACGACCTCTCCTATCTGAACCTCTGTTTCCTAGACTGCACAGTGGGCAACGTGAAGCTCAAATACAGGGGGAAGTGTCTGCTTTTCAGGAAAGGCTTTTATAGTTACACATAAATATCACTAATTAAATTACCTTTATACCATAAAGTCATCACTTTGTATTCTAAGTTATGTACGTCAAGTTATAGTAGCTCCTCCCGCTAACTGTGAAGGGAAACATTATTATTATTATATCAATTCTTTATTGCACTATTTATATGAGTAAATGTACAAGGGCGCGCTTAATGCAAGAAGCATTCTCTTCCAGCAAACCCTTGGTGTTGAAGAGACTGACAGGGTAGTGTAGAACCTCGCTACTTACTCGAAACCTGAGTGTCTGAGTTGTTCAAACACATAAGGTGTTGATGACGGATTTCAGGCGACAAGGCTCGTTTCTTATCAAACGCTCTTGTTGAAGCGACTATGTCTGAGACGCAGGAGGATTTGAGGGTGCAGGTACTGAAAGTAATACTCTCGTGCGGGGTATTCTTATATTCACAGTAGGACGCGGCGTGACGTCCTACCTAGGTGAATGCGCGGCGGTAACTCTGTGGGCACGTACAACAGGCGGCCCTTTTATACGTTATCGGAGTACCTGACCGGCATGGTAAAATTAAAATACAGTAAAAATAGAATTTCATTTTAAAACTAATTAAACTAACATGCAACTAACGGAAAAAACTTAATTTTATCTTACAGTTACATGGTTCAAATTATACATTACAATTTAAAAGAAACAGGTAAAATTATGAAATTCCTACACAATCAGATGGTTTATCAGACTTATCTTATGTTATAATATAGTGTACAAATATGACATTTAGATACAGTGGATTAATCCTAGTTACATGTTATTACATTAAGTCAACGTGGTGAGTTTAGGAGTTTCCCACGCAGCTGGCGGAAGGCGAGCCAATGGTTTACCGTGGGAGAGCGGCCATAAACCGATAAAACAGTGCAAAACAAATTCTGGAGACAATAGATCACAGTCAGGGCGGCAATTATTGGTGAATGGGCGCAGAACATCAATGGATCGGTTAGAATGGACAGCTGTATTGGCATAAAACATTAAAGAAAGCGCTTTGTGAAGACTTTAGATACACCGTCCCTGCCATCAAAAACTATTGCCATTATGCCGATAATTACCAGCCCTGTAGCCTTAATATATATTTGCACCGTGAGAACTTAATTAATACCACTCGGTTTATGCTCGCTACATCTCTGATCGTGCTCTGCTTTCGGTCGTTAACATTCCACCCCCTAGTTGGAGGATTCCACCGATAACTCATCAATAGGGAGCACGACCAGTTTGTTCACCGGTCTGCGCAGGATTTTACCACTAGAAAACTTAACACTAACTACTCTAATTTGTCCATCGTTTCCCGGATGCACTGCACTTATTTTGCCTCGGGGCCACACATTACGCGGGAGTGTTCCGTCCACTATTAGCACTAAATCCCCTACGCGCACTGGGGGTTTTTCACATTTCCACTTATGCCTTTTTTGGAGCGTCGGCAGGTATTCGCGTGTCCAGCGACGCCAGAACATTTCAGCTAGCGCGTTTACTCGGCGCCACTGGCTCTTGATATCGACGTCGTTAGGGTCGTACCGGATCGCCGGCGTATCTCCGGCAGCAGTTCCAAGTAGTAAGTGGTTTGGTGTGATAGACGTCGGTTCGTTGTGATCATCTGTCACGTAGGTGAGCGGTCGGCTGTTAACAACAAGCTCTACTTCTAGCAGCAACGTGTGCAACACTTCCTCGCGAGGTGCTCTGGTATGCAAGATGGTACGGAGGGCTGTTTTTACTGAGCGAACCAGTCTTTCCCATGCACCGCCCATGTGCGGGGCGGCTGGAGGGTTGAAGCGCCACTCTATGCCACGTGAGGTAACCTCTTCTCGCAGCTGGTCACCGTCAAGATTTCGCAGTGCGGCGCGTAGTTCGGCGTTTGCACCAACAAAATTGGTACCATGGTCGCTCAAAATGACAGCGGGTTGCCCGCGGCGTGCTATCAGACGCCGCAAGGCGAGTATAGCTGAGTCAGCGCTCAGCGACGCTGCGAGCTCGAGATGAACGGCGCGTGTAGCAAGGCATGTGAAAAGTACGCCCCACCGCTTCTCCCGGCGCCTTCCAATGGCCACTTCCATGGGCCCAAAGTAGTCCACGCCAGTGTGAACGAAGGCACGTCGGGTAGGCGTAAGGCGAACCGAGGGAATATCACCCATCTTAGGCGATCGCGGTCGCGCTCGCATCACGCGACAGTGCTGGCAGTTGGCCACTACGGTCTTTACCGTCGGTCGGAGCTTGATTATCCAGAAGCGCTCTCGGATGCAGTTGACTACTGCCTCGTGATTAGCGTGCAGCAACCTCGCGTGATAGTCGCGGACCAAAAGCCGTGTAATTGGGTGTCTACCGTCAAGTATGATGGGGTGACGCTCGTCAAACGAGAGCTCTAATGACGCGTTCAGGCGGCCCCTCACCCGTAAGAGGCCATCGTCGAATAACATGGGGTCGAGACTTTGCAGTCGATTTCTGGCAGGCAAAGATTGACCTGTTCGAAGGGCAGTTATTTCGGCGGAGAAGGATTGCACTTGCATTTGGCGGACTAAGCAAGTCTCCGCCTGCTTGAGCCTGTCTGCACTGAGTGCCGCTGAGGACTTTTCCCGACAGGCTTTGACGAAAGTGAGCACCCACGCCATGACGCGCAAAGCGCGTCGCCACGTGGAGTAGCGTGTGTCGTCGATGAGCGGGACGTCTTTCAGCGTTGTCACCAGGGCTCGATGCAGTGTCTCATCTTTTTCTTCATCGTTCACTTCATCCCAGCGAGATTTAGGCCATCGGTCACTGGAATCACAGAGAAATGCCGGGCCCGAAAGCCATTTGCTAAGCTTGCCGTGCGGCCAGCCCAACTTAGTAGCTTCATCGGCGGGGTTATCTTCAGAGGCGACCCAGCGCCAGTCGCTTCGCTTGGAGGTGGAATCTATCTCAGCTAGTCGGTGTGCTACAAACTTTTGGTAGTCGCGCGTGTCTGTAGCTATCCAGTTTAAAACGGTCCTAGAATCGGACCACATATGGACACCCGCGACCTCCAGCCCTAGTTCTTTCTTAACGCTTTGAGCCAATCGACATGCAAGAACCGCAGCCTGAAGCTCGAGACGAGGCATCGAGGTTACTTTGACGGGAGCTACTCGGGCTTTAGCTGCAACGATTGAGGCGTGACGTCTACCGTCAGACCCTGTACCAACGACGTAGGCTACCGAAGCATAAGCTAGCTCGCTAGCATCTCCGAAAACATGTAAATCTACCGGACCCGATTCAATCCCATACCATCGCGGAACCCTGACTTTCCTAATCTCTGCGAGGTTACTAAGCCACTTGAACCAAAGCGCTGCTTCAGTGTCCTTCAGTTTTTCATCCCAGACAATACCTGATGACCAAATTTGTTGCATGATTATGCGAGACTGGATGACGCAAGGATAGAGCAAACCTAGTGGATCGAAAATACTCATGATAAAGCTGAGAAACTCGCGCTTTGTGGGCGTCTTTTTCCCGTCTACCAGAGCAGCTGGCAGCCTTTTAAATGATAAGTCGAATTCGAAAGCGTCAGACTCCGTTGACCAAATCATACCCAGCGTCCTGTGGTCACTATTAGGCGATTTTTCTAACTGTATGCGAGACCGAGTATCACACGGCAGGTAACCACGTAGTTCAGGCGAATTCGTCACCCACCCCCTAATGGCGAAACCACCAGCCTGGTGAATGTGGCTGACTTCAGCGATCAACTTTTTCGCCTGCTCTACCGAACTAACGCTGTCCAAATAGTCATCCATATAATGACGCTGCCTTATGGCTTTGACTGCCTGGGGGTGACTATCGACAAATTCTTCCGAATTCTTATTCAGAATGTATATAGCTGTAGTTGGCGAAGAGGTTGCTCCAAAGACAAGGGATTTCATGATGTAAACATCAGGCTCACGAACCCTATCACTGCCTCTCCATAGAAATAGTTGGGCGCCTCGATCTGCCGGCCTAACTTGTACTCTCATGAACATGTCTGCTATATCACCTGTGAATCCAATAGGACCTGTACGAAATCTGATAAGAACGCCTAGCAACGATGTCAATAGATCTGGACCAGTCAACAAGTGATCATTGAGACATGAGTTGTTTGATGTAGCAGCGGCATCAAACACCAGCCGAAGTTTCCCGGGCTTATTGGGGTTAGTTACGCCGAAGTGCGGTAAGAACCAGACTGGGCTCAGTTGCTGTTTTGCCTCCATTTTTTCCGCGTATCCTTCAGCGACAAGTCTTTCTATCTGGGCAGTATAAATTTCTCTGTAAGAAGGGTCTCTATCGCATTTTTTCTCAACGCTGCGCAAACGAGACATAGCCATAGCGTAACTATCAGGCAGCTCATTGTGATCGCGACGCCAAAGCAACCCTACTTCCCAGCCAGCGCTAACACGACGACTGGTAGCATCAAGGATCTGCAACGCTCGTTCTGACTCTTTGTTCTTTCGCGATAAATTAGACACACCTATAGCTTCCATCTCAAACTGAGCTTTAACTAGATCGTGAAGATCAGATTGTGACTCATGAAGAACATTGACTGACTCAAAGGTGTAATGAGAACCTATGGGACCGTGCACAACCCAACCTAGCTTAGTAAGCGAAGCGACCGGTCGTCCAGACTTACCCCTTTTGATGACCTCACCGATAATAAGCTCGCAGTTGTCCTGGCCGAGCAAAAGCATTGGTTTCGCTCTCGACACTTCACCGCAATTCAGGTCATTCAAATGAACATTGTCTCTCAACACACTCGGGGGCACTGTCTGCTCGGGCAAGTTAAGGTTTTTTATTGTTCTCACTTTCACTTTATGGTCCTGTCCATTCACTCCGTGCACTATCACCGAGATCATCCGTGAATTGTTGTCTACAATGCACTGTCCACCTGCCACTTGAATCTTGAGCGGGGTTACGGGAACGCTGTTGCAACAGTCATCCGCGAGTTTATCGTCCATGAGGGTGACTGTAGCTCCGTCGTCTAATAGTGCGAACGTCTCTTTCACAACACCATTGTCCCATACTATTGAGACCGGGGTCACTTTAAGCAGCGTTCCATGTGCACGTTTGTTCACATTACTAACGGTCCCGGTGATTGTCTGACGTCATGCACTTTTCTTCTCATCTTCACGTAGCAAAGGATGGTGGTCGGCACACTTGCAAGTTGGACAGGGCTTGCCAAAATGTCGAACTAGGCACTTGTGACAGAGTCGGAACTTTCTTGCTAGTTTTCGGCGTTTATCTGGGGGCAATTCCGAAAACTCTGCGCAATCATAGACCTTGTGGTCGGCGCTTCGGCACATCACGCAAGTAGCACGCTTTGTGGCTGGTGCTTCGCTCGGCGCACTATGTGTCGCATTCACCGTCGTATGCACGCGTTGCATAGCCAGTGGTGCTCTCGGTAGTGAGCGAGTCAGCTGTGGAGGTGGTACTGCCTTAGTTGGTGTTGCGCGCGAATAAGGTTGCTGATTCCGAGGGCGGTTGTAGTCGTTTGATGAGTTAATTAACAGCGCCGCGCTTCTTAACTGCGTACTCAGAAATTCCGCCAGTACCTTGAGGCTCGGCGACACCATCAGTGGTTTTCTTCTTGCCGGTTCCATATTGGAAAGAAAGTTGTCGTATCTCGCCATCAAGTGTTGCGGGAAACGCCTTAACACGTCTCTGGTTAAAGTGACGTCGTACAAATGCACCTCACAGCCGCCGTGCTCAAGCAAAAATGCACAGTTTCGTACCTCAGCCGCGAAGTCTGGCACTTCACTCAGATCGTTTTGGATACTGGGCAGTTTTTTCATACGACGCGACACCTCTCGTAGCACTTCCAACGGATCTTCGTAAATTTCACTGAGATGTTGTATTACGAGGCTCGGAGAATCGCCTTTCATCAACATATCTTCTACTCTGCGTCGGGCGTCGCCTTGAATAGCCGATTGAAGGCGGCAAAGATTGTCAAAATCGTCGAAATTCCACTTGCGCGTCGTTTCTTCGTACCTTTTTTTGAATGTCACCCAGGAACCAGCGGTTCCAGTAAACGTAGGCAACTCCATAAATTCCTTTGGTGGATACCGCACAAGTTCGCTTCTTTGCAAGTCCACACGATCTATGACACACGACTTTTCTCGGGTCGGCGCTTGATATGCGGCTAGAATAGGCAGCACCGGTGACTTGACTTGGCAATTGTGAGCGTCGTAGACAGGGCTCGGCAAGCAGGACGTTTTTACCTGGGTGGCGTCCTTGACTGCGGCGGCCTTTGTTTCCAGTTGTCTGTAAACAGGCCCGGGTTCCGGCGATGCGTCTCGTACTTGAGGAGCGGAGACATTCGTTAGCCATTCTACTACGCGTTCCTCAGGAAGCGCAATCGAATGCTCATTAAAATCTTCGTCCTCATCCACATGGGAGAGATTCAGAGCCATTTTTTCCTTTATAGCCTCGATTTGAAGATGTTCTTTGAGGTTAGCAGCCTCAGCAAGGCGATCCGCTGCCTCCTTTGCTTCGGCAAGGGATTCTGCTCTGCGTTTCTCTTCTACTGCCGCTGCTTGCTTTGCTTCGGCAATGGATTTCGCGAGGCGCTTCGTATTAATTAAGTTCTCACGGTGCAAATATATATTAAGGCTACAGGGCTGGTAATTATCGGCATAATGGCAATAGTTTTTGATGGCAGGGACGGTGTATCTAAAGTCTTCACAAAGCGCTTTCTTTAATGTTTTATGCCAATACAGCTGTCCATTCTAACCGATCCATTGATGTTCTGCGCCCATTCACCAATAATTGCCGCCCTGACTGTGATCTATTGTCTCCAGAATTTGATTAATACCACTCGGTTTATGCTCGCTACATCTCTGATCGTGCTCTGCTTTCGGTCGTTAACATTCCACCCCCTAGTTGGAGGATTCCACCGATAACTCATCAATAGGGAGCACGACCAGTTTGTTCACCGGTCTGCGCAGGATTTTACCACTAGAAAACTTAACACTAACTACTCTAATTTGTCCATCGTTTCCCGGATGCACTGCACTTATTTTGCCTCGGGGCCACACATTACGCGGGAGTGTTCCGTCCACTATTAGCACTAAATCCCCTACGCGCACTGGGGGTTTTTCACATTTCCACTTATGCCTTTTTTGGAGCGTCGGCAGGTATTCGCGTGTCCAGCGACGCCAGAACATTTCAGCTAGCGCGTTTACTCGGCGCCACTGGCTCTTGATATCGACGTCGTTAGGGTCGTACCGGATCGCCGGCGTATCTCCGGCAGCAGTTCCAAGTAGTAAGTGGTTTGGTGTGATAGACGTCGGTTCGTTGTGATCATCTGTCACGTAGGTGAGCGGTCGGCTGTTAACAACAAGCTCTACTTCTAGCAGCAACGTGTGCAACACTTCCTCGCGAGGTGCTCTGGTATGCAAGATGGTACGGAGGGCTGTTTTTACTGAGCGAACCAGTCTTTCCCATGCACCGCCCATGTGCGGGGCGGCTGGAGGGTTGAAGCGCCACTCTATGCCACGTGAGGTAACCTCTTCTCGCAGCTGGTCACCGTCAAGATTTCGCAGTGCGGCGCGTAGTTCGGCGTTTGCACCAACAAAATTGGTACCATGGTCGCTCAAAATGACAGCGGGTTGCCCGCGGCGTGCTATCAGACGCCGCAAGGCGAGTATAGCTGAGTCAGCGCTCAGCGACGCTGCGAGCTCGAGATGAACGGCGCGTGTAGCAAGGCATGTGAAAAGTACGCCCCACCGCTTCTCCCGGCGCCTTCCAATGGCCACTTCCATGGGCCCAAAGTAGTCCACGCCAGTGTGAACGAAGGCACGTCGGGTAGGCGTAAGGCGAACCGAGGGAATATCACCCATCTTAGGCGATCGCGGTCGCGCTCGCATCACGCGACAGTGCTGGCAGTTGGCCACTACGGTCTTTACCGTCGGTCGGAGCTTGATTATCCAGAAGCGCTCTCGGATGCAGTTGACTACTGCCTCGTGATTAGCGTGCAGCAACCTCGCGTGATAGTCGCGGACCAAAAGCCGTGTAATTGGGTGTCTACCGTCAAGTATGATGGGGTGACGCTCGTCAAACGAGAGCTCTAATGACGCGTTCAGGCGGCCCCTCACCCATAAGAGGCCATCGTCGAATAACATGAGGTCGAGACTTTGCAGTCGATTTCCGGCAGGCAAAGATTGACCTGTTCGAAGGGCAGTTATTTCGGCGGAGAAGGATTGCACTTGCATTTGGCGGACTAAGCAAGTCTCCGCCTGCTTGAGCCTGTCTGCACTGAGTGCCGCTGAGGACTTTTCCCGACAGGCTTTGACGAAAGTGAGCACCCACGCCATGACGCGCATAGCGCGTCGCCACGTGGAGTAGCGTGTGTCGTCGATGAGCGGGACGTCTTTCAGCGTTGTCACCAGGGCTCGATGCAGTGTCTCATCTTTTTCTTCATCGTTCACTTCATCCGGCTCGAAGGACCAATGTTGATGACGGATTTCAGGCGACAAGGCTCGTTTCTTATCAAACGCTCTTGTTGAAGCGACTATGTCTGAGACGCAGGAGGATTTGAGGGTGCAGGTACTGAAAGTAATACTCTCGTGCGGGGTATTCTTATATTCACAGTAGGACGCGGCGTGACGTCCTACCTAGGTGAATGCGCGGCGGTAACTCTGTGGGCACGTACAACAGGCGGCCCTTTTATACGTTATCGGAGTACCTGACCGGCATGGTAAAATTAAAATACAGTATAAATAGAATTTCATTTTAAAACTAATTAAACTAACATGCAACTAACGGAAAAAACTTAATTTTATCTTACAGTTACATGGTTCAAATTATACATTACAATTTAAAAGAAACAGGTAAAATTATGAAATTCCTACACAATCAGATGGTTTATCAGACTTATCTTATGTTATAATATAGTGTACAAATATGACATTTAGATACAGTGGATTAATCCTAGTTACATGTTATTACATTAAGTCAACGTGGTGAGTTTAGGAGTTTCCCACGCAGCTGGCGGAAGGCGAGCCAATGGTTTACCGTGGGAGAGCGGCCATAAACCGATAAAACAGTGCAAAACAAATTCTGGAGACAATAGATCACAGTCAGGGCGGCAATTATTGGTGAATGGGCGCAGAACATCAATGGATCGGTTAGAATGGACAGCTGTATTGGCATAAAACATTAAAGAAAGCGCTTTGTGAAGACTTTAGATACACCGTCCCTGCCATCAAAAACTATTGCCATTATGCCGATAATTACCAGCCCTGTAGCCTTAATATATATTTGCACCGTGAGAACTTAATTAATACCACTCGGTTTATGCTCGCTACATCTCTGATCGTGCTCTGCTTTCGGTCGTTAACATAAGGGCTTGAAACTGCCTATCCACGGTGGGCACGCGTGGTAATTAAGCCCATTTTTAAAAAACCTATTTAGAGGCTAAAAATTTCACCCATGCCGGGATTCGAACCCGCAACCTCTGGCTATCCGTGCCTATTTTTAGCCTCTAAATAGGTTTTTAAATTTGTTCCTTAGCACGGGTTAGTGCATTAAAAATAAAAATAGTATAATTAAGCCCATACTCTCTCTCTAAGAGAAGCCTGTGCTCTGCAGTGGGACATAGAAAGACTGCATAAAAAAACAATTCTGAGCGATTATGATTTCCACCGCTCACCCGTCGCCATAAGTGAAAGGACAGGGCTGCTTCCTGAATTTTACTAAAACTCTAAATAACACCCTTTATTTACGTTTGATTTTAGTCTTGTGAAAAGTTTTATCATTTTATCCTAATATATTTTTACATTCATATTTTAATGGTTTTAAACTACAAAACTACGAGAGATTGCGGAAAAGGCAGTTAGGAATAGGGGTTGCAATGAAACATTTTTCTTCGATAGTGTAACTTTATGCAAAAGGTACATTTCACAAAGTCACTCGCTCGGACGTTAGTTAGTTCAAAAACTTCTCAGCAAACATAAACTAGGGTTCCTAATGATATTTTTCAAGGCAAACAAAATGACGCAAGCTTACCGGGGCTCCGCACAACCGGCGAAGTTTGTTTTAAGTTAGTTAGATCTTCACAGCTTTCGCATATCTATGCTGAGAATTTAGTGGATTTTGAGCGCTGTTCTTTGGTGGTGCGCTCGAGATTTTGGCGCGGTTTTGTACAAAAGTTTGAGCTACAATGTAAATAAAGTGGCGCTGGCGGTACATAATGTGTAAAACGCAATGTTAGAAGGTGTGGTGTCGGCCTAGAGAATAGCACCAACCCAAATTCTTCCCGCGGGTGTCGTAAAAGGTGACTTTTACGACACCCGCGGGAAGAATTTGGGGGACACAAACCGGGGGGTGGGCAGCAGCGCCCCCTGCAGTTTTTTTTTTGTTGGATTTGTTATTATTAAGAGAAGGATCTTATGTAAAAAAATATAATGTGTCACTGGCAGTAATATTCACGTAGTTGACATTAAAACAAAGAAACGTATTTACATGCTCTTTGCAAATATATCGGTCGGACTTGGTTTGTGGTCGGAGTTATAATAACAAAATATCTACATAATTCATTTACCATTTCTTAGTGTACTTTTCATATTGGTTTCTACAGAATAATTTGTACTGTGTTTGTTCAACAAGGTTAGTCAAATAAATATAGTGTTGGAAAGTTTTGATAGACCATTTTGATACTTTTAGAAAAGAATAGGTACTATATATATTTTTTTTAATTTTCAGTTGTATTTTTGTTTCTAAAACTGCCAGCAATTAGACGTACAAACTTAAGTCGCAGAACCCGTAATGATGCAAGTCAAAGAAATACAAGAGCAAGTCAAACTGATGAGCAACGTGAAACGCGGAATGAAGTTGAACGGAATCGATGGAACCGGAACCAACAAAATAGAAGTGTTACGTTTAACAGAACACTGCATATCGTTGCTATTGGACCAAAGAACGTTATTTGTCAATATTACAAGGCATTTAAGTTTAAAAATGAAGCCCCTGGATTGTGTTGCTCGAACGGTTAAGTCAAACTGACGCCGTTGGTACCGCCACCAGAGCCATTACATTCATTGGTTTCCGAAAATGATTCCAGACATTTTTTAAATAATATACAGCAATACAATAATTGCTTTCAAATGACATCATTTGGCGCTACGAAAGTTATTCAAGAAAATTTTATGCCAACTTTTAAGGTAAGTGTATTAAAAGACTTTTACCACTGTTGTTGACAATTTTCAATTGTATTGGTCTATCATTTGAAATGGATTGAAGTACATAATATGTAGCTCTGTGAATTGCTTTAAGTAGCCAGAAGTAATTGTGTTAAAAAAGTTGATGGGGAAATGGTAGTGTTAACAAAGTATTTTGAGAGTAACTTGGTGGTTTGAACAATTCACCTTACAATATGTATATGTAATACCGGAATGTTTACCTTTGCAGATTCAAGGACAAATATATCATCGAACAGGTTCCTTATGCCAGTGCCGGATAGTGACTGTAAATTTTTGCAAATTTATTTCATGGGCGATTCAGCGAGATGAAATATTGAAATTTTAAATATTCTCTTTAAACGGTTACAATTTCCAGTCCGGCTAGCATTTGAAATGTCGATAAATAAATCACAAGGACAGTCGCTAAGTGTTTGTGGCATTAATCTTGAAAATTCATGTTTTTCACATGGCCAGTTATATATATGTCGCCTGTTCCCGTGTCGGAATACCAACAACACTATTTATATACGCGCCAGAAAATAAATCTAAGAATATTGTGTAACATAAATAAAGCTTTAGAATAATAAACACATTGTTTTTGGAAAAAAATGATTTATTAATATATATATATATATAATCGTTTATTTCGGACCATACAAAATCCATATAACTTAACCTAGCCTTAAAAATTTAAACAAAATTGTAAATTTACTAAAGCCTAATTTATAAGCCAACTAATCTGCATGTAAATTAGTCCATCAACGATTGACAATATACCAACAGCAATACTTAATAAAGAAATTAACTTAATTCAGATAAAAAGGTAACAGATATTTCTTGATTATAGGGCGGTACGAAGTTCGCCGGGACAGCTAGTAATCTAATATAACATATTTAACATATCACGTGCCGAAATAGGTTCGAAATTTCACTGATGCCGGTGAGTCGCCCATAAGCTTAGTTGGATAGAGCGCTGGCACGGATAGCCAGAGGTCGCGGGTTCGAATCCCGGCATGGGTGGAATTTTTAGCCTCTAAATAGGTTTTTAAAATTGTCCTAAGCACGGGTTAGCGCATTGAAAATTAAAATAGTATATCACGTGCCACAGTGTTTGCGATCGAAAACCTCCGAGACGGCTTAACCGATTTTTATAAAGCTATTTGTGTATGTTTGGTTTGCCTAAAAATAGGTATCAGGCTAAATAATATAGGAAAACAATGGTTACCGGGTGGGTTAGAATTATAAGGCCCACTTGCGTCAGCCCGGGTTAGCTCATTTAAGTCGAGTTAACCGGGTAAATGTATAATTTTGCATGAGAAATGATCGATTTAACTGGTTAACTCGAGTTAAATGAGCTAGCCCGGGCTGACGCAAGTGGGCCTAAAAGGTTTGTTCAAACCTCAAGAGAAATTGAAGACGATGAAAATTACACGTGGAAATATTTCTAAGCAGATTTATTAAGGTTACCCATTTACCAATTTTGAAAAGGAAAAATTGCTTCCTTAAACGAAATGGTGAAAGGGAATTGATTAAATCTTTAGCGAGTGAGCGTCGCATGGAGAGGATAGGCCTCTACTCTTAACTTATTTGAACTTGCTCTGTTCATATTCGACATGCTTTGTACATACATACATACATACATACATACATACATACATACATACATACATACATACATACATACATACATACATACATACATACATACATACATACATACATACATACATACATACATACATACATACATACATACATACATACATACATACATACATACATACATACATACATACATACATACATACATACATACATACATACATACATACATACATACATACATACATACATACATACATACATACATACATACATACATACATACATACATACATACATACATACATACATACATACATACATACATACATACATAACCTCACGCCTGTATCCCAGAAGGGTAGGCAGAGATCAGGGACTGCCACTTGCCACGATCCTGACAGATCACCTTCGCTTCATCAACGTTCATAAGTCGTTGCATGCACGCACGCACGTTCCGAGTACATTTTTATCCTAATACATCCCCTATTATTGTAAATAAGTCGGATAATTGCTGTGTGGTGTCGGCCTAGAAAATAGCACCAACCCAAATTCTTCCCGCGGGTGTCGTAAAAGGCGACTACGGGACACAAACCAGGGGGTGGGCAGCAGCGCCCCCTGCAGTACAATTCCACCAAACTGCGATCCCCAACCCGCATGCCCAGCGTGGGGATTATGGGCATTACCACCCAATGATGGCATAACCTTGTGCTATGGCTCTCATTAGGGGAGGGCTATCTTAAGCAGTGGACTAATATAGCCTGGTGAAGAAGAAGAAGAAGTCGGATTAGGAACATAACCATGTGTATTATGGTTTCACGAATGGTTGAGACAAAACTCGACTTGTGAGTAAAAGTTTCCTTTTCGAACGAACTGTTAATGCTTTGTTATTAAAACGTGGAACGAGGGACTGCCACTTGCTACGATCCTGACAGATCACCTTCGCTTCATCAACGTTGAGAAGTGAATACGTTTACTAGCCAGAACACGAATAAACGCGAGTGCGAGTTGTACTGTGACAGCGTTTTGCCAGTTCGAACGGTTAACTTACTCATACTCTCTACTCAATGCTCGATTAACGCGGTAGTAAAGTTATTCGATTGGATCTGTCAAACTCGCACTAAGCACTCAGCTAGAATTCAGGTAATTACGTTTTACCTGATAAATAATCGCTGTTAGACTCGAAGTGCTCGTGGCCTTATGGGCGGCTTCATAACTTCTGACAATAAGCCCCGCCATCGTCTTACAATCCTCCACCGACATGGACTTGGCCCGCGTGGTGGACTCACCTTCCTGCGATGTAGGAAGATACACGTGCCCCAGCAGTGGGGACATATAAGGGTTGACACCGAGACCCGTTTAATGAACGGCGACCTGTGTGGCGTAGCAGGAGCGCGTCTGCCTACCATGCAAGAGGTCCCGGGATCGAATCCCGGCTGGGAACCAAAAAAAAAACCCCAGGTCTTGGATGTTTACATGTTTGTGATGTCGTTTTTTCTGGTTCCCACGACACAGGGTATCCGAGTGTGGGGCCAGAAGCAATGTATGTGCTTGTATGTAAATGTTATGTTATATACTCGTATAACTATTTAAATGCCATGTTGGTGTAACCGGCAAGTGATTGTTTTATTAGAAAGTTATTTAATCCAAGGACGTTTTATCACTTTCAGAGTATGCCCCTCTGAGTATAATAACATTAATGTAACGTCTTCAACTTAACTTAGTTAGGAACGGGGAAAATTTTCCAAACGAAATAAAGCTTTACAAAACGAAATGAATTGTTCTATCCGCCGTTCCTTGCAGCGTTGTTATTGGGCTCTAGCAAGAGAATTGAGGGACGCTGCCTTTTTCAGTTTGTTTAAGTTAATTTTTATACCTAAACAGATTTCTTAAGACCTCGGTGATTATAAGATTAGCCTGAGACCGAAGGAGCTTAAAAAATGAACGTTTTATTTTTATACTTTCCTTTTTTGTGCACAATAAAGAGTTGTCTGCTTTAGCTTTTATTTATATTTCTTTGTTGCACTTCATTGCACCATAAAACCATAATAAAGACTTCAATTACATGCAATGTGTTAACAATTACATAAAGACGCGGACTTATTTCAACAGCAATTTCTTCAAGCCAGCCTAAAACTTTGGAATTTAAAAAAAAGATGTAGATTTGTATTGAGTGCGTGGATTTGTATTGAGTGGGTCTAATCGCGATTATTTACTAGGTTAAGGGCCTGTTTTACAATCGCAAAAAAAGTTCTGGATAAGCTATCCGCAACCAAGGCTGCCGTTTGTTCTAAATATGAAGCCATAAACACACGCAATATAGGAATATTTATTTAAATTTAGAACAAACGGCAGCCCTGGTTGCGGATAGCTTATCCGGAACTTTATTTGCAGATTGCTTATAGTTAACGTTAGACACATTTACGGAGACACGTAACCGGGTGTAAACCGGTTAAATATGCATGAGCATAGTGCGTCATTAATCTTAGGCCGTGGAAAGATCAAGATTATTAAATAAAACAACTTTGGTGACATGATTACAGCGGCAGTGTTCAGTGGTATCTTTATACACAGTAGATTAGTGAAGAGGCCACTTAGACGCAGCACTACCTGGGACATTTTTTAGTTGGTGTAGTCTTGCCCAGAACTTATGTCATCCTGACAGCTTAGTTAGCCTAGCCCACAAGTCAATAAAAGCGGAGTCAACCAAGCCGCAAACAATCCATGTTACTACGAAATCGTAGATGTTGTAACTTAAAAAATAATCAATCAAATAATTTGGCGGCTTTGCGGCCTTTCAGTCTAGAACCAGCCCACCCTAAGGTCCTCTCGCGTCTATGTTATATTAAGTTAGTAAGGCCACATAAGAGTCTATAATTATCAAGCTTGCATATTCCCACTACTGGGGCAAGGGTGTCTTCCTGCATCGCAGGAAGGTTAGGCCATACTCCATCCACCACGTGGACCAAGTCCGGGTTGGTAAAGGATTGTAAGACAGTGGCGGGCTTTACTGTCAGAAGTTTTCAAGCCGCCCATAAGGCCTCTGACATGGCTTCACGACTGTCATTACATGACAGCGGGCACCAATGGCTTGACGTGCCTTGCAAAACACCGAAGTGGTCGGAAAAATGCCACTAGCGGTAGTCACGAGACAGTCAGACATCCTGCACCTGACCACGCCTGTTGTTGCTTAACTCAAGTCATTGATTCCTATCACTCGGTTCGACTAGGTCACGAACGCTTGAAAGGCGTGTACTTACTTAGTACCAGCCTACTCGAAGCTCCTTTCTCGCCTCAGTTGTATTAAGTTAGTGAGGCCACACAAGAGTACAGAAGCCAAACAAAGGCACAGTTTGGGTAAATTAAATAATCCGCCGCCAGCGGATCCGGCCACGTTTAATTATATCCGAAGGCCGAATTTCATAACGCGAATCTCGAGGCCCAGTCTAGTGCGGAGATGAGGCGCGGTCTAAGTTGGGAGTCATGGAAATAAAATATCCTTTTATTCAAAAAACCTTCTGCCAATGGCAGCGGTCTAAACATTCTTATGATGAAATCGAACCTTTGTAAGTCCCCACTGCTGGTGCACGAGTCTCTTACTGCATCGCAGGAAGGTTAGGCCATACTCCAACACGGGCCAAGTCCGGGTTGGCGGAGGATTGTAAGGCAGTGGCGCGCCTTACTGTCAGAAGTTTTCGCGCCGCCCATAGGCTGCTGACATGGCTTAACGACTGCAATTACATGACAACCGGCACCAACGGTTTCACGTGGACTTCATTTGTAAATAGAGTTGACAAATTTAGTTATAAATTTTAGAAACAAAGAATTTAAAGAAACCTTAAATCACAATTTGTTATTATTTCTTATAAACAAATATCGATAAAAAAATATCGATGTAACAACTGCCTCCAATCGCACTGAAAAGTAATTATAACTTTCACTTATATGCTCCGACATAAAATTACCATAACTAACCAAACTGACATAACTTTGGGAATATTCTTTTTTTTAATGCACTAACCCGTGCTAAGGACAATTTTAAAAACCTATTTAGAGGCTACAAATGTACGTACGTAATGTGTAAGATGGCCTGAACGTAGTACAGAGAGTATTGTAAAGAAGTTCGAAATTTCACTGATGCCTGAGTCGCCCATTAGCTCAGTTGGAAGAGCGCAGGCACGGATAGCCTGAGGTTGCGGGTTCGAATCCCGGCATGGGTGGAATTTTCAGCCTCTAAATAGGTTTATAACTTTGAGAAGTTGGCGAAAAAGTGTTTTCTACGTTTAATCCATGATCTACTGAAGCGTTGACATTTTGTCATAGCTACTTTTAACAACGCTGAAGCTGTGATTATAACTTTCGCTAACTTGTACCATTCACCCAAGAGCATTGCGTCGAGCTCTGAGAGATCACGAGGATTAAGTAATTTCGTATGTCGTGTTAGTATGTTGAATTTAATTGCCCCATTTTGCATCCCTACGTTCGCCCTGTTGATGTCAATATAATACTTTGCTGTGTGGTGTTGGCCTAGAGAATAGCACTAAACCAAATTCTTCCCGCGGGTGTCGTAAAAGGCGACTAAGGGACACAAACCGCGGGGTGGGCAGCAGCGCCCCCTGCAGTACAATTCCATCAAACTGCAATCCCCAACCCGCATGCCCAGCGTGGGGATTATGGGCATTACCCCCCAATGATGGCACAACCTTGCGCTATGGCGCTCATTAGGGGAGGGCTGTGTCCAGCAGTGGACTAATATAGCCTGAAGAAGAAGAAGATGTCACTAGAGTCGCCATTTAATGGAGGTAATTATTGTGTCAAGTATAAAAGTTTTAGTCCTAATATAATCTATCTAAAGGTTGTCTGGAAGAGATCACTTTTAGTGGAAAGGCCGCCGTCTGTACTCTTAGGTTATCTAAATATCTGTGTCTTAATATCTGTGTAATTTCCATTTTTATGTACAATAAAGTGTTCTCTATCTATCTATCTGTTTAAAACCACAAGGAATGTAGGTACATGATATTATAAATATAATTATTTTGTAAATAATAATATTACACTATTTTTATTTTTAATGCACTAACCCGTGCTAAGGAACAAATTTAAAAGCCTATTTAGAGACAAAAAATTTCACCCATGCCGGGATTCGAACCCGCAACCTCTGGCTATCCGTGCCAGCGCTCTACCAATTGAGCCAATGGGCGACTCACGGCATCAGTGAAATTTCGAACCTCTTTACACTATTCTCTGTATTACGTACAGGCAGCGACATCTGACTTAAGTTCCTTAGCACGGGTTAGTGCATTAAAAATAAAAATAGTGTAATCATGTGGGTACAGTGATATCGTTCCGATGTTAAACCTAACTGCAAAGTAGGTGGTCGGGGCTGTAAGTAATGCAATTTGCTTAAGTCAGATGTCGCTGCCTGTGCGTAATACAGAGAATAGTGTAAAGAGGTTCGAAATTTCACTGATGCCGTGAGTCGCCCATTGGCTCAATTGGTAGAGCGCTGGCACGGATAGCCAGAGGTTGCGGGTTCGAATCTCGGCATGGGTGAAATTTTTAGCCTCTAAATAGGCTTTTAAATAATAATATGTTTTGATATTATAAATAATATATTAATTTAAATAAATTTTTCCATGCCTCAAGAGGTGAAGAAAATTATAAACTAAAATTACCAGATGCATATCTATGTAGCACTTTTCGTGCAAATAAACAATTTCATTCATTCTTTCACTCAAAAAAACTCTAGAATTCCACAAATATGTAAATCGAAAAGACGCGTACTTATTTCGCGTATACTGCGGATTAAAATACAAAACGACTCCCGAAGGGTTGCTGGAAGAAATCTCTAACAGAGATAAGTTCTCCTTTGTGGAAATATTTTCTTATGTCAACTTTCCTGACTATGTTTTCGTGTGCAATAAAGTATAACTGTATAATAATCGCCTACATTTCTTCTCTTTTCTTTTTATTTGAGCCATTGTATGTAGCAAGCGCTGAAGTATGAAAACAACACAGAAATTAGGCTTTCCTCACTATGTTTTCCTTCACGGTTACTGGTGTTGCTACTGCATATTCACAAATGAACGTAACTCGATTTATTAATTTATTTCAACTAAAGAATTTACATTCTGTTTGCTGAATGTCAATGTAAAATGTACGCCACTGCCTACGGGTCGTATTGTATTGGAGAAAAAGGCAGCGGGAAAAAAAACTCCACTCTGGCCATCTTTTCTCAAGTCATCTTAAACCAAATACATCAGTTGCCACCAATACGTATACCTAATAAGATTTCGTGATTGCCATTAATAACTTAAAAAAGTAGGAAAAACAAAAGTTCTGCGGCCAGACACACGAACAGCACTAGTTCACGAGCATAACACAGAGGTCAGCCATCATCAGTCTCAACCATTTTGGAGGGAGATAGATGACCTGAACTTAGAAAACAAATTCCTTGCCCGGATTCCTACCCAAGACTTTGCGAATATGAGACCAGCGTTCTAGCGAAGCACATGTATACCTTCACTGATATATGACCTAGTAATTACAGAGATATATAATTTGACGCTCATCCCAAGCTACTAGAGCATTGGATTCCAACTTAGTTTCGAACATAAACAAGTACTAACTAGACAAGTTTTAGAGAATAGCCGCCTCATGAAAGTTCTTCACAGTTGTGAATAATTCTCCTGTACATTTTCCCTCTTTATTTATTAAGTTTTCATCAACTATTTGTGTTTAGAAATATAGGTAAAAAGGTCAATTTCATTCTGAGCTTCGTTAATTTAAAGATTCACGAAACATTCCAACTGTGTGATTTAGTACTTGTTAGCAATTTTGTGGAGTTTCTTTGGTAACTTATTTTCCACATACCTAATCTATTAACTAGGAAACTTTGACGTTCATTAAATAAACATTTTATTTTTGTAAAGAATGCCCAGAGAAAACCCGCATGCCCAGCGTGGGGATTATGGGCATTAACCCCCAATAATGGCACAACCTTGCGCTATGGCGCTCATTAGGGGAGGGCTGTGTCCAGCAAAAGACTAGTATAGCTTGAAGTAGAAAGAATAAATATGAGGTAAGATAAGAATATTCTTTATTGTACACTGGAAAAACGACAAATACAAAATCATTACAAATAAACATAGTACAATGACGGCCTTATTGGTAAAACCAATTTCTTCCAGACAACCTTACGATGGAAAGTTGCCGAAGGAAATTAGAAAGACATGTATCCAGTGCAAATTTGAATATTGATAAATACTTATACTTAATAATAATACACTTACATAATATAATTGAATTGATTTAAAAAAAGTGAAAGACATGGCAAGTCTGCCGTGATTTATAAAACCTCAACTCGGTGACTCACCGGTATCAGTGAAATTTCGAACCTCTTTACAATACTCTCTGTATTACGTACAAACAGCGTAAGTGGCATAATCGGGGCTGCAAGTGATGCAATACTGCCTGTACGTAATACAGAGAGTATTGTAGAGGTTCGAAATTTCACTGATGCCGGTGAGTCGCCCATTACCTCTGTTGGAAGAGCGCTGGCACTGATAGCCAGAGGTCGCGGTTTCGTGTCCCGGCATGGGTGGAATTATTAGCCTCCAAATAGGTTTTTTTAAATTGTTCTTAGCACGGGTTAGTGCATTAAAAAGAATATAATTATATGGTATTTATCTCGATTCCACCACGCGGTCCTTACATTAAGGCTGGGCGCATGCTGAGACGCAGGCGACAGCACAGTTCAATACAGGGCAGGGCAGTTAAGGCAGATATAGGCTTCCACCGCATGCTGCGACGCAACTATTCGCTCCATTCTTTCAATGTCTTTCTTGAATAGTCTGGATGATTTGTATCATACAAACAAGGTTCGTCGTCGTCGTTGTCGTCAGGCTATACTTGTCCACTACTGGACATAACCCTCCTCTAATGAGCGCCATAGCGCCCTGTCTTCAGCTTGCGGCATCCAGCATCTGCCTGCAGTTTTTCGCAGATCGTCATCCCACCTTGTCGGAGGGCGTTCTACACTACGTTTGCCGAGTCGCGGTCTCCACTTAAGAACACGTTTACTCCAACGGTTGTCGGTTCTTCGCGAGATATGGCCAGCCCACTGCCACTTCAGCTTGCTGATTCTCTGAGCTATGTCGATAACTTTGGTTCTCTGTCTGATTTGTTACGAATCCTATCCTTTAGAGAAACTCCGAGCATAGATCTCTCCATAGTTAGCTGAGTGACTTTGAACTGGTGGACAACAAACAAGGTTCACAGCGAAGTAATTAAATTAAATGATCTGTCATTGCAACGAAATTGTTAGTAAACACGCCTCGACGTGCACGCGTCGCACAGAAATCTGTGCCGGCACTACAACGAGACGCAGAGCAGGGCAGACACATGTCCGCGTCGCTCGTGCCTGCGCCGCAGCTTACGTAGCTCAATGACGTTCCATGCTTTACGAAATCGGCGCTACCCAGCGCTGCGCTGTGCTGCGTCACCTGCGTCTCAGTATGCGCCCTAGTCAAGCGCTAGATCAAGCGCTAAGAACTTGTTCTACACACTGTCATACGAATGAGTGACAAAGTCATTTTATGAGGGTTATTTTTTCTTTTTGAGGTACCGAACCCTCAAACTAACTGGCAGCTATTGACAGATGTATGTTAGTCTCCTGTACTTATCTACAGTACTTATAAAAGCCATAAACGATTTACTACCTATTAAGTCATTTACTATACTGCTAATTGGTTTTCGGCACTAGTTTTCGGCGACGACTTTGTCTAGAAAGGTCTGTAAAATGTATTTAATGATAAGAATTGCTCGTTCCTCCGACTGCCTAAGTAATCTCAAACGATCACGAAGGTTAAGCAACATAGGGCGCGTTCAGTGCATGGATGGGTGACCGTCTGTGACTAACGCTAGTGGCATTTTTTCGCGATTCCGTTGTCGCAAGGCACGTTTAGCGTTTGGTGCCGGCTGCCGTCGATAGATGGCAGTGGTTAAGCGAAGTCAGACGTCTTAGGACGGCTTGTAAACTCACGGCTGGACACTGAGACCAGCCACTAGTCACTAGTCTAGAATATTCTTTATTCAAACACAATGCTTAAAACAAACAATAACAGCCTACTTCTAATTCAATATTCTTTATTGTACTATTTACATTTCAAAATTGATTAACCCCCAGTTTAACATGTACACTCTGCTACGCAATGTAATTCGAATTGTTATAAAAACTACAAATTTGAGTTTCATAACTCAAACTAGAAATCATCTAGCGATATAGTAGGCGTCCTGCCCTGTAATGGCTAGTTCGTGTTTTCCACTCAAGAACCTAAGCAATTAGACAACAGAATTAAAAGGCCTTCCATATTGAAACAAACATATATACTGACATTTTCTGTGTTGAGATAATTTATGACCAATAGGCGGATTTCAAATCCATTGGTTTGTTGGGATTATTTTCAATAATTGCCGAGGAACTACGGAATGAGTCGTTTGAGACTCCTGCTTAGTAAGCAGTTACTTTTAAATTTTATTATTTTAAAAACCTATTTAGAGGCCAAAAATTCCACCCATGCCGGGATTCGAACCAGCGACCTCGGGCTATCCGTGCCAGCGCTCTTTCCAGCTGAGCTAATGGGCGACTCACCGGCATCAGTGAAATTTTGTACCTCTTTACAATATTCTCTGTATTACGTACGGGAATTTTTAGCCTTTGAATAGGTTTTAAAAAATTGTCCTTAGCACGGGTTAGGGCATTAAAAATAATATATTTTTAACTTTTCAACATTTTATTTTCATTTCATCTCCTGTCATCTCATCTTTTCTCGTCTCGTCTCATCTCATGTGATGTCATTTCATATTTTCCTCTAAATTGTTTTGAGCATTGTAAATATATTTAATAATATTATTAATGAGTATCGCGAATCATTAAAAAGAAGGTACTATTCCATTCCAGTTATACTCCTCCTCGTGATTCTCTGGATTTACCTCACCGATTCCCAGGAGTCTTCCACGAAAAAGAAAAGAAAGAAGAAAAAGATCACAGACGCAGCCGGTAGCGAGATCACGAAAAAACGCAAGAAAAAACACAAGAAAACCACGCTACCCGTCACCACTACTAAGGCAAACAAGAAAAGTAAACGAAGCAAACGAAGCAAACGCAGCAAGAAGAGCAAGAAAAGCAAAAAAAGCAGAAAAAGCAAGAAAATCAAAACGACAAAAAGCGAAGGATTTGTTAATCTCACGACTGGGGCAGAGGGGATAGGAGAAGGGAACACAACAAGCAAACGTACCAAAAAAACTAAACGGAGTAAGTCACCTACCACCGAAGAAGGCACGACCACTACTACACCTTCAACCACGGTGAGTCAAAAAAGCGAAAAATATTTTATTTCATTACCAACTTAAGGCGATTAGGGATAAGGCGATGAAAGAATATGGAGAAGGCCTATCATCATCATCAACCCATTATGTCCCCACGGAGGGGTACGGGTCTCTTCCCTGAGGGAGGTATAGGCCATACTCCACAACGGGGACCAAGTCCGGATTGGTGCAGGCCTGCAAGACTAGTGGGTGGTCTTAATGTCAGAAGTTTTTGAACCGCCCTAAGTCTTTGTCTTGGCTTAACGACTGCCATCTATCGACGACGGCCGGCACCTTGCGAAGCACGGAATCGCTCGGAAAAATGCCACTAGCGTTATGCATAGACGGTTTACCCATCCACTGAACGCACCCCGTGTTGCTTAGCCTTCATGATCGTTTAAGATCACTCAGGCACCCGGGACTAGGAGCAAGTAAAGGCTTATGTCGAGAGACAACTTGACATGTTTCAGCGCTAGTGTCAATACTAAATGAAAATAGTTTTATAGTATGTAGGCAAAAGTCAAAAAATAAAGGCTAATATTATATTATTACTAGCTGACCCAGCGAACTTCGTACCGCCTAACAGTCGATTCTTTATTTTTTATTTATTTTTCTCCCCGTAAGAACAATCCTCGTTCTTCAAGGTATATTCTAAGAAAGGAATTATCGAAATCGGTTCAGCGGCTCTTGAAATTTGCGCTTACCAACACATTCAGTGATTAATATTTATATTATAGATTACTATAACTTAAGGCGATTTGTGACTAGCGTCACAAATGATGATGATAATTTTTAGAACTTCCATTCAAGGCCTTAAATCAATTTTCTAATCGAAATCGAATAAAGTTCTAAGCCATTGATCCTAGGTCATAGAATGTAGTTTCTAAAAATGGTGGTCACAATTGTTAAAATTTCTCATGTTCACTTTTAGATAAAAACGTATTACAAAGCTGGTTATGATTTTTTTTTCAATTACTGTCGCTAGTTAGCATCCCAAAGCGCCTTAACGTTAATTTTACACTCTGGCGGGCACTTTATATTTGTCTAGAAAGTCTGTATTTATCTAGACATCTGTGCCGTAGCCCCGTTATTCCTATACTATATAAATAATTAGATACCTACACGCTTTTACTGTCAGAAGTCACGGACAAAGATATTTACATGTTTTATAATATGTGCTCTGGTGTGCAATAAAGAATATTCTTATCTTATCTTTTATTTATTTATAAAGCACTAGAATGAAAAAAAAGTATTGCAAGTAAAATTACGCGTTGGACGTGAAAATTGGACGGTTTTTTTTAAATTAGATCTTCGTATGGATAAATAAAGTTAACCATTAGTAAACATTTGAAAACAGATGTATTTAATATACAAAATGAGTACTGCATCCTTATGCCTTCATTCTGAGAAGTATATATTATAGTAATGAGAAGAAGTATATATAATAATAAATACTTCTTATAACTCAAAATATGTATTACTAATTATAAAATAAACCTTAATATTTACAAAACAAACCTAAATATAAGTATTTATAAATGAACTTATTCAGAAACTACTTAAATCGTACGTGTAAACTATTTGTAATATTATACATTATTATACAAATTATACACGTCACTTGTTTCATGCCGTCAGACATGACGGCATCCCGAGTTCTACAAACACTACAAAAGTTTTCGTAACGTTTTTACTTTATAAATTATAATATATTCTTCTCTCTATCTCAACTATTTTCAGCCCGAATTGGACATCCTGCCGCCCCTCAACAAGAAGGTGAAAAGCTGTGAAGAGTGTCCACACGTGTACTTCCCAGTCTGCTGCTCCAATGGAGTGTCCTATGTCAACGAATGCCACTTCATTTGCCGCAGAAAACAGCTGAGACGTGTCAAGATCGTCAGACGTGGCATTTGTGTTAACTTTTGACACTTCATTGTAAGTTTCGTTTATCCAGGGCTACTTATGAAATTTGTTTTTTAAGAAACAAAATTTTGGCAACTTCATTTTAAAATAACGGATCATGCTTTAAAAAGTCGTTAAGTTTGATTTTATTGCTACCCCATACATGAAGAATATACATCATAGCATCAACACCGCTCATTTTCCACTTAGCTGGGCTATAACTATGGTAAGCATAGTTATAGCCATTGGCGCAAATGATGATTGGCCTTTTTGCATCTACGTAATGAGATGATTTAAACAGCGTCCAGTGGTATCCTCACTCGCACTAGATGGGTGAAGGGACCACTCCGACGCTGTAGTGCCTGGGACATGGTTTTATAGATGGTGTAGGCTTACCCTGCACCTACACCATCCTGACAGTTTAGTCGGCCTAGCCCACAGGAAAGACTAGTCAATACGTGCGGAGCCAACCAAGCCGCGGGTTTCCTCACGATGTTTTCCTTCACCGATAGCGTATGGTATTGCGACTACAAGTTTGCAAATGTACATAACTTTGAAATTAAACAAAGTCATAGGTACATGCCCGCACTCGGGATCGAACCTGGGGCTCTCGCTTGCCAGTCCATGGTTCTACCCACTGAGCTACCACCGCTCTAATGGCGCAAATAGTGCAAGCCAAATTGCACTATTTGCGCCAATTTACTTTTTTTTGTGGTAATGAGTTTCTATTAATATAATTTCTGTGTACCTACAATAAACAATATTTTGTTCTGGTTTGAAATTATTTTTGCATGTGTAACTTGCTTACAGATAGATATCAACCCTTTTGTCCCCACTGTTGGGGCACGGGTCTCTTCCTGCATCGTAGGAAGGTTAGGCCATACTCCACCACGGGGGCCAAATCCGGGTTGGTGGAGGATTGTAAGACAGTGGCGGGTCTTACTGTTAGAAGTTATCGAGCCGCCCATGAGGCCTCTGACATGGCTTAACGACTGCCATTACATGACAGCCGGCACCAACGGCTTAACGTGCCTTGCGAAGCACGGAAGCGCTCAGAAAAATGCCACTGGCGGTAGTCACAGGACGGTCACCCATCCTGCACCTGACCGCGCCTGTTGTTGCTTAACCAAGTAACCTTCGTGTAACTTGCTTGCTTTTGTACGTTTGTATACGACAAAAAAGTTTTTTTCCGTAGCCTATTAATATCCTACTGGCCCAGGCCTTCTCTAAGACAGAGTATAGACTTAATTAAATAACGTGCCCACGGCGGAGTAGGAATTTCTAGCACTGAATTATTTAAGCACCTAAGACACTCAGGTTTCCTCGCGATATTTTCCTCCACCGTTAACAAGTGGTATAACGTCACAAAGAACCTACCTACAAATAAATAAATGTACATATAAATAATTAAAGGACTGTCAATGTCTCGAATAATTAAAAGTGGCTTTAGGTACCCCTAAACATTTAAAAAAGGATATTTTACGTATATATTTTTAGTTGAGCTCCCTTTGTACCCTTCTGAGGTGCGGAACCGGAACGAGCGAATTAACAATTGAATCCCAATTACAAGCCGGAAGTCGCCTCCGGAACTGGGTCCCGATCGGCCCGCTAACTTTTAGGGGTCTGAAGTGCCCCAACGACCTGGGGCACTGGAGGGTTATTTCTTAGACCTTTCACAAAACCAAGGACGGAATAAATAGTCTATTTATCCTTACTTGTGCATTTTAGTAAACAACATTGTAGTATTTCTTAATAATTCGCGATGCTCATACAAAGATATATTGAAGCGGGTCTAATCGCGATTATTTATTGGGTAAACTGTAATGACCTTATTTCTCGGGTAGGCCCGAGACCATGTGGCAACTGTAGCGCTGTTGTAATTACGTTTTACCTAATCAATAATAGCAGTTTTCGTTTACGAAAACTGCTATTATTGATTAAGTAAAAGGTAATATTTTATTTATTTTTTTTACAATTACACAGATCTCGTTAGCCCTATACTAAGTACAACTAAATGACTTTTGTTATAGGTGCTAACTCGACGGTAGATTTAATACAATAAATACATATATAACATCCAAGACCCGAGACAAACTAGAAAAGTTCGTTTCCTAGTTTGACCCGGCCGGGGATCGAACCCGAGACCTTCGGTTTTACAGTCAGCCTGCCAAACCGCTGCACCACCGAGGCCGTCATAACAACACTCTACGAAAACTGCTATATTGCTCTACATGAAATAATGGGGGAGATACTTTTAAATACCGCGCTGCCGATTCTGTAAACAAAGATCAGAAACTTGCGAGAAAATATCTAGTTTTGGCATCAAATACCAATTTTGAGGTTAGAATCTTGATAAACAAATAAGGCAACTTTAAAAAGGAGATGGTTAGGAAATAAAATAAAGTTAAACGGTGTACAATACGTCTTTACATTATTAAGTATGTGTCGATATAAATGTCAACCCTTTGGAGGATAGTAAGACAGTGGCGGGCCTTACTGTCAAAAGTTATCAACCCTTGGGAAGTGCGAAGTTTACGAAGTATATGCAGCTCTAAAATAATTATTCCATTATTTAAATAATTTCAATAATTGACTGTACTCGCCACTTCAGTCTACCCATGACCGCATTAGGAATAAGGTAATTACGTTTTACCTAATAAATAATCGCGATTTGACCTGTTTAATACATATTTTATCTTATTAGAGCGAAACGCTAACAAACTGAACAACAGTTTCGCGAAATTTGTAAAACGATAAAATTTAAGGCTTTTTAGCTATTAATAAAATAAAATAAGAATAACGACCGCCTTCTCTATTTTACTAGTAGTTCTGTACGAATATCGTTTAAGTTTTATTAAGGGCCATATAAAGTGTTTTGAGATCAATCAACCGATCACGTACTGATCGATTGACGCAAGCCACTTTTGGCCATCCTTATCCAGCCACTGCCAGCCATCTACCTCAGATTGCCAGGGTGGGCGCCTTACGCTGCGTTTACCGTCTCCATTAGAGTTCATCAGTTCGAGCACACTGCTAGGTACAAATATGCTAACCTCATCATTGGTTATGCCAGTCACTTTAGTTCTTTGGAAAATTGTCTCATTTCTCACTAGGAAGAGAAAGAGACTACACCTAGTCTGATACATCAAGAAGACTAGAAGCGAAACCATTCCACCTCAGAAATCGCCCCCTCTGAATATTTAGTTTTATTTATTCAAGTAACAAACAGAATGGACAAACTTATAAGGTAAAAAATAGAGTCACTATTGTAGATTTTGCCACTTCCTCAGCATTTCCCACACATAGTTAATCTTAATAATATAGATAATCGAAAATAAGAGATTACAAAGTAATTATGATCTTAAATTGACATAAATGGTAAGTACCAGCAATAATTAATTAATTATAATCATTTATTTCGGACCATACAAAATCCATATAACTTAACCTAGCCTTAAAAATTAAAATAAAATTGTAAATTGACTATAGCCTAATTTATAAGTCAACTAATCTGCATGTAAATTAGTCAATCAACGATTGATTGACTAATTCACATGCATCTGTTCAAAATGATGCCACATAGGGCAATCTGGCCTGTCAGCCAGTACCTGCAGGACTTCGCGGCCTTAGAATAATGAATTGGCGGCCAATAAGGCCGCCAATTCTTTTTTAACTGTTATCTCTGTCATTATTTTCTGGTGTGTACAATAAAGAATATTCCTAACTCAAATAAATGCTTTCACTTTCACTTATCTTAAGTACGCACATACAGTACGCTGTCCAATTGCAGTTCTGTTTTGCAGGAGATGGCTGATCGTTCTGGACGTTCTCTGCTGTTTTAAGGAGACATATTACATCAACTTCTAACCAGAATTTTTCTTACTTTAACAATCTATTAATTTCTGTCTTTCTAAGGCTTTCAGGGTAGCCCACCATCTTGCTGCACCATATAGTCACTGGAGTGTATAGCTGACAGAAGCTGAATGAGTATAGAAAGAAGCGGTATACCATTGGGAGGCATATATAGTTCCAGGGCTTATACGCAAGAATGGAACTACTGCGAAATTAAATTAGCAGCAGTTCCATCATGCAACAAGCCAATGGTACTACAGCGAATGATCGATATAGTCGAATCTAGCAGTAAACGAATACGAGTTGATTAACAGATTGAATTGCCCATAGCCCCAGTTGCCCGAGTGATCTTAAATAATCTAGGGCGCGTTTAGTGCATGGATGGATGGGTGACCGTCTATGACTAACGATATCAACACTTGTATATCCCCACTGTTGGGGCACGGGTCTCTTCCTGCATTGCATGAAGACTAGGCCATACTCCACCACGGGGGCCAAGTCCGGGTCGGTGGAGGATTGTAAGGCAGTGGCGGGCCTTACTGTCAGAAGGCTGCCTTACTATGACTAACGCAAGTGACATATTTCCTAGTGATTCCATGCTTTGCAAGGCACATTAAGCAGTTGGTGCCGGCTGTCGTCGATAGAGGGAAGTCATTAAGCCAAGTCTTAGGAGGCCTTAGGGCGGCTTGAAAATTTCTGATACTAAGACCAGCCACTAGTCTTGCAAGCCTCTACCAATCCGGACTTGGCTCCCGTGGCGGAGTATGGCCTATACATTCCTCAAGAAAGAGACCCGTGCCCCTCGGTGGTGACATAATGCGTTGATGATGATGAGTACATTGAATGGCTAGCAGCAAACAGATAAAACACCTATTAGAAGTGCTGACGAAGTTAAATTCTGGCATCTGGCGCAATTTTGAGCTCAATCAACCTTACTTTGAGTCGAGGCCCTGGAGTCCTATAAAAAGGACAACTTACAGAGCGTAAAGACATTTCTCGTAGCCGACGGAAAGGCCGAAAATGGGACTACGGAATGACTTTATCAGGGCGGTTCCTTGTTGGTTAAGATTGAAAGAAAGAAACAATAAAACATTTTTTATTATACCAACAAGACACATCACAGAAACATTCAAAATAACCAAAATAAAGAAAGAAGAAACATTAGTTTATGAAGTCGGTTAAAATTAAGCTATGATCGTTTTGGTGTTTTTCATGTTATATTTCTTCTTTTGTTTTTGTGATGTGTCATCTATTTATGTAAGCTCATTATTTATTTAAGTCCAGCGATATCAACACGTCACTCAATTAATTATGTTTTTGGTCGTTAAAAATCGGTCGGTATTTTCAATTTCTCCTCGCATGATATGATAGCAAACTTTTGTTTGGGTCTCTTCCTGCTTCGCAGGAAGGCTAGGCCATACCTTACTACGGGGGCCAAGTCCGGGTTGGTGGAGGATTGTAAGGCAGTAGCGGGCCTTACAGTCAGAAGTTATCAAGCCGCCCATAAGGCCTATGACATGACATGGCTTAAGGACATTTCGCGTATTTTTCTGAAAGTAATCTCTACTAATCAAAAGCATGTTTTGTCATTAAGAATCATCGCAGTGTTGATTTGCATAAGTATCAAAGACCTGTCAGAATTTAAATTTCGAGAAGAACATTTTTTTGGGTTACTTAAGAGTAACCCATCACGATCCATACCAAGAGAGATCTCGGCATGTGGCCGCCCTAATTTACTTGTCCATTTACACAAATAAACACTAGCTAGACAGACTAAGCTTTTGAATTGATTATGCTTGTAAATTTTTTATACTATCTGTGAACAGATGAGAAGCTTTTTTTTGTAAATCACGTGAAATTTCGGCAAGGAAAGACGGGACAACTGAGTGACTGAAGTGACATTTCGTCATAGAATAGGGTTTGCCACTATCCATACGAACCATCGTAACAAAATAACATGCCGGTTTAGGGTACTTTTTGTCTTATTCTCCGCTAATACCTTACTGTAGGCAAGCCTACTTTATCCCAAATAATGAGTTTATGTCACTTGTTTTATGCAACCATTTAAAACATGATTCCGGCTTTTCTTGTCAAATGCATTTTAAATTGTCTGTTGTAAAGTTTCTCAACACCAATACTACTTAAACTGCGTTGAGAATGAATTGTAGAATTTCTTGGAAGTTCAAATAAAGAGTTGTAAGCTGGTAATCCTATATTTTAAGATTTTTTCCATCCCCCATGGATGATTTTTTCCATGTATTTTTTATTCCCTATTAAATTTTTTTTCTATTTAATTTAAAGGATGATATGACCGAGAAGCTTTTTTATACAATGCGTCGTCAAATATACTGATAAACTGCGTTAGTAGTTTGGCAAATGATGTAATTGATATTCATGTCTTCTTATAAATTAAAAATAGAAACAACTTTAAGTTGGAGTGAAACTTGAACATCTCAAAAAAAATACCTTACATACAAAGTATGGAAATGCTGATATTTTTCCTCAGCTCACACTGAAATCCACATTTTTTTGGACACCAAAACCCTTTATTAACCCTTCGTCCGAAAGATGATTTTCGGACGAAGTGCTTCGACCGAAAGATGACCAAGTTATGTACACTGTCATACACTACTTTATCTACTCACATACTATACATAAAAAAATACATAAAATAATATTAAACAGAACCAAAATTTGTTTATATATTGAAAAGTTTTTTAAATGTAAAATGTTGGCGCCAAGGCGCAAACATCGAATGCGTGTTGCGTCGCCGCCAACTCGTTCATTGAAAACTTTTTTTTAGGTACAGGCTCAACTTTCTTGGTTCAGCTGAACGTTGTATGTGTGTATCGTTATGTCTAAAAAGTTATATTATTATACATGTCCACTATCGTAATATTTTTTTTTTGGCCTATGCGTAATGTTTGTCATAAGAGTTTTGTTCTCAGTTTTATGATCTTTGTATTATAGTATCAGAGTAGGTAGAATAAAAAAAAAGTCTGTTCGCGCCCTACCGTGGCTTTTTCTCCACTGGGAAAATAGTTTCAAATTGGAAGCGCCACCATCTGCCGCCAGCCGTGGGCGTAGCGTGAATACACAATGTGTTGGTAAAAACCTAAATGGCTACAATGCTGTTATTAAAGCCACACTCGTGCACTTCGTTGCAAAAACTCCTATCATTGTTACACTTTTGTATTTTTTAGCCGAAAAACGCAGAGTATTATTATTACTCTGCACACGACACAATCACTTGTCTAGGCCCCAGAGTCTAATACGTACATAGGTTTTCAATAGAATGATATAAGCACGACAATGGTTGTTATTTGCCTCAATCAAACACAAACGCAGATACACACCATGCGCAGATATCAATACTTGCATGCTTAATAATAAAATTAAATAACATATCTATTGTATAACATTACTTAGATTTAAGAATCATGGTTGTATTATTTTTCTGTTTGTGTAATAAAGCGATCTCTATCTATCTATCTATGGTTATAATGTAATGAAATGAAGTACTAAATCGTTTAAAAACAATTTATAAACAATTTAAAAGTTTTCCAATATTAGTATATGTTTTTACTAGACCAAATATTGAACTATATTATTGTTATACCTCTGTGAAAATATATCTTTTGGGGCTCTGACACCTGTATTACAGATTCTGATCTACCTCAGGAGCCAGAGTCAAACAAACGTTGTATTGGTAAACAGCTGTATCAAACTAAATTGACATATTATTATCAGCAATAAAAAAATCATTCTTTCATTCATTCATTCATTCGTTCGTTCGTTCGTTCGTTCGTTCGTTCGTTCGTTCGTTCGTTCGTTCGTTCGTTCGTTCGTTCGTTCGTTCGTTCGTTCGTTCGTTCGTTCGTTCGTTCATTCATTCATTAGGTACTCTACAAAGCAACAGCATTACTCAGACTAAACTCGTACTAACAACTCTATGGATTTGTTTATCTGAATTAAACGTATAATAGTAATATCGGAAAAAAGAGAACAAAACCTATATAAAAAATCGGCTACAGTCCGTCGTTATTAACGGTTACCGATCTGACTGGAAACCGGTTCCGTCGGGAGTCCCACAGGGTTCTATTTTGGGGCCGCTCCTCTTTATTATATTCCTAAATGACATAAATTCCTGTTTTCGTAACTCCTCTATTCTCTTATTCGCTGATGGTGTGAAAATATTCAAAGAAATCAGCGACTCTAGTGACTCCAAGCTCTTGCAAGATGATCTGCTTCTATTTGAAGCCTATTGCACCCAAAATAAACTTGATCTTAATGTGAACAAATGTTCTCTAATGTCTTTCTCACGGAAAAATACCATAATTGACTATTCGTACACTTAAAAACCAACGGCTCCAAAGAGTGGATCACATGCGCGATTTAGGCATTATTCAAGACTCAAAGTTACTATATGATAAACACATTAACCACATTGTACAGAAAGCTTCTATAGCACTGGGATTCCTAATAAGATCATGCATTCACTTCAAGAATATAAAAACTATTAAAGTACTATACTGTTCTTACGTTCGCAGTGTCCTCTAGTATGCTATCTCGGTATGGAACCCTCGTTATGCTCAATATGTTAACAGAATAGAATCTATACAAAGACGATTTTTGAGATACATACAATTTAAAACTAGGACACGTAATAGCAACTACAACCGGCGCTGCATTAGACATCACATCCTTACTTTAGAAATTAGACGTAGGATAAGCGACATCATATATATTTTTAAAATCGCTAACGGGCATGTGGACTCGGCAGACTTGCTAGCTAATATAAAATTGGTAGTCCCCTACTCCTCTGATGCACGTAGATCATTAAGATTGTATATTTCCCGTGCGAGGACTAACTATAGACAAAATTCCTTTCTTATCCGAGCATGTAAATTATTTAATTCAATAAGCAATAACGTAGACTTGTTTAATACGTAACGAGTTAATCAAGCTATTTGTGGACAAGTTTGTCGAAGCTGTGTACAACTCTGTTTATTAACCTCTTCAAATATGTAATGAAAGATTTTTTCTTAATCCGATAGTATCTTCGTCTAGCTGAGTATCAATAAAAATTATAAATATTTTTAACATTGAAGTACAACAATGAACTTTAACACAAAATTAGAACCCCCTTCATTTAAATTTAGTGCTAACTGCGAGACTAACCAATGGCTTTTTTGTAACATTTTACTTACTGTATTTTTAACTACAAGCTGTGAGATCTCCAAATATAAAAATAAAAAATAAAAAAACCCACCACATGGCATGGGTGGAATTGTTAGCTTCTAAATAAGGTTTTAAAACCCACCACCAACTAAAAACTACAACTAAAAATCACTTACCAATTCAGCGCTTGAAATTACCAATCCGCCAAACGAGGTAAAATTAGTTAAAAAGTACCGGAGTCCCGTAGCCTAGTGAGTCCACTAGCGAGCTTAGAAGATAAACATTAATAATAAACTTTGAAGCGCTTGTGTACTTTGGTAACTCATCCTAACGCTGGCACGTACGCCCGGTGGCCACTTGAGAGAGCCGGGAAGCCCTACAAAAAAAGGTTGCTGTCTTGGTCCGAGCTGCGAGTGAACATTATACCGTGAAATTTTATTTTTATCACCCTCAAATTATTTCAATAGCAGGATTGTAGAGACGGCTAATGATAATATTTTAGGAATCAGGCGTGGAAATAATAAAAACGATTGCCCTTTTCAGAAATTTATTTTAATGTTACATTTCTGAGCCACCTTCGGGTTGAAGCTGTACTGGAGAAGAAGATAGCCAAAAAACTCCACTCTAATCATCTTATCTCAAATAGTCTTATAAGAATTTACAAAACACATCTCTAGTTACAAGGAACACAAATCGAAAATAACGGAAATATAACTGCACCAGACTGGCGACAGACTACGATGAACCTTTCCATGAACCTACTCGAAGCAAAGCTAGACAGCAAAAGAGGGCCGGGCGCGTACGGCGCACCCTTTATACAGGAACGGTAACGTCATGAGATTGTTGCCAGTCTTTACGACTAAAATATTTCTAACAAATAATAACAAAACATTTATGACGACCTCTGTGGTGTAGCGGTAGCGCGTCTGCCTACCATGCAAGAGGTCCCGGGTTCGAATCCCGGCTGGAAACAAAAAAAACCCCAGGTCTTGGATGTTTACATGTTTGTGATGTCGTTGTTTCTGGTTCCCACGACACAGGGTATCCTAGTGTGGGGCCAGAAGCAATGTATGTGCCAGTATGTAAATGTTATGTTATGTTATTCAAAGCAGCCGTGGCTCCAAATGTTAGTAACAATTATTCTTATAGCTAAGCACACGCCCATTACACCGCTTTAGGTGCCAACTGCAGAAGTACAGAAACACAGAAGCAATGTATGTGCCTGTATGTAAATGTAATGTTATGTTAACTTTCGCCACCACTGGAATAATAGTTATTTGTTATACAAGAGTGCAAAGTTGCTTTTTAACCGCGTGTTCAATTATGATGACCGAGCAAGCGAAGGATTCTAAAATTCAATCACAAGCGCAGCGAGTGATTCAAAATTAAAATCCTGAGCGTTAGCGAGGGAATCAAAAGAGCACGAGGTGAAAAATCTTTGCACTCGAGTGCAACACGTAACTTTTCATTCCACCTCAGCGAGGAAATGACTAAAAAAAACGTTTACAATCACAAGATAGGTACACTTTTATTTCAGTTTAGGTATTAATTACTACATTATGACAGGTAAGTATTACAGAATAATCTTTAAATTATAACAAAATAATACTAAGGTATAATTAAGAAAATTTTAAAGTAACGTTGCTACAGTTATTTAAATTGAGTGTAATATTTTTTTAATTCACAAACTAAGTGCACACCATGTTCTAAATTCAATTTACTTTATCCTCTAGAGAATAAAAACTGCTTTTCCACTCCGATATTGAAGATTAAAATACTCTTTCCGAGACGGTGGGATGAAAAAATCATAACTTGTTTGATAATACCTTTTATAGAACATTACGCGTTATCACGGAACCGTGAGATTTTTATTTTATTTACTGATAAAACCATTTCCATCACAGAATTGTGGAGATCACTAATCAAAGGCCCAATAGGGCGCTCTGGGGTGATAACTAGCGCTGCCAATGGAGTAAAAATCGTAATTAGTTTCATAATACGTTTTACGTTTTAATAGTATCGTTGGGGCACGGGTCTCTTGCTGCATCGCAGGAAGGCCATATGCCACCACGGAGGCCAAGTCCGGGTTGGTGGAGCATTGTAAGACAGTGGCGGGCCTTACTGTCAGAAGTTATCAAGCCGCCCATAAAGCCTAAAATTATACCGTGGCATTTTTATTTTTTTTTACTGATAAAGTCATTTCAATGGAACGGATTATAATTTTTATCCTACTGTTTAGGTATCTCACGTAATTTCCTTGTATACATACATTCAAGAATATTCTAAGAGAGAGCTTCTAAACAACATTTGGCTCCGAATCCGTGAACCAAATCATCTTCACACAGAAGATAGATTGGTTCCATCAGAAGTGGGAGATGATGCCTAAAAATGTAAAAATCTCGTAGCCGATGTGTAGCTGTACATTTCTAGTAACAAACACCCTGATAGGTGCTTGTCAGTATAATAATAATAATAATAATATTGGCCTTTTTGCATCTACTTAATGAGATGATTTATATAGCGTCCAGTGGTATCTTCACTCACACTAGATGGGTGAAGGGACCAGTCCGACGCTGTAGTGCCTGGGTCATGGTTTTATAGATGGTGTAGGCTTGCCCAGCACCTATACCATCCTGACAGCTTAGTCGGCCTAGCCCACAGGAAAGACCAGTCAATACGTGCGGAGCCACCAAGCCGCGGGTTTCCTCACGATGTTTTCCTTCACCGTTAGCGTGTGGTATTGCGACTGCAAATTCGCAAATGTACGTAACTTTGAAATTAAACAAAGTCATTGGTACATGCCCGCACTCGGGATCGAACCTGGGTCAGTATATTTATGAAAATATTGTGTACCATAGGAAAATATCACTAACTTAAAAACGGTGAGAAGTTACAGTACTACACATCATAAAAGTCCCTTCGGGAATCTACATTTTCGCAGACTAGGAAGAAGTGTAACGAAAGTACCCGAAGCTATAAGTACATTCAACATGATCTTTAACCGATACGGTTAAGGTGCAGAATTGATTGCCGCAGTAGCGCTACCTATTTCGCTCACGCTAATATTGTCAAACTAATAGTCACCTGCATCGATGACGTTGAATCAACCAATAGCAACAAAGGCGCGCGGCCTGCCATAAAATGAAACTATCTGATTGGTCGATAAACTTGCCGCACATCCAATATTTGGTCATCTGCGCAGGTACATCCGCGAGACTTATTTCTTGTGTAGCACTGTAACACAATGTAAAATAATGTGTACGTCAGGAAAATCAGTAACATAAAAACTGTAGGAAGTTAACACAGTGTAAATGCTAGTAATAAACATTAAACTTTCGTTCCCCAAATTTAAGCTGGCAAAGAAACTAGTACAATGCCTGATAAAGGCCGTATTAACACCTTTTATGAAGCATTGTATACGTTCCTACGATAAGATCCCTGAAAGTATAATAATCTTGCCTAAACGCGGTTCAAAAAATGTTTCTTCTTCTTCAGGCTATATTAGTCCACTGCTGGGCATAGCCCTCCGCTAATGAGCGCAAAGTTGTGCCATCATTGGGGGTAGTGCCCATAATCCCCACGCTGGGCATGCGGGTTGGGGATCGCAGTTTGGTGGAATTGTACTGCAGGGAGCGCTGCTGCCCACCAGCCGGTTTGTGTCCCTTAGTCGCCTTTTACGACACCCGCGGGAAGAATTTGGGTTGGTGCTATTCTCTAGGCCGACACCACGCAGCCACAAGCCACGAAAAAATGTTTACATTGTGCCAAAAGGACTACCAGTATTGCATAAACAATCATGACAATGTTGCACGGAATTAAAGGCAGTATAATGCATGAGATCTAGGTTTTTCAATAATTACGTAAAATTGGTCAAGGGCTTTGAAAATACGAAGTTTGATGGATTTCTTTTGACCATTTTTGAAACGATCTAGATTTTGACACCTAGTTTATGTTGTAACGTTTATTAATGCGTTTCGGGGAGCTAACTAGCGCCATCAGTAGAAAACCATAACTTGTTGTATAATATGTTATTATCTAAAGGTGAACATGGGGAATCTTAAAGACCTACGAGTATATAGAGGCTAAAAATTCCACCCATGCCGGGATTCGTACGTAATACAGAGAATATTGTGAAGAGGTTCGAAATTTCACTGATGCCGGTGAGTCGCCCATTAGCTCAGTTGGAAGGAACGCTGGCACGGTCAGAGGTCGCGGGTTCGAATCCCGGCACGGGTGGAATTTTTAGCCTCTATATAGGTTTTCAAAATTGTCCTTAGCACGGGTTAGTGCATTAAAAATAATATAATCATGAGGAATCTTCACAACTGTGATACTTATTTTTAGAAATTACAGTCTAGAACCTATGATCAATAGAATAGAACTTTAATAGATTTCCGCTAAAAATTGGCGTTTTTGCCGGATAGTGACTAAATTTCTTGGTTGTTGATTCTAGGTTTTAGACTGTAGGTTCTAAAAATAGTTATCACACTTGTTAAGCTTTCAAACGTTCACTTTTAAATAAACACGTGTTATATCACAATTTAAGATTTTTTTTTATTGGTGGCGTTAGTTAGCACCATGGAGCACCTTAAGTCGCAGTTTCTGTGTTACTTTAAATGAACGGTGCCTTCATTATATATATTAGAAATATGCAAATTTGTAAGAAAATATCCCGAATTAGATACAAGACATAGCCAATAGGCCATTAAGAACAAAACATAACAATAAATTAAGGAAGCAAGATGTCGCAGGAAGAGTTGACGCTTTTGATACGGATAAAAAAGAATGAACCAATCAATAAACAATCGTCAATTCGCCTCCTCACGTAAGCTATCGTTAATGATTTTGGTCATCCAAATTCAATAATGAACACTATATTTAGAAGTTTCTGGCTCAATTTCATTCGATTCAGTTGATTCTCGATTCTCGTTTTGTGACAAACCTACTTCGATTTGAATGTTCAAAATTGAAACTGTATGCCGATTTCTCTAAAAGTATCAATCATACTGTGTCGTTTTATTTTTTTTAAGAATACTAATATATATGTGAGAATCTGCTAAGTTTTTTTTTTACACCGAAAAAAAATATAACAATAAAAAAAAAATTAAAAAAAAAGATATAATAAAATTAAACAAAAACACACCTTAGTTTGTTCAGTACGCGTGTTCAAATCTCGCTTCAACTCGGGATTTATCTTTCTGTATAAAGTTTATGGAGGGACCGTGAATGCGGATGACAAAAAACCGTGAAAATATGGCCAGATTAAATATAAATGCCCATGGAAATTTAGTCATTTTTGCCCAAAATATGCCCAGCAGTGGGCAGCGGTGGGCTAAGACGATGTTACCTTTCTTTGATCGTCGGTGAGAAACGCTTTGCATTATTCCTTTGGGCCAAACCTCGAGACTAACGATGGCTGGAGTTAAATAGGTCACCAGGAAAGCGCAACAAAAAATCTCTAGTACTCCCGTATAAAAAGCTGTTTTACACGTAAAATAAAGTGCTCTACACCTACATAACTTTATGAAATTCTTTGCGCATTACGGCTGAGTTTTCATGAAGTTTTTGACGAACACCCACTATAAGCGAGCTATTTTATTGCCAATTCAATCTGGCTACAGCAAGAAGTTTAGCTTATGATAATCCGAAATAACTACTAAATTTTACTTGAAGTTAACAATAACAACTTTACGAGACTGCGAGAATATAAACTGCTCCATATACTTTTTTATTCTTTTGGGGATGTATGCATACATCGATATTTTTATAAGAAACGGGGTTTTTACCACAATCATAAGTTCCACGATCGTGGTGCTTGCGTCGGTGCCAAAATATAAGAAACTTTGATTACGAACACTTCATTTACAATGTACTAATAACAGTCTGTTAGCTTTTAGAATATACCTCGGGCTCTGGAGTAGGCTTCGGTTTTGGCCGAAAGGGCACGAGTGTAATACTACTTCCTGCTCTGTATAAAACTTAATTTCTTCACTATTTCGAAAAGTTATGTAACGTTATAAATAACAATACAAAATAAACATTACCTTATTGCAATTATCTTATTCTATCCGATTGTAGCCGATGTATATTCTAAAATCTAACAGACTGTACATAATTAAGCTGAAGTGGAGCCTCTGCATTTACGTAATGAGATGAATTATACAGCGTCCAGTGGCATCTTCACTCACACTAGATGAGTGAAGGGACCACTCTGATGTTGTAGTGCCTGGGACGTGACTTTAGATGATGTAGGCTTGCCCAGCACCTATACCATCCTGACAATGGTCGGCCTAACCCACAGAAAAGACTAGTCAATACGTTCGGAGCCAACCAAGCCACGGGTTTCCTCTTGATGTTTTCCTTCACAGTTAGCAGTATTGCGCCTACAAATTTTCAAATGTACGTAACTTTGATATTAAACAGTCTTTGGTACATGCCTGCACTGAGGATTGAATCTGGGTCTCTGGCTTGTGAGTCCACTTTAGGACCCACTGAGCTACAACCGCAAGTGGAGCAGAGTAGCCATTACTCAGACATTTTGAGTTGTGCCACTAGGTGGCGCCGCTTACTAGACGTTTTACTTTAAGACAACGGTTGTGTAACCCAACACAGCCCCGCCATCTTTTCCAAGTCCCGCCGCCAATGAAAGTCCAAGCTCGAAATTGTGACAATAACTCTAAAGTATCTCAACCTTCGCCCGACCAAATGTTAAACACTTTAAGCCATCTGGTAGCCGTTGAGTATGGCCTAGCTATCATCATTTATGCTCCCTTATTTCTTGGTCGGAGCAGAAGAGAACAATTTAATCATAATCGTTATCTAAAACTGCCGCCTTACCATGAAAATTTCGTAGGATCTTTACTGTAATACGTACGGAGCCAACCAAGTCGCGGGTTTACTCACACGATGTTTTCCTTCATAGTTAGCGTGTGGTGTTACTACTACAAACTCGCAGTGGTACGTCACTTTGTAAATAATCAAAGTCATAGTAATTATATTCTTTATAATGCACCAACCCGTGCCAAGGACAATTTTAAAAACCTATTTAGAGGCTATGCAGCGACATTTAGCTGAAGTAATTTGCATCACTTGCAGCCCCGAGTACCTACTTTGCAGTTAGGTTTTTACATCAGAATGATATCGCTGTACCCACATGATTATATTCTTGGGTTGGTGCATTAAAAATAATACAATCATTGGGTACAGCGATATCATTCCGATGTAAAAACCTTACTGTAAAGTAGGTACTCGGGGCTGCAAGTGATGCAAATTACTTCAGCCAGATGTCGCTGCCTGTACGTAATACAGAGAATATTGTAAAGAGGTTCGAAATTTCACTGAAGCCGATGAGTCGCCCATTAGCTCAGTTGGAAAGAGCGCTGGCACGGATAGCCAGAGGTCGCGGGTTCGAATCCCGGCATGGGTGGAATTTTTAGCCTCTAAATAGGTATTTAAAAAGTCATAGTACCTGAGTCTCTCGCTTCCAAGTGTTCTACCTACATTCTTCTAACGATCAAAAAAAACATTTCGTGAAAGCGGACAATATCTTGACACGCAATGTTGACTACTTAAGCAAGCCCACCTGCAGTCTAGATGTATACTTTAGAAACGACCGTTATTCGATGAAGACATAAGGTGTAAAATCAATAAATGTTGTCAGATTTATAAAATTCTCTAAGGTTAACACGAGCAATAGACATAATTAAAACTGTTTTTATATGATTTTTACTTGTTTATTACGAGTAATCTCGAATGTCATCCGAGGCCACGGCACCTGAAAAAGTGCCGAAACGTCGTAAAATTGTAAATACGTAATAAACGAGTAAAATCCATATAAAGACAGTTTTAATTAAATTTATAAAAACTATTTAAACCATAACTTTAAATAGTATTTAAAATACTATCGTATTTAAAATGTTAAAAGCTTCTTTAAAAATAAAAAAAAATTCGTAGAATAAAAAAAACATATATTTATTATTATTATTCATTTCTTGACTATCTTTCATTCTTCTATGGAAATAACTGAATCGAGCTCACTGTTTGAATTGTATTGAATCACAGTGAGAAAATTAATAATTTCTTGCCAGCACAGTGGAAATGAGAACTAATCATGTCTCCTAAGGAAGCAGTATTAATTTTCAAAGCTTTTAAAAGTTGCCCGAGTGAAGATAAAAAAAAAATTACTTTGTCCATGGATCAAACTAAAAGACGTTAGATGCGTTATTCGACGTATCCGTAATCCCTTCAAACCTATTTTTTTCACTCTCAGTTCGTTCTCACTATTGTTATTTGAAAATTCTAGTCTCCTGTTTGAATTTATAAAACTACCTATTTAAGTTGTAGGTTTCAACTTGTACTTACGTGTTTTAATTTTTTTCTTTAAGAATGTATGCCAAGTATGAAGCGGTCGGGTGCAGGATGGGTGACCGTCCTGTGACTACCACTAGTGGCATTTTTCCGAGCGCTTCCGTGCTTCGCATCGCACGCTAAGCCGTTGGTGCCGGCTGTCATGTAATGGCAGTCGTTTATCCATGTCAGAAGCCTCATAGGCGGCTTGATAACTTCTGACAGTAAGGTCCGCCACTGTCTTACAATCCTCCGCCAACCCGGACTTGGCCTCCGTGGTGGAGTACGGCCTAACCTTCCTGCGATGCAGAAAGAGACCCGTACCCCAACAATGGGGGCATACAAGGGTTGATAACGAACGAAGGAATAACATAACATAACATAACATAACATAACATTTACATACAAGCACATACATTGCTTCTGGCCCCACACTAGGATACCCTGTGTCGTGGGAACCAGAAACAACGACATCACAAACATGTAAACATCCAAGACCTGGACTTTTTTTTTTTTTGTTTCCAGCCGGGATTCGAACCCGGGACCTCTTGCATGGTAGGCAGACGCGCTACCGCTACGCCACAGAGGTCGTCGCTATATATGTCACACTATCTATATTGAATATATATATTGAATGTAGTCAATATATATGTCACACTACAGGGCACAGGCATTCACTCAGCGAGAGAGTTTGGGCTAAAGTACCACGCGTGCCCACAGTGAATTGGCGATTTCAAGCGCTGAGGTATGGGAAGCATCAGTTTTCTCTCGATGTTTTCCGTCACAATTCCCTGATCCCTGGGATTTGGAACCACGACCTCCTGAATGTAAAGCCTTTTGTTAAACAAAATACAACATTATACGGTGTTTTCAAAAGCGGATTATTTGCCATTTGCTGTGAATCAATAAGATTTTTAATGATGTTTCTGTAATACATGCGTGTACGTAACTAAATAAATTACGGACGACTTGGTAAGAAAAATGTGAATGCTTATGGCATTAAGTTCGCCGCATTGTACAATTTTATGGTGCAATAAAGTATTATTAATAATAATAATAACGTTAATCAGCTACCGAGTATACCTCTATTGAACAAAACACCGTGTCTTTATAAATTAGATTTGCTCAGAGACTGCGCCAAGATTAATGTCGCAACTTTATGATGGACGGAAGCTCGATGGAAGATTAATACTTGGATCATTTTTATGCTGTGTTCCTGAGCACGATTATATTTTTTCCCGACTGTACTAGAAAGAAGGTTATGATTTTCAAGTGTGTGTGTGTGTGTGTGTGCTCTGATACGCTGTGTAGCCTTAAGGGCTTAGGACCGTTTCTGAATTGAGAATTTCTAAAAACCTATTTAGAGGCTAAAAATTCCACCCATGCCGGGATTCGAACCCGCGACCTCTGGCTATCCGTGCGAGCGCTCTTTCCAACTGAGCTAATGGGCGACTCACCGGCATCAGTGAAATTTCGAACCTCTGTACAATATTCTCTGTATTACGTACAGGCAGCGACATCTGAGAATTTCTGTAAATACTTAACAGTACAGTGCTACACAAGAAATAAGTGTCGCGGATGTACCTGCGCAGATGACCAAATTTTGGATGTGCGGCAAGTTGATCGACCAATCAGATAGTTTCATTTTATGGCAGGCCTTAGTTGCTATTGGTTGATTCAACGTCATCGATGCAGGTGACTATTAGTTTGGCAATATTAGCGTGAGCGAAATAGGTAGCGCTACTGCGGCAATAAATTCTGCACCTTAACCGTATCGGCTAAAGATCATGTTGAATGTACTTATAGCTTCGGGTACTTTCGTCACACTTCTTCCTAGTCTGCGCGAACGTAGATTCCCGAAGGGACTTTTGTGATGTGTAGTACTGTAACGCTCTATCACGCTCTTTGGCGAGAAATTCGAAGAGACAGCACTAGAGTTAAGTATTTCCTTAGCAAAATTCTCAATTCAGAAACTGGGCCTCAATGCTTTTAATTGCTTGACACTTTATATGTCGTTCGATTCGTCATCTATGAGAGTGAGACTAGATACAAAAATGTGAAAAGCTATTCACTTATCCTCCTAAGCCCTGGCGTCCCAGAAGCAGGACATTACGAATAACTTTCGTAATTCACAACCAATGATTTAGTAGGAAGTCCTGAAAACTTACTATTCCACGTCCAAAAAGTTGTTTAAAATCTACGTAGTTTTAGAAGACTTGAAGTAATTGTTACCTCCAGGGCTTAGGAGGATATATCAAAATTTATTTCATCATCATCAACCCATTATGTCTCCATCGAGGGGCCCGGGTTTCTTCTCTGAGGAAGGTATAGGCCATACTCCACCACGGGGGCCAAATCCGGATTGGTGGAGGCTTGCAAGACTAGTGGCTAGTCTTACTGTCAGAAGATTCAAACCGCCCTAAGGCGGCTTACTTATTAGGCATATTTAGCAAAATTTATTTCCACAGACGGTTTATTTTTGATTTAACAATTCATTGAAAAAAACCGTGGGAAAAGAAAGCTTTCGTTAATGTGATCTGTGCCCTATAGCGGGCCGTATAAAGGCTGCATTATTATTATGTAACAAGTAACATAATTTTCATTTTATGTATTTATATATATTTAAAAGATGCCAAGTCCGGGTGAGTCAAGGATTGTAAGACAGGGCCCGGTCTACTGGCTTAACGACTGCCATTATATGACAAGTGGCACCAACAGCTTAACGAGCCTTGCGAAACACTTAAGCGCTCGGAAAAATACCACTGGCGGTAGTCACCTGACCGCGAAAGCTGTTTCTTTACCCAAGTGATTGATTCCAATCACTCGGTTCCACTTATGGGCGGCCTGATAACTTTTGACAGTAAAGCCCCGCCACTGTCTTACAATCCTCCACCAACCCGGACTCGGTCCCCGTGGTGGAGTATGGCCTAACCTTCCTCCGATGCAGGAAGAGACCCGTGCCCCAGCAGTGGGGACATTCAAAGGTTGATTTCGGCTCGGTTACACTAGCCCACGAGCGCTTTCCGGCAGTCACGTAATATAAATACACACAGTATCATAGCTATAATGTAGATAGAGCAAGGTGTATTTCCGCCTATCAATCATCTTTAGCTACGACCTTTGACAGGTCTCGTGGCTGATAATGGACACGATGACATTAGACCTTAATCAATCAATTATGTAGCGTTAGTGCCTTTATATTTCTCTGAACGTCTATTGGAAAGTGATTATAAAAAAAACGTTATTATGAGCTTAGAGCTCATAGTTTAAACCGTGGCCTTTGTATATATAGTCAACTTGTTTAGGTACTTAAAAAATGTAAACAATCTTGATACATTTTTTCATCGAAATACACACTTTTTAAATCAAAATCTTAATACTTTACCAATTTGATTTAAAATGTAATTTCATGACACTGAAGTGTAAATAATTATGTTTATTTCTTAAGTGTGTATTTCAATGAAAAGGTTAGTCAAGATTAATAACATTTATTTAATTACCTAAATAAATGGACTAAGGTAAATGGACTATAAAATATGTTTATTTCTAAAGTGTGTGTGTGTATTTCAATGAAAAGATGAATCAATATTATTAACATTTATTTAATTATCTAAATAAATGGCTTATAGGTAAATGGACTATAATGTTTATTTCTTAAGTATTTATTTCAATAAAAAGATTAATAAAGATTACTAACATTTATTTAATTACCTAAATAAATGGACTATAAGTAAATGGACTATACGTTTATTTCTAAAGTGTGTATTTCAATGAAAAGATTAATCAAGAGTATTAAGATTTATTTGATTACCTAAATAAATAGTCAACAGGAACTCTTTTCTCTCATTTGAGTAAAAAGTGGAAGCTACCTATCTACCTATTGGAATGATTTATACAGCGTCCTGTGGTACCTCTATTCATATGGACGAAGGGACCGCTAGGACGCTGCAGTGCTTGAGATATCGATTTTAAGTTGAGATAATAATAACAATTTTCTAACAACAGAATCACTCTTCCGGGTCCGAAACTAAGATGCTGTGGTAAGCAGGCAAGAACCTCACAGACTTGGAAACGCATCCAGACTAAAGCGATTTGTTCAAATGTACGGTGGCCCCCAGTGGAGATCGAACCTACGACCTCTGGCATAGTAACCGCTAGACTAACAACGCAATCAAATAGTAGTAGTGAATGACGGAGTAATTCTGAATAAGACCCCGCGTCGCGCGCCAATAAGATCCGAATTATCTCGACAAGAGCGACTACATAGTACGCCGGTTGCACCGAAGAATGTTCGTACGACGTCAAAGTTATTTGCTCAAGTTATTTCTCGAGTACAGAGTGACGTAGAGTTCAATTATATTGACAAATTTTAAGACCACATTCTAACCATGATTTGAAACATGGCGCTAGTTTTGAATATAATGGGACGACAAAAGGTTTTTTTCTCTCAATCTCAGCCCACAATAATCATAATCAGACCATAAATAAAGCCCACGTATAAGCGCTCGTGGCCTAGCAGAACCGAATGATTGGAATCAATCACTTAAGTTAAGCAACAACAGGCGCGATCAGGTACTGGATGGGTGACCATCTCATGACTATGCCTAGTGGAATTTCTCCGAGCGCTTCCGTACTTCGCAAGACACGCTAAGTCGTTGGAGCCAGCTGTCATGTAATGGCAGTCGTTAAGCCATGTCAGAGGCCTTATGAGCGGCTTGACAACTTCTGACAGTAAGGCCCGCCACTGTCTTACAATCCTCCACCAACCCGGACTTGGCCCCCGTGGTGGAGTATGGTCTAACCTTCCTGCGATGCAGGAAGAGACCCGTGCCCCAACAGTGGGGAGTAAAGGGTTGATATCGATATACAGCCTGACTGACAGCCAGACTACAGATTGACTGACCACTGGCTGATTTCTTAAGTTAGGCGATTTGGCCTTACTAAAAATGATAAACACAGTACACATTATTATTATTTGCGTTATATTATTTGCAATATGATAAATATATTAGGTACATGATAATAAAACGCTTGACCCATAGATTGTTTTTTCCAGTTTTTCGTCTTGATATTGTTTATATTATTTTTAATGCATATTTTAATACCCGTGCTAAGGACAATTTTAAAAACGTAATTAGAGGCAAAAAATTCCACCCATGCCGGGACTCGAACCCGCGACCTCTGGGTAACCGTGCCAGCGCTCTCCCAACTGAGCTAATGAGCAACAGTTCGGCGATCAGTGAAATTTTGAACCTCTTTACCATACTCTCTGTATTACGTACAGGCAGCCACGGTTCGGTTAGCCAGAGGTCGCGGGTTCGAGTCCCGGTCCCTAAATAGGTTTTTAAAATCTACTTTAATATAGTATTTTCTAAGGTTAACACGAGCACTAGACATAATTTAAACTTTTTTGAACTAAAACTTTCGTAAGCACAACACATTGTAGACTTTTAGTCCGGATTTACTTACGGGTGTTGTTATATCGGAAAAGTCCGACCAGGTTTCGCTCCGATTCGCAGAGCTTAATCATGGTGAGCAGAGACGGAGCTCGCTCCGTCTCTGCTCACCATGATTAAGCTGGTCGGACGGATTGATTGAGCTGGTCGGAAACCTGGTCGGACTTTTCCGATATAACAACACCCGTAAGTAAATCCGGACTAAAAGTCTACAATAATTAAAACTGTTACTATATAATGTAATAAACGAGCATAAAACCGTATAGTAACAGATTTAATTATCTACTTTAATGTTTTCTTTTTTGTGTGCACATTTTTGTGTAATATTCTTCTTATTATTATATAGGTTTATATATTTGTGATCAACTCACGCCGCCTGGACACTATAGCACGGGGCATCTTAACTTGCGACCAGGCCAAGCAACTAAGACGTGTGGACAGTGTTATTAAATCTTTTTTAATAACATTTACATACAGGCACATACATTGCTTCTGGCTTCACAATAGGATACCCTGTGCCGTCGGTACCAGAAACAACGGCATCACAAACATGTAAACATTCAAGACCTGGGTTTTTTTTGTCCTCAGCCGGGGTTGTTCCCAGGACCTCTCACGTGGTAAACAGATGCGCTATTATATAGGTATTGAAAAAAATTATAAATAGAAAATAATACCAAAAAAATAATTATATTCAAGACGAGTCTAACTGCTATTATTTATTAGTTAAAACGTAATTACCTTAATTCCCGACGTTTCGGCAGAGTTGAGCATTGCTAATGACTAAGAAATACTACATACACACATGCTACATACATAACCTCACGCCTGTATCCCAGAGGGGTAGGCAGAGACAGGGACTGTACTGATACACACTTTTTTGCTAAATGAATCTTTAGTTTGAGCATTTTTAAATAGGTCTTTCGCTTCTATTTATTTTTATTATTTTGTCAATAAAAAACGTGCCCGTATCAAACAGGCTTTATAAAAATGCTTTATTGAAAGAAATGTAACTTACACGTAAACAGCTGTAAGAATGTTTGTAACAAAATGGTCCATTTGACGTAACGAGAGCATCACGATAACACCCTGTGTGCGTATTGGCTGCATAAAGGTGTCTCTACATGAATCTCAAGTCGGGAATCAATGTAATTAAATGTTTTACCATCATGATACGACCCGTTCAACGTATAATTATGTGCATCTCAATCTCATCTATGACTAACGCTAGTGCCATTTTTTTGCTCGGTTCGCGTTTGCTTTGCAAGGCAGTTGGTGCCGGCTGCCGACGGTAGATGGCAGTCGTTAAGCTTTAGGATGGCTTGAAAACTTCTGACAGTAAGACAAACTATTATTTTAGGCCGATATTCACCACAGGTTTCTGTGGAGTTTCTGACACGAAATTTGCGATTGTTCATGCTAAGATCGCAGTCTATGCTCACCTTAATGATTACGACAATAGAAATGAGGGAAAGACCCATAAGGATCTTTACGCTCAATTTTACTTCGTCGCCAGAGGAGTAGTAAAAATTTCATTACGTCTTTATACGAGGCATTTTTTAGATGCTGACTTTCTGTTGTTTTTTTGCATCTTTTTTCGTTCGCCGCTGATTAGGACAGCTCGGATAAAGGTTGCCTTGGAAAAAATAAGCACCGGTTGGTCCTTTTGAGGCACGGGACCCTAAAAATCATGTACAACATACCAATTATACTTTATGACTAGATATGGCACAACACGGAAAGTTCTGCTAAATTTTCCATTATAAATGTATACAGCCTTCGTTTAAACTAGGAATAATTACTTAATAACTAGATACATATAGATATAGAGATGCCTGTACGTAATACAGAGAATAGTGTAAAGAGGTTCGAAATTTCACTGATGCCGGTGAGTCACCCATTGGCTCAATTGGAAGAGCGCTGGCACGGATAGCCAGAGGTTGCGGGTTCGAATCCCGGAATGGGTGAAATTTTTAGCCTCTAAATAGGTTTTTAAACCTATTTAGAGGCTAAAAATTTCACCCGTGAATTTCACTCTAAATAGGTTTTTAAACTAGATACATTCAAGAAAAATATTTGCCACTTTAAGACTTTTAACATTTACATACAGGCAGAAACATTGCTTCTGGCCCCACAATAGGATACCCTGTGTCTTAGGAACCAGAAACAGTGACATCACAAACAAGTAAACATCCAAGGCCTCGGGTTTTTTTTTTGTCATCCCCAGCCGGGGTTTGTAAGTACAGTCTTTGGCACAACATTTCCATATGCATTGTAGTTTAGAGCTGAGCTGCTTAATAGTGGATTCTTTAATTTTTTTTCTATCCGTAAGAACTATCCTCGTCCTTCAAGGAATATTCTAAAAACAGAATTACCGAAATCGGTTCAGCTGCTCTCGAGATTTGTGCGTACCAACACATTCAGCGATATTTTTTTTAAATATAGATAAAGTGGTAGTAACGGAGTGGTAGGACGGCGGCCTTTAATCCGGAAGGTTGTGGTTTCGAACCCCGGCATGTACCACTAACTTTTTTTTCTCAGTTGCGTACATTTGGGAAGTTATAGATAGATAGATAGATAGAGAACACTTTGTTGTACATAAAAATGGAAATTACGCAGATATTGCGTCATTATAAGTGACTAAAAGACACTAAAAGTTGTAGTGGCAGTACCACTTGTTACTGTGAAGGAAAACATCGTAATTCCAAAAAAACTAAAACTGGATAAAAGCGCCAATATTCCAATAATATTCAATAATATCAATAATGATGGAGATCATATCAACTCTTTGCCTGTCCCCACTGATGAGGCACGGGTGTTTCCTGCATCGCGGGAAGGTTAGGCTATACTCCACCACGGGGGCCAAGTCCGGGTTGGTTAAATATCAATAATATTTTACGGATATTTCTTTACTTTCTTCAACTACATTTTTTTATTTTACTTCCAAATCAAACCCTAAATACGTTCCATGACAAGATAAAAGCCTGGAAACTTAAAAAACCATTGAAAAACTTTCGCTACAAAGATTCCGGCTGTCTCAGCCAGGGTTTTCAAAATCGGACAAAAATCCCAGCGACGGCAAATCAAAATCGTACAAAAACCTCGCCGAATCGATTTATTCGAGACACTTCTGCGTGTCACAGGATAAGTCCCAATATGATTTGCCGGATATTTCCCTCGGGGGTGGCTCGTGAGTCTCCTGCCTGAGAACAAGTTGTGCCACGTCACCGGACAATCTGACAAGTTTGCGGAATCCTGTCTAAGTTTCGCTTCGGGTTTTCAGCTGGATTGTTCCGTGTTGGGCTCAGTTTGGTTTGGGGTGCCTTTACAGTGGCGTTGGTGTGAAATATGTAAAATAACAAGTGTTTCTTATAATCTAGCCGGTCTCGAAAACCTGTCCGGTTTATCTGTTAGCGGCGGTCGTTCTTACTTTTTAATTTTACATGCACAGCTTAAGAAAGGCTTACGGAACGTACGTTTTGGCACGCTATATTTAGAAATTAATTACAATAAGTAGCGGCCATTCACAATCCGTAGGTACGGTCTTTAGACTTATTTATAGTTGTTAATAAAATTATTCTTTATCTTAAGTTTAAATTTATCAGAGCACATAAATAGTTTTTGTAACTTATCTGGTAATTCGTTCACAGTTTTTGGTAAGGCATACATCCATGTTCGTATACCGTATACATTATTAGTTTTTGGTAATATAAAGGAAGGTAAGTATATGAGATTACGTAATGTATTATGTCTTTCTCTTCTAGTCATATGTTTTTGTTACAATTTTTTCATTTCATTTAGGCTAGTTTTACTTTGTCAAATACGTTTAGGATTTTACAGTAGGTAGTGGAATAAAAATTTGTCATTCTCTTTGCATGTAATTTTTATATGTTTAGGTACAATAATTTTTAGTATACTTAGTTGTAGTCTATACAAATCATTCAAGTAGGTTTTATAGGTTTTACCATAGCTGCCTATTCAAGGCAAGGGTGCCTACGTTCAATCGATCATCAATTTACTATAATATTACACGAAGCGCTCGTGGCCTAGTCGAACCGAGTGATCAGGATCAATCGCTTGTGTTAAACAACAACAGGCGCGGTCAGGCGACCGTCCTGTGACTACCGCTAGTGGCGTTTTCCGAGCGTTTCCGTGCTTCGCAAGGCACGTTAAGCGGTTGGTGCCGGCTGTTATGGCAGTCGTTAAACCATGTCAGAGGCCTTATGTTCGGCTTGATACCTTCTGACAGTAAGTCCCGTCACTGTTTTACAATACTCTACTAACCCGGACTTGGCCCCCGTGGTGGAATATGGCCTAACTTTCCTGCGATGCGGGAGGAGACCCGTGTCCCAGCAGTGGGGACATACGAGTACAAGGGATGATATCGAATACTTGATTCGTTTTGGTTAGTTTGCAAGCCATAGCAAAGTGAACATGCCTTCAGCTATCATTTTAGTATATCATACAGTACACGACTAAGAAAACCCTATGAATATGACGGGAGTACTATGAATGTTTTTCCCATTATTGTTGAAATATACATACGTTTTTCAGCGTATTATTGGCCGTAACTTTTTGTCGCTTTTGTTTTTACAACTTCAAGTAACGAATGCATCCGACATAGAACCAAAGTTATCGACATAGCTCAGAGAATCAGCAAGCTGAAGTGGCAGTGGGCTGGCCATATCTCGCGAAGAACCGACAACCGTTGAAGTAAACGTGTTCTTGAGTGGAGACCGTAACTCGGCAAACGTAGTGTAGGGCGCCCTCCGGCTAGGTGAAATGACGATCTGCGAATAACTGCAGGCAGATGCTGGATGCGGCGAGCTGAAGACGAGGCGCTGTGGCGCTCATTAGGGGAGGGCTATGTCCAGCAGTGGACTGGTATAGCCTGACGACGACAACTTTAAGGTACTGTAAACTTGAGAATACAGTTTTAATATTAAGTCGGCGGACAAAACATCATAAAAATATATAAGACAAGATAAGATTTATTAGCATTTTTGTTTTTTACAAAGGTCTTAATTAAAAGAATGAATACAAACAAAAACCCTGCTAGGGCACAACAACTTAGGACCATCTTATACTGTATTACACCATACTTTCAGGAACATTGACTTGATAACAAATAAAAAACAGACATAAATCTCTCTGAACTTAAACCTTAGTACCTAACTAAAGATTACTCGTCGAAATATTCTTGGAGCCAGTAATAACACTTTTATATTAGGTGTTTATTAAGAGCAATTATATAATACGAGCATTTATGACTAGATATGGCACAACACGAAAAGTTCTGATGAATATTCCATTACGAATGTACGCAGCCTTCGCTCAAACTAGAAACAATCACTTAAAAATTGCATGTTCAAGCGTTTTTTTTAAGTAGGTAATATTTCACGTGACCCCAGTCACTCCTGATGGTAAGCGAAGACGGGGTCTACGATGTTACGTGCTTACCTGTTAAATGCCGGTTAACTATATTTCTACAGACATCCAGGTTATAATGTCTCCGGAAAGACAGAGACACATATGCAAGAAAAATATCTGTATTTATTGGACTTTTTTTAAAACTTTAAGCCCTGTTTCACAATGTTCTAATAAAGTTACAGATAAGCTATCCGCAACCAGGGCTGCCGTTTGTTCTAAATTTAAATAAATTTTCCTATATTGCGTATGTTCGTTTATGGCTTCAAATTAAGAACAAACGGCAGCCCTGGTTGCGGATAGCTTACCCGGAACTATATCTGCAGATTGTGAGACCCTAAGCCAAACTTTTAACATTGTAAAATTAGACTAACAATGTTAAAAAACCTGACAACATTTTAATGGTTTAACACTTAAATGTTTCGTATAACAACGAAGTCATCCTACAAGGGTACTGTTTTCCATTTTGAGGCACGCAACCCTATAAATCATGTACATAAATAGATAAAAAGTTTATTTGCTATACCAATAACATACAATGTATACGTAATTAGATTTTCCGTAATGCATGTACAGAGGTTATTATCAATTTATAAGACCCTTAATTAGTTTACATACCTATGTCACTATTGCCAAATTGCGTAAATCTCTCATAAATATAAAAGGACTAATGGTAGAGGCCTATGGGGAAGGGCCTGAAGGCTCTGACAAGAATTATTAATTAATGTTCCCTGCATTTAACTAAGAATTTTTTTATAAAACCTGGAAAGATTGGATAGATCGATAGGTAGAGATAGGAATAGAGAAGACTTTTTTGTGTATAAGAAAGGAAATAACACAGATATTCCTTAACCTAAGAATAAAGACGGCGGCCTCATGACTAAAAGTGATCTCTTCCAGACACTCTTTGGACAGACTGGAGCAATATACTGGAGGAGGAAGTAGATGCACAAATAAATCAAATTATTTCAGATACATAAGAATAATACATGCTTAAATAAGAAAATTATTCTTGCCTACCATGCAAGAGGTTTGGGGCCAGAAGCAATGTGTGTGCTTCTATGTAAATGTTTGTATTACGTTATTATTAGAAAGAAAGAAAGAAAGAACGAAAGAAAGAGAGAGAGAGAGAGGAGAGAGAGAGAAAGAAAGAAAGAAAGGAAAGAAAGAAAGAAGAGAGAGAGAGAGAGAGAGAGAGAGAGAGAGAGAGAGAGAAGAGAGAGAGAGAGAGAGAGAGAGAGAGAAAGAAAGAAAGAAAGAAAGAAAGAAAGAAAGAAAGAAAGAAAGAAAGAAAGAAAGAAAGAAAGAAAGAAAGAAAGAAAGAAAGAAAGAAAGAAAGAAAGAAAGAAAGAAAGAAAGAAAGAAAGAAAGAAAGAAAGAAAGAAAGAAAGAAAGGAAAGAAAGAAAGAAAGAAAGAAGAAAGAAAGAAAGAAAGAAGAAAGAAAGAAAGAAAGAAAGAAAGAAAGAAAGAAAGAAAGAAAGAAGAAAGAAAGAAAGAAAGAAAGAAAGAAGAAAGAAAGAAAGAAAGAAAGAGAAAGAAAGAAAGAAAGAAAGAAAGAAGAAAGAAAAGAAAAGAAAGAAAGAAAGAAAGAAAGAAAGGAAGAAAGAAAGAAAGAAGAAAGAAAGAAGAGAAAGAAAGAAAGAAAGAAAGAAAGAAAGAAGAAAGAAGAAAGAAGAATAAACATTTATTGTCATGCAAGTTTTACAAGGTTTATATTACCTATAGTTACATATCTAAACAGAACTGGGCTATAAATAATAAAAAAAAAACAAATGTTGTTTATTAGGTTCTGTCAGTAGGAATGCATGACAATCGGACATACGCTCAGCATAAGCTGTTGGATATACCTATCCTAAAAACAGCGCTGATTTTCAGCGCAGCCCGTGTTACTAAACTAATACTTAATTATAATGAACTTAAATAAACTTATACTACCTATGTGCACGCAAGTAATCTTCTTCTCTATAATATAAAAATGAATCGCTGAAAGTGTTGGTAAGCGCAAATGTCAAGATCAGCTTAACCAATTCTGCTAATTCTCCTTCAATAACATTCCTTGAAGTACGAGGATGGTTCTTACGGAAAGAAAAATAAAAAAAAATTAAATTTAAAAATTTAAAGAATTATTATCCTTGGGGCGTATGTTCAGTCAATCAAAATATTGTTTCCAACTATTGATAATGATGGGATAAATTACTGGCAAGAGACGCGTGGGCTGGAGATAGAAATCCTGGTTGAGATACTTACGGGAGTGGACCGGAATCACAAGTGGTGCCGAGCTCTTCCGCCTTGCCAGAGACAAAGAAAATGTGCAAAGCTGACTGCCAACCTTCGCTGGTCGGAGAGGTACCATAAGAAGAAAAAAAAGAAGAATATAAAACCTGGAACCGACTTCAATAAAAGTCTTCAATGACAGTCTTCATAACGAAGACTCGTTTTACGTGGATTATGAGGGGCTAAATTTAACTTAAATCGGTTTCATATTTTATTCAAACAATTTTTTGGGATAACTTTTGTTTTAGTGAACTGATTTTGACAAAACTTTCTATCGTATTTAGCAAACACATTTCTGAAAACCACATTAAAATCAGTTTAACCAAACGCTAGATAATTGCGGTCAAACACATGAACAGAATCTGAAAACCTCCTTTTTTAAGTCGGTTATAAATGGTGGGCACTCAGTGTAATCTAAGCAAAGTAGTTGACTTCAAACAGAAAGTGATTACTTTTAATATAAGAGCGAGCGACGACGGCCTATATCCGTACCACAAAGAATATCAATAATATCAAATCTCGAAAGTAGATTCGTATCTTGGTGAATTATCGTGATTGGTAAATTATACATCACGGACGACCCTTCAGGTTTCAATGACTATTGTTAGTCGTAATGTATTTTACCATCTGATCAAATAAGTACCCTGCACTTAATAGTAATAACATTAATAACTGCCATACTGTTTGGGTTACTATCAAACGTAGATTTAATGATTTCAGTGGATTGTATTCTACTAATATTATGAATGTGAAAGTTTGTGAAGATGCTTGGATGTTTGTTACAAGCGTCATGCAATAACGCTTGAACGGATATGCGTAAAACTTGCAATACACACACACACACACATAAATCTTCACCAAGTGATACGTGGGATACTTGATATAACATAACATAACATTTACATACTGGCACATACTCGTACATTGCTTCTGGCCCCATACTAGGATACTCTGCGTCGTGGGTACCAGAAACAACGACATCACAAACATGTAAACATCCAAAACCTGACGTTTTTTTTTGTCCCCAGCCGGGAATCGAATCCGGGACCTCTCGTATGGTAGGCACATGCGTTACCGCTGCGCCGAGGTCGTGATATCTTAGTAATGCGTCTCGTGGGATTAATATTTTTATGTTACCGTTACCTGTTTTTAAGCCATACTCTAAGATATTTGATTCTTGCGTTGTCATGGTAATAAGAAATGTAAAAACGGGTTCCGTGTAGGGTCAAAGCCACCATTTTAGTGAACACCTGTAGGTGTATAGTAACACGTAACAAAAGACAACTGCAAAGTAGGTACTCGGGGCTGTAAGTGATGCAAATTACTTCAGTCAGATGTCGCTGCCTGTACGTAATACAGAAAATATTGTAAAGAGGTTCGAAATTTCACTGATGCCGGTGAGTCGCCCATTAGCTCAGTTGGAAAGAACGCTGGCACGGATAGCCAGAGGTCACAGGTTCGAGTGCCAGCATGGGTGCAATTTTTAGCCTCTAAATAGGTTTTTAAAAGACAACTACTAAAATTTCAGGAAATTATGTATATTGAAAATGTATTCTATACTTTCAATTTAAATAATGCAATGTTTGTTTAATATTTTCTTTTTAACTTAACAATACTGAGTTTTATTTGATATATTATTTGACACGCACAGAAGGCCGGTTTCACAGAGGACAATAACCGTAACTGGTAATGTTGTTGGACTTGAATTCATACAACATTAACACAACGGGTTTAGTAAAGAGAAGATTTTCTGCCACTAAATTCACATCACACCAGTCACACCACACAATCCAATCGTATAATTGTCAAAATTCATACTAATTGCTAACGTAAAAAAGTAAGGATTTCATGAAATATTCACACAACGGGCTTAGTAAAGAGGTACTGCTTCTATACTGCGGACCAAATCCAGATTTTTTTTACTGTAAAGTTACATAATAATTGCTATCGCAAACGTCATGATTCTGACAGAATTTAGTGTGCCTTATTAGATCCCTTATAAATGGCCTAATTAAGCACATTGAAATATTATATATTTGACTTTTTAATGTATGATTTTTTAACTATTATACGGATATTAGAATTTTGTGAATCTATCTTTGACATGTATTATTTTGTATTTTGTCTTATAATAACCTGTAGATCTCGGTCTGAAATAAAAACATTTAATTTAAGAAATCCTTTCCAGGCTGCCTAACATGGTTTGTGCAAATGGTCTAAGTGTTTTTACACGTTTTTGATGATTTTGCCTGGTCACCATAGTAGAGGTTATCCCAGTTTGAGAACCAGCGCCTTGATTATGTAACTTGCCACGTATAAATCTGTATGCAAAAATAAAACATCTAAGTACTGTTCGTACAATTATGTAGCTCACTATCACTGTAGCTTGTCAGATAACCACTCAATTACAATATCCACTATGTGTGATATACATATTACGCTTTATATCAATACGGCAGACCTAAGTAAACATTCCACTTACGCACATAGATGTACGAAGTGCTCGTGGCCTAGCCAAACCAAGTGACTGGAATCAATCACGTGGTTAAGCAACAACAGGCGCGGTCAGGTACGGGAAGGGTGAGCGTCCCGTGACTACCGCTATTGGAATTTTTCCGAGCGCTTCCGTGCTTCGCAAGGCACGTTAGGCCGTTGGTGCCGGCTGTCTTGTAATGGCAGTCGTTAAGCCATGTCAGAGGCCTTATGGGCGGCTTGATAACTTCTGACAGTAAGGCCCACCACTGTCTTACAATCCTCCACCAACCCGGACTTGGCCCCCGTGGTGGAGTATGGCCTAACCTTCCTGCGATGTAGGAAGAGACCCGTGCCCCAGCAGTGGGGACATACAAAGGTTGATATCGATGATAACGATAACATAGATGTACACGTGAAAAGTTACATAATCAAGGCGCAGAACCTAAATTTAACTAGTCGAGAAACAACAATGAGGTACTATAACGGAACAGACCACCCAACATTACCTAGTCTACGTTTCAGCAAATAGTTCGCGACAAATGAGTCGCTCCTTCTACTTGTTGCACGCCATCTGTTAGGGGACCCAGTAAAACATGTCTTGGACCTTTGCAACATGTAGAACGCCATGCCATTACATTTATTTCGTCGTCGTCGTCAGGCTATTCTAGTCCTCAGCTGGACATAGCCCTCCCCTAAAGAGCGCCACGTTGTGCTATCTTAGGGGATAATGCCCATAATCCCCACGCTGGGCATGCGAGTTGGGGATCGCAGTTCGGTGGAATTGTATTGCAGGAGGCGCTGCTGTCCTCCCCCCGGTTTGTGTCCCTTAGTCGCCTTTTACGACACCCGCGGGAAGAATTGGGTTGGTGCTATTCTCACACAGCAGGTGTTACACTTATTTATTGACCTTTAACTCCGAACTTGAATAATCCAGCCGACGCTCCCTAAAATCCCCACCTTAAATCTATGCAACTAGGGAGCGTCTGCTGAATTTGTTGAAGCCAACTAATCATGCCTAGAAGCGATATCCTTTCAAGAATAAGGTGATAGATGACTCCATTACCATTACTGACCTAACTTCATACTTGAATTATCCAGTAGAGATGAGATTACATGGCCTCTGCACTTAAATGTTAAGATGATTTATGCTGTATCCAGTTACACACATATAAAATAACATTAACATAATATTTACATCCAAGCACATACTTTGATTCTGGCCCCACACTAGGACACCCTCTGCCGTGGGAACCAGAAATAACGACATCACAAACATGTAAGCATCCAAGACCTGGGTTTTTTTTATCACCAGCCGGGATTCGAACTCGGGACCTCTTGCATGGTAGGCAGACGCGCTACCGCTACGCCACAGAGGTCGTCAGTGCCGTCTTCACAAGTTGGATGAAGGCACCACTCTTTATCCAACTAGTCCATCCCTGTTTGGTAAACGATTGGCATTCCTATCGCTTAGAACGATCTCTCCTAGACAACGTGTAACGTACGTTGTCCTAGAATCCAAGAGAGTAAGCACTAGCTGTCACAAGCACGTGGCTTACATTGAAATCCTCCCAATTCCAAGGTACCAAGGTATCCTACCTATAAATCTTGTTTGGCGTATCAGTTACGTCTGCTCACTGGGACAGTCTGTTGATTAATGCTTACACTCCTTCACTCTCAGTGGGACTAGGTTGACAGTGACAGAACGCAAAATAACGTCGGTAATTCGGCTATCTCAGAGATCTACAGTCGACAGCAACATTGGGCCTTTACATTTTCGTAGCAAAGTCATCCTTAACGTTTTTTTTATTGTATTGTATTGCTTTATTTCCGATATATAATAATCCATAGGTTGTTAGTAAAATGACTTTCAATTTAAAACTAAATAATAATATGTTAGTGAGATCACAAGCCATACCTTAATTCTAAGTTAAAAATTAAATTAACTTAAACTTAAATTTTGGGGTAGAAATCTATTTTTTTTTTAACATCTCCAAATTTATACTTTGGTTTACACAAGTGCGAGTGCGAGTATTATAGAACAGTTTACACTATTTAATTGTACTAAACTGACAGTAAGGCCCGTCACTGTCTTACAATCCTCCACCAACCCGGACTTGGGCCCTGTGGTGGAGTATGGCCTAACCTTCCTACGATGCGGAAAGAGACCCGTGCCCCAGCAGTGAGAACATATAAGGGTTGATATCACCAATTGTACTAAACTGTCAATACTAAATTTTGTACAAATTATGCGTAACTTAAGGTTTCGGATTGTTTTTATTGTTAGTACATTACTCCCTTAATTTACATTTAAGCACTTACCTATGCTATGTCAGAGGCCTTATGGTTTGAAACCATAAGGCCTCTGGCATAGGTCTTATGGGTGGTTTGATACCATCTGACAGTAATGCGCGCCACTGCCTTACAATCCTCCACTAACCCGGACTTGGCCCCTATGGTGCTGGACGCCTTACCTCTCTGCGATGCAGGAAGAGACCCGTGCCCCAACAGTGGGGACATAAAAGGGTTGATATTGTTATAAAAATATTGACTGGCTCACTAGGTGAGCCAGTCAATATTTTAAAAAAAATATACCAATCTGTTAGATACAGCAAGCAAAGTCTGTTATCACATACCCACATTTTCGTTGGTATTAAAATAATGCAAATTCATCTGCTATGTCATTCTTTCATTCTTTAGTGACTCTCAGATACTATCATTCTCACACACAGATACATACACACACACAGGCATACACTCGCACACTCACATGCACACACATACGCGCATCCACATACTCAAATTGTGCTTTGTGTAAGCCTACATCAACCACAAATAAGTCTTTCGCACTCTAGCGTCTACGGTGTCTCTTCATCCATCTAATGTTGACCGAAGTAGAATAGAATTTAGGCTTTTTTATGTAAGATTGACGTTTTCCACTTTGGACCTTCAACTCTAGGCAGTAAGGCTCGAAAAGGCCCGCTCACGTCCGGAGACGTCGAGTAGAAATTAACTAAATTAAACTAGTGGGTTCAGACAAATAGGGGCAGGTAGGCGGCGGGTATATGTAGTGAGTGTACAGTGCGCTTGCATAGACAAAGCGTCGAACAAACATAAGGTGAACTCAATAGCAACTCTCCATCGTCAGTTGGATTGATATCAAATAAAGAATATTCTTATCTTATCTTAAACTTTAACAAACAAAACCACTGCACACATGTGGCTTTTAAAAATTCTGACTAAATTTGCCCTTAACTTTTTAATCAGTCTGTCTGCCCTGAACTGCTTATGGACACATCATATTTTTATTGCAAGAAATTACATCCAATAGCACATGAAGTCCCTACACATGTCACATTAGTCACATTAGTGACCCTAGTTAGCACTCCGAAGTATTTTAAGAAATGCTATAACAAATGATATAACCGCGGCTTTAAAATCACCCAGCATGTGTAGTCTGCAATCCCACTGCACGCGCATTATTTTTTCACAAAATGAAGGACTATTTAATTAGAGCCTACAAAATGGACTCCCTTTGTTCAGGAAATTGTGTTTAGGATAGACTTAGAAGCTTTGTTACCAGTATGTTACCTATTTTCTGGTTACCTACAGTTTAGAGTGACTAGTACAAAGTTGAAGGTCGTCAGCGGTGTGATTTATACGTTGGAGCTTTATTCTGGCGACGTGACAGTATGGGTTTTATTGATATACTTCAGATGTTAGCTATTTTGTATGCTTGTAATGTTGTATATCTTTGATAAAATAATAGAAACTGGAACGACTTTAATTGTGGCTTTATTTGTAGATTAGTATTATTAACAATAAAACAGAAAGCTGGATAAAAACGGATAAGCAAGTAAATTAGTCAGATCTGGTCGAAGGGTAAAGTTGTAATGATGAAAAATGACGAAAATCGAAAAATGTGTGACGTAATTTAAATATTTGAAAATGATAGACGAGAAATGAAAGGAACAGAAGAGACGAATTGCACTAAAACTCCAAACTTAGTCTTTTAAAATTTGGGTCCTAATTGATGATTAACGCACTGTTAGCGCCTTAATTCCTCAGTCCTGACCTGGAAAATAACAATAAACAAGTATTGCTATTTTCAACGGATCAATGCAAATCGAAGCTCAGTTGCCACCAAGAGTTGGGACATTCCATTTAATCGTTTTCAGGAGCAATCAAGCTGGCATTTGTAAAAGTCTTTCACTCCTCCATTTAGTTCATTTTACGCTTTTCAATCGTCCGGCACTGAGTCTCTAGTAAAAAAACGCTTTTCAGTAGCAGCCAGAGCTTGCAGCGTTGTTTGATACACAATCACGCGTGACGGAAGTACTGATTTGGACGGTTGACATGTATGTATAAGTTAATAGATTTTTTCTACGGCAGATAGACTATTCCATACTTTATTGCACAACCAGAAATGATAGTTTTCTCACATTTTTTCTATTTATATTAATTTTATTAAAACGATTGCAGCCTTGTTTGATACACAATCACATGAAAAAGTAAATACGGATTTCGATGCTTGACATAAGTTAATACATTTTTATTTAAGTACATTTATTTTTACATTTTACAAATACATTTTTTTTTCTAAGATAGTTTTTTTGCCAATATATTTTTGTATCTATTTAAAGTTTATTAAAATCACTAGTCAAAGAAACCAACATTAGTTAGTTTTTCGAAGTGGCGCGCAGTCAGCTTATTATTGGGCATAAAGTTGCAGCTTTTTTAAAAAAAATATTTAAAATATATTAGTAATAAACCTCTTAAGGCAACTTGCGCCAAATCACTGATTAATGATTAAATAGCTCATTCATATTATTCATACAGTTAAATAATTTAACTGTAGGGTCTCGGAACGCTGATTCAACATTTGAAGCAACAAAGTAACGTAGCGCAACGATCACGCGCGGACGTCTGGTGTCCAGCGAGTCGTCCCCCCGAAACCCTTTGAGGTAGTCACCTCCGAAACCTTTTAGAGTACCGTAGTTTAAAACGTAAAACCTAAGATTGTGTGTAACCTCCTGTGTAAACCATTGTACGTGTACTAAATTGAATACAGACTTATAACCTTTAAATTGCAACCTTCTGATATATTATTTATGATCATCACATCCACATTAAACCCCTACTTTCCCCCAAATAACTATGGATAGCTCTGCCCGGCACACTGACCTCTTGTTCGTGGCAAAGTCATGTGACTGACCGAACGCAAGCCTTAGGCATAGGGCGAGCAAGAGGGTAGTGTGTAGGGAGTCTTCAAATTTCTTTTTTGTATTTAACCGTACCTATCTAGCATATAAGAAAACTTTAATTTGTAAAACCAAGAGCATCTGCTAACAAACTGTTATGCAGTTTGGCAGAAACGCACTTCTGTATTTTTTGGTATGTTTGTTTGAATAGATGTCTTCAGTCAATCAACCAAATGTCATGATGGAACACGTAGTAGATATTATTCACTGTATAGAGCCTCTAAATTAACAGATAAATAATGCTATAATGCAGCGTTAGCACAAGGCGGCCTTACCATGACATTATTATTGCTGTAGTTGTCTGCTATTTAACTTTATTCTAATAAATAAGATAGGTGTCGTACTTCGAATTATCGTAATGACTTAGGAATTGTACTTTTACGAAACTCGGCCCAGTAAGGTAATATCGCCCCACGTTGGGCGCCAATGGAATGTTTTATATCTTTTATAATAAAAATAATAAACACTGGAACGATTTCAGGTGTTGTTTTATTCTTCTTCTTCAGGCTATATTATTCCACTGCTGGACAAAGCCCTCCCCTAATGAGCGCCACAGCGCAAGGTTGTGCTATCAATGGGGGGGTAATGCCCATAATCCCCACGCTGGGCATGCGGGTTGGGGATCGCAGTTTGGTGGAATTGTACTGCAGGGGGTGCTGCTGCCCACCCCCTGGTTTGTGTTCCTTAGTGGCCTTTTACGACACCCGCGGGAAGAATTTGGATTGGTGCTATTCTCTAGGGCGACACCACACAGCACGTTGTTTTATTTGTAGATAGTTATTTTATAATAAAACAGAAAAAACTGGATAAAAACGGATAAGTAGGTAAAATCGTCAGATCTGGTCGAAGGGTATATTTGTAATAATGAAAAATGAGGGAAATCGAAAAAAGTGTGACGTAATTTAAATATTTGAAAATGATATATAGAAAATGAAATAAAAATGGTGTAAAGAGGTTTGCACCGTTACAACCTTTATAGTTCATTCTGAAAACAGGCATACGAGGGCTGCTACTTATGTATGCGGAATAGAAAAAATAAACAAATGTATATGGCTAAATATGCTTTTATTGTTTTTCAAAGTATTCACCATGATCGATGCACTTTTGCATTCGATGAAACCAATTTCTAAAACACTTTTTCCACTCTGATTGAGGTATCTCCAAAACGTGCTGTTTGAACGCATCTACGGCATCTTCACGGGTCGAAAATCGTTGACCACGTAATTTATTCTTTACATTTGGGAATAAATAGAAATCATTGGGAGCCAAATCAGGGCTGTACGGTGGATGACCCACTATTTTTTGACCACCCAAAAATGTAGTTGTTTCCTGAGATGTATGACAGCTGGCATTGTCATGGTGAAGTATGATTCTGCGACGCTGGTTGTTTTGGCGTATTTCTTCAAATACTTCCGGCAAACAAATGGTCGTGTACCACTCCGAATTAACCGTTCTGCGATTCCCCAGTAGTATTGTAGCCACATGGCCATTAATAACAAAAAAGCAGGCCACCATTTGCTTTACAGTGCTTTTTGCACGAGCCACTTTCGTAGGGTTCGGCTCATTTTGAAACACCCAAACTGTTGATTGTTGTTTAGTTTTTAGATCGTACGCGTAGATCGAGGATTCGTCACCTGTGTAGATATAATAAACAGATTTTGAGTCGCCTCCGTTGAATTTTTTTAAGGTTTTCTTGCACCATTCGACGCGAGCATCTTTTTGATCCTGAGTTAAGTTGTGCGGGATCCAACGCGAACAAATTTTTTTTACAGACTAATGTTCATGTAATATCCTATGAATGCTCGTCATACATATGCTCAGAATAGCGTCTATCTCGCGATACGTAACATGGCGGTCTTGCATTATTAGTTTTCGCACAGCTTCAATATTTTGTGGCACAACCACCGATTTCGGGCGACCTTCTTTAACTTCGTCCGTGAGCTTACTGCGCCCGCGATTAAACCCACTAAAACAGTGATACACAGTCGTTTTTGATGGAACTTCACCTCCAAAAGTCGAAGTTTATTGATCACGCACTGTTGTTGCGTTAAACCACGTCGAAAATCGTAATAAATCATAGCACGAATATTTTCACGAGTGAGTTCCATTTTTTCAGCGATATGACATTTTAAACCCTACAAAAACAAAACACTAACGTACATAAGAGAAAAATATTAGCGGCCAGTATTTAAAAAAAGAACGAATTTGACCATGGAGGTCAGACATTGCGTTTCCAATTATTGGAATCCCAGATTCCGCATACATAAGTAGCAGCCTATGTATTATTGCCGAGGAGTTACGCACTATTCCTTCACTTCGAATTCCAGTGTATTTTTACTTTTTCATCTAGCCTACATGTATAATGTCTCACTGCAGAAAAAGAGACAATGGACTTAATTACCACGCGTGCCCACCATGGATTGGCAATATCAAACGCTGAGGTTTTTCAACACCTGAGACACTCAGGTTTCTTGATTTTTTTATTAATAAAAAAAGTACTCTAGGCACTAAAATTGTAACGCCGTAGATAAAAGTTCTGGATTAGGTCATTACTTCACGTCATTACTTCACAGTTTTTTACCACCACATTGTCTCTGATACATGTGATTTATCTAAATACACGTGTGTCTATCAAATGAAGAAAACCCCGTCAGGTATATCAACCTACCTTAGAATTTATGACTGAAGAGCTGTTTACCGTCCATTAAAAATAACTTAGCCTCCATTTCCCAAATACATAGGGGTCATTAGGCGGAGAACGTTATCATTAACCCTTAGGGCGTAATTTTCGTTATTTATTGCACACCCTTACCGTAAACAAGATAGGAACCGAAGTTCCATTTAATTTTGTGTACCACTTTCGTGTAAATTTATTTTACAAAGAAAAATATAGGTACGTATATCTAAAGAGGTACGAACAAATAATAAGCGCTCGTGGCCTAGTAAAACCGAGTGAATGGAATCATCACTTTAGCTAAGCAGCTTACTCACGGGACGGTCTAGCTTTAGCTAGACCGTCCCGTGAGTACCGCTGGTGCAATTTTTTCGATCGCTTCCGTGCTCCGCAAGGCATGCTAAGTCGTTGGTGTTGGCTGTCATTTAATGACAGTCGTTAAGCCATGTTAGAAGCCTTATGGGCGACTTGATAACTTCTGACAGTAAGGCCTGCCACTGTCGTACAATCCTCTACCAACCCTTAATTGGCCCTCGTGGTGGAGTATGGCCTAACCTTCCTGTGATGTAGGAAAAGACCCGTGCCCAAGGAGTAAGGTTGAATCGATATCAATATTCGTTTCATTATAATAAGGCTGCCAATGTACTGCGTTATTTAAAAAATATTAATTGTAATCTTTTCCTGTTCACTAAAGAATATTACTCTGTAAGCCTCTATAATAAGATAATATATTGCACAATCCTATAAGGATATTCTCGCGTTTGTATCTCGGCAGAGTAGTCGGTATCAATTGTAATTTTAATACAAGGAAATATAAATTTAATTTAAACTCCGTTTTTTATTATTTGTACTAAGTTCATGAAGTAAATTAAAACTAGGTACTAAGTTTGATAGCGAGAAATCACTTATTTTGTTACATAAGGCATAGCTGCAAAACAAAGTCACCTTCATTAATACTAAAGAGGTAGACTTTGTTTCTAACTCGTGAGGTCTTTGATTAAAGTAACATAGGTACCTACTTTGTGAACTTGTAGTAGCCAGCTCCATTGAATTTTAAAATTCAATGGTACCTCCAACACTTTGTCCTTAAAAACGAACTTATCGTCAAAAAACCTGAGTAACTGGGGTATTTACACACCACAACCTTTGACGTCTCTACACTGCTGAGAACACACACGATGCCTCTCCTTTCTCGTCATAGAAATTTTCAGAGAAGATTAACATATTATAAAACACCATGACTTTAGGTGGTTAGGCAGACTTAAGAAGAATTCCCATTCTATTTAACGTCAGTACGATATTTAGTAGTTGTGTTACTGCTAACTTAGCAGCAAAAATGTAAACATTGATAATGGTAATTTGTAGCCAATAACGATCGAACTTTTCGTACTATTCTAGTACGAAACCCTACGAAGGGTGATTTTGAATAGATAACGTCACTTGCGAAATTAAGTGCTTCAAGACAACTTTTTAAAGAGTACGCCACTTCGTATTTTATGGCATTTTTATGGAGGTCGTAATGTCTTTAGTTTGTGCTCTGACCCGAATATCGTGAACCTATAAAAGAAGGCTATGAATTTCAGTCTACAATAGATAGACTAGTACCTAAGTAAAGACTGTTTGGACTAGATAAGCTTGAATAGGTCTGTTGTACAAGTTAACGCAACGACACAGTCTGTACATTTCTAATATTTTATTTCTATAATCAGTGACCGGTTTACATCAATATGTAAATGAAATATTCTTTAAAATATTATTATGGCCTACTGGTGAATGTATTGCGGTAATTAAGCCCGTATTCTCTCTCTGAGAGAACACATGTGACTTCTAGTGAGACGTTAAAACCTACATAAAAAATACCTCTTGGCCTACGGGCTGGGTCAAAGGAATAATTATGCGCAGCAAAACCGGATTTTCGTGGTAGCAATAAGTATAGAGTTTGCCATTTATATGATTGAAATCATTCGAGCATGAAGATTTGGTCCGAATGACATAGGAGTATGAAGAGAGCTGGGAATAGGCCTCTTTCCTTTATCGCCAACTTTGTCGGCCCTCTACCATTCTCATCTATGTGTTATCCAGTAGCGGTCAAGCGACCACTGCTGTATAATATACGGCTGTCGGTTCTTCCTTGATATGGCCAGCCCACTGCAACTTCAGCTCGCTAATTCTCTGAGCTATGTCGATAACTTTGGTTCTCTGTCGGATGCATTCGTTACGAATCCTATCCTTCTGAGAAACTAGCTAGAATGTATATCTTAACGGACAATATATTTGAAATTGAAATTGGAATTGAAAAATGTTTATTTATCACACACAGATTAGAGAACACATAAGTACTATGAAAAATTAGAGACAATATGTGATAAAAAGAATAGGGCTCAGCTAAGTGCTGTGAGTGCATGCATCATCATAGCGCTGATTTTCAGCCCGTCCTTGTTCTCACTGGAATTAAATGTAATAAAAGTTAGCGGATTTTAAAAAGAGAATAAATTCATCTCGGATTTAAAATACACAATTGACGCGTGTAACAATTATTAAAAGTCAATATTTTTTAAGTAGGCTATAAATGTCCAATTACAGGGCATATGCCTTATTTCACAGAGAGAGATTATGGCTTAATTACAACGTGTTAGTATTTTTTACTTATTATTGACCGGAATACGGATTAAATTACTTGATTTCTGTCTTTAATATTTACATAATTTACATAATGGCACATACATTTCGTCTGGATGCCCTGTGTCGAGGGTTACAAAAACAACGAAAAAACAAACATGTGAACATCCAAGACCTGGAGTTTGTTTTTGTCCCCAGCCAGGGATCGAGCCCGAGACCTCTCGCATGGTAGGCAGGTCGTCTTTAGTCTAAGATGTTCATACAAAACTAAAACAAGAAATTTACAACCTTTTCTTTCTATGTTAGAGTAATTCGGAGGCTTAACATAACTTAATCCTATCGCCATTATGTTACTTGGGCGGTAACATTAGTTTTTTATGCTAAGCGACATCATAATTCACCTACGGGTTTGAATAAAGGCTCCACGATATGAAATTAAGATTTATATTTTCGTAACAATTTATTTCGTGAGTGAACTATTCGAGGTAATTTCTACGCACCATTATTGAATAAATAAAAATGAATAAAATTTATTTCAACGTAAATAATGGACATACTGTTTGCTGAATGTCAAAGTACAATGTAGCAAGTAATTTAAAGTGCTTGAAATTAAAGTTATTGTGCGATACCTGTACATAATTGGCCTTTTTGCATCTACTTAATGAGATGATTTATACAGCGTCCAGTGGTATCTTCACTCACAATAGATGGTTGAAGGGACCACTCCGACGCTGTAGTGCCTGGGACATGGTTTTATAGATGGTTTAGGCTTGCCCAGCACCTATACCATCCTGACAGCTTAGTCGGCCTAGCCCACAGGAAAGACTAGTCAATACGTGTGGAGCCAACCAAGCCGTGGGTTTCCTCACGATGTTTTCCTTCACCGTTAGCGTGTGGTATTGCGACTACAAATTCGCAAATGTACGTAACTTTGAAATTAAACAAAGTCATTGGTACATGCCCGCACTCGGGATCGAACCTGGGGCTCTCGCTTGCCAGTCCATGGTTCTACCCACTGAGCTACCACCGCTTTTTGTCTGCACCGCCTGTACATAATATTTCTGTAATATTAATTGTAGATTTTACATTTGATTTCAACTAAAATAAGCTAGTTAGTCCAGTTTATTCGAAGGTTATCTGGAAGAGATGACTTTTTGTGATAAGGCCGTCGTCTATACTCTTAGGTTAAGAAATATCTGAGTAATTTCCATTATCATGTACAATAAAGTGTTCTCTATCTATCTATTTTTTACATACATAGTAATATGACATAACTATCAAAGGCAGCAGCTCTCGTGGCCTCTCAACAACAGGCACGGTTAGGATTCTGCATCTAAGTGAAGCGGTCGTGGCCTAGTCGAACCGAGTGATTGAAGGCAATCACTTGAGTTGAGCAACAACAGCACGGTTAGGATTCTGCATCTAAGTGAAGCGGTAGTGGCCTAGTCGAACCGAGTGATTGAAGGCAATCACTTGAGTTGAGCAACAACAGCACGGTTAGGATTCTGCACCTAAGTGAAGCGGTCGTGGCCTAGTCGAACCGAGTGATTGGAATCAATCACTTGAGTTGAGCAACAACAGGCACGGTTAGGATTCTGCACCGAAGTGAAGCGCTCGTGGCCTAGTCGAACCGAGTGATTGAAGGCAATCACTTGAGTTGAGCAACAACAGCACGGTTAGGATTCTGCACCTAAGTGAAGCGGTCGTGGCCAAGTCGAACCGAGTGATTGGAATCAATCACTTGAGTTGAGCAACAACAGGCACGGTTAGGATTCTGCACCGAAGTGAAGCGCTCGTGGCCTAGTCGAACCGAGTGATTGGAATCAATACTTCAGTTAACCAACAACAAGCATGGTCAGGTACTGGATGGGTGACCGTCCCGTGACTACCGCTAGTGGCATTTTACCGAGCGCTTCCGTGCTTCGCAGAGCACGTTAAGCCGTTGGTGCCGGCTGTCATGTTATGGCAGTCGTTAAGCCATGTCAGAGGCCTTATGGGCGGCTTCATAACTTCTGATAGAAGTGCCCGCCACTGTCATACAATCCTCCACCAACCCGGACTTGGGCCCCATGGTGGAGTATCGCCTAACTTTCCTGCGATGCGGGAAGAGACCCGAGTCTGTGGCAACCTACTAAGGATTGATATCACATCGTCTTCATCATCATATCACTTTTTACATACATAGTTATATTGCATTACATTCAAAGGATCATTCGGGAAGCAATTGAAATTAAAAAACACAAGAATTTCAAATCAAACCAAATCAAATTCATTTATTTGTGAAACATGCGTGTACATAAAAGTTCTTATAATTAATAAAGCTTCAGCATATTTTGCCGTAAAGGCGTACAAACATTAAATTAACATCTTAAAATAACGAAAATTTACAGTATTTCGGTTTTTAAGAGTTATAATTGTATTAAAATAAAATAATAAAATGTATGAAATGATCAGCATGACTGCTGAATTGAAATTCAACAGTGACGATAGTTTCAAGCTTTCGAGTATGTGGAACCAGTGCTAAATAAACACGCGCCTTATCACAGGATCTGTCTGCGGACGTCTTGAGAGTTATGTGTTGGCCCGCAGCGAAAAACTAAGGTCGAGTTGCCGGTAGACCTAATCACCTTCACCAGATTAATTGAATGTACTTCAGTCCACCCGTGACCGCAGCAGCTTAACTGCAACGCTGCCGAAACGTTGGGATGTCGGAAAGGTTTTACCTAGTAAATAATCGCGATTAGACCCTTCTATTACATAACTAAAATATGTTCTTCTTACAACATATTTTAAACTTTTGCAAGTTGTACACATAGATAATACAAATATGTGTAAATAGCAATAAATTACTACGCGATTAAGCCCCGAAAATATTCTATGTTCTTCTTAGTATCGTGTTTGTAGTCAACGAAATCGGAAAGGAAGACTAGAATAATTTGTAACTTTAGACAACTTGTGACATAAAATATCTTGTTACGATATCCGATAATGAACCGTAATGCAGCTATTGAGATCTAGTGTGCTTAAAAAAGAATTAATATGACATTATAAGTATACTTTTCCAATACTATTTCTTGACTTCTAATGCTCATACATCGTTTTTTGTTATCGGGTCATTTATAAGGTAAAACGTCAGGAACTATTGTAATTAAGTTTTAACTAATGAATAATCGCAATTAGATTTTGTATTAAGTACATCTTTTACTGTTAATGTATCTTTATCTATACATAACGTAACGTCGTCAATAACGTTACGGGTAACTGCAACAAAGGGGTTGAGCAATTGCTCAATTTAAGTACTGTTGACAGCACATTAGATTTTACGTTCGCAGAGTCTTCTTAATTTGATAACGGGTTACTTAGCAGAGTGTAAAGCTAAAACAGTTGTTAATTTTTGCCTTCTCAAGATTTTTTTTTATGTTTTTTTTTTCTGTTGTTATGTCTTAATGCTTTATAATTTCCAACAAGAAAAATCTAGACACTTTTATCGTAGAAATTCGCCGGCAAAATTTTAAAAGGTAAAGTTTCTTAATACTCTCAAGAAAATCAATAAAATGAATATTAAATTCCAACTACGAGTAAACTGGGAAGAAGTTTTCTTCCATAAACGGAACAGCTTAAGCGACAGTTTTAAGGAAATTTAGTTCAAATAATAAAATATTTTTTTATGTAGCCTGTACAAGTGCAACGGAAGGGCACAGGTCTTGTCTCAGAGAGAGAGAGAGAGAGAAAGTGTGGGCGTAATTACCATGTGTGCCCACTGCGGATTGGCAGTTAATTTCAAGCACTAAGATATTTGAGCACCTCAGACACTCAGGATGGTTTCCTCACGATGTTATTTACGGTGGTAGTATTGCGAATACCTACATATTCACGCAAACTAACGGTGAAGAGTACAAATTGAAAAAACGAGTAGGTACCAAGCACAAATTAATGGTGAAGGAACACATCGTGCGGTAACCCGCGGCTTGGTTGGCTCCGCATGTCTAGAGTAGTCATTCCTGTGGGCTAGGCCAACTAAGCTGTCAGGATGATATGATACTAGGCAAGCCTACACCTTCTAAAAACTATATCCCAGGCACTATACAGCATCCAAGTGGTCCTTGCACCCATCTAGTGTGAGTTAAGGTGTCACTGGACGCTGTATAAATCATCTTATTACGTAGAAGCACTCGTGGCCTAGGCAAACCGAGTGATTGGAATCAATCACTTGAGTTAGGCAACAAAATGGCTCCTGAGTGCAGGATGGATTACCGTCCCGTGACTACCGCTAGTGGCATTTTTCCGAGCGCTTCCGTGCTTCGCAAGGCACGTTAAGCCGTTGGTGCCAGTTGCCATGCAATGGCAGTCGTTAAGCTGTGTCCGAAGCCTTATGGACGGCTTGATCCTTCACCAACCCGGACTTGGCCCCAGTGTAGGAGTATAACATTATTAATATAAGTAATACCTTTACGACTGCCATTACATGACAGCCAGCACCCACGACTTAACGAGCCTGGTGAAGCACGGAAGCGCTCGGAAAAATGCCACTTGCGGTAGTCACGGGGCAGTCACTCATCCTGCACCTGACAGCACCTGTTGTTGCTTAACTCAAGTGATTGATTCCAATCACTCGGTTCGGCTGGGCCACGAGAGCTTCACACCGATGTTCTCACACATAACATAAACAGGTCCTAACTGAAAATCAGCGACGAGTAACTTGTTACGGTTAACTACTTCACTTCACTTCGCTTCACTTCGCTTCACTTCGCTTCGCTTCGCTTCGCTTCACTTCGCTTCGCTTCGCTTCGCTTCGCTTCGCTTCGCTTCACTTCGTTTCACTTCTTTTCACTTCGTTTCACTTCGGTTCACTTCGGTTCACTTCGGTTCACTTCGGTTCACTTCGGTTCACTTCGGTTCACTTCGGTTCACTTCGGTTCAGTTCGGTTCACTTCGCTTCACTTCGGTTCACTTCGCTTCACTTTCACTTCGCTTCACTTCACTTCAGGGGACAAGTAATAGTGTTCCATGGAAGTTATCATTATTATTTTGCTTAATGGATCCGGTGGATAATATTATATAAACCCTTCGCTCGTCAGTTTTCTTCAAGAGATTTTTCCTAAGACCGCTCTTGTTTAAGCGGGGGCGCGGACACTGATGGATGCGGCGCGAGTGAACAGCTGTGCTCTGAAATGTTACAACGTTAGAGAAATATTGATAATAGCTGCAGAAGCGACAGAAAAATAAGTATACTCTTCTGGTGACCATAGGTGTGACGACAGTATCAAATAATCAGCTTTAAAGATATTAGAGAAAAGTACATATGAAAAGTATTTAAAACATTGATTAGGTTTTATAAAAAAAATACCAATATTTTCTTAAACATTAAAATACTGCTTTCAGCCATTTTGATTGTTACACCAATAACACCGCGCCGCGTCACGCTTAGGTAAACATTTGTTTACTTTCTCTGGCTGCGCGCAGACACATTGACGTTTGATGTTTGTTTACCGAGGCGTAACATCAGATTCGACGCCACGACGCTGCGAGCTGTTTTCCCCCAGATTAAAAATTATTTTAGAAAAAATGATTTTAACCTTCGTTTAACTTCAGTTTATTACTAAAATATAGGTTTTTTTGCTAATAATGTGTTCACACCTTATGGAAGAGGATTTAAAAATCTTTCGTCATACCTATTACTTCCACGTCTATCGCAAGTGCTTCGGCAGACAGCAATGAACAAAGCCCTAATGTGTGAACAGCAAGTGATGGTGCCCTACAGTTGTGCATTGCCAATAATAGCCCAACATACACCATTGTAAACCTTAAGGTGCTTAGACCTTAAGTCTTTAGAAAAAGTGAATTTTATAAAATCTTAATAGATCTTAATAGAGAAGCTAATTTTAGAACCTACTGACAGAAACCTAGGTGGAAGATTCTAGAACTTTAAAGCAGTGTTACAAAAACAGCTGTTTTTAAATTACTAGGTTGATCCTAGGTTCTAGACGTTACTGTCAGAGTTGTTAAGATTTATTGTAAAACAAGTAGGCAGAGACTAGGGACTTGCCACTTACCACGATCCTTAGAGACGGTGGCAGTCTGTGGTTAGTCTCTGTCTACCGCTCTGGGATACAGGCGTCAGGTAAGGTTATAAATAATAGCTTGTTTTACACAAGTCATGAGTAAAACAGTATTTTTCCATAGGTGGCGCTAGTTACCACTGCCTAGAGCGTAAAAGCGTATGAACGTTTCATCGCTATCCATCAGGTCCGCCATAGAAGTATAGATACGTTTTAGATAGGTCCTATAATCCTATTCCACGATTCGTTACGGCTCCCCGCGGTGGCATGGCTTATCAGACAAAACCCGACGCGCCGCCTATTCCCCGCGTGGGCGTAGAGTTATCATCCGTTTACGATATGCTATTCCGTGATCCATTGCAATAAAAGCTTTCATTGTGCTCGACAGAGATGTTGTGCAGGGGAGATGCGTTGCCACTTCAAATCTCGCGATGTTTTAGTACATTCATTGTCAAATGTTGACGTTTTAGCGTCACAAAACGCGTGACTCATGCCATCGTTCTTTCCGGGCAAAATGTCAGAATTTGATAGTCAACATACTGGAAAGTCGTCACTTTTAAAATTGAAAACGAGCCACTTGCGTCGTCGTATAAACCAGAACTACAATTTATGGTTAGTGAGTGGTATTGCTAGTATAATTTCACAAGTGTACACATGAAGAGCTCGTGGCCTAGTTGAACCAAGTGATTGGAATCAATCACTTGAGTTAAGCAACAACAGGCGCGGTAAGGTACAGGATGGGTGACCGTCCTGTGACTACCGCTAGTGGAATTTTTCCGAGCGCTTCGGTGCTTCGCAAGGCACGTTAAGCCGTTGGTGCCGGCTGTCATATTATAATGGCAGTCGTTAAGCCATATCAGAGGCCTTATGGGCAGCTTAATAACTTCTGACAGTAAGACCCGCCACTGTCTTATAATCCTCCACCAACCCGGACTTGGCCCCCGTGATGGAGTATGGCCTAACCTTCCTGCGATGCAAAACCTGCGCCCCAATAGTGAGGACATACCAGGGTTGATATCGACATAACTCACATAACAATGCTAATTCAAAAAATAGCAACTATATAATATTATTGTGACAATTTAATTTAGTTTATGTATCCGAAATGCCTATTCTGTGAAATAAGGCCCTGGGGAAGATTGAATCATTTGCAAAATGAGTCCAGGGGCTTTCGTAAAACTACAATGCATGGTCTACTATGACAATATGATGTACATTGCATAGTTAGAGCAAAATACACACAACTGTACAACTAGACTCTGCAACGAAATGTACCTCGTATTATCATAATAAAAGTATTAACTATAATTTTATGAAACTTCACCTACGTAACACATTGACGCGTCCCACGTTAAATTTTAGTTAAAATTACCGTGGTATGCTGTCATAGTTTATCATAAAAATAGAATATTCTTTGAGTACCAGAGTCTTTCAGCTTGTGAATCTGACTGTAAGATAAGATAAGAATATTCTTTATTGTATACCAGAGCACATGTTATAAAACATGTGAAGATACAAAGTACAATTGACGGCCTTATTGCTAGAAGCAATTTAATGCAAGCAATCCAATCGAAAGCAATCCAGACAACTTTACGACGGAAAGTTGCTGAAGGAAATAAGAGACGGGTAGTCGGTGCAAATATGAATATATGAATACACTACTTATAAAAACTTAAATGACTGTTGATCGCCTTTGCGACGTACATTCAGTTGTCATAGTAAACTACGAATGGCAGTACTTTAAAACAGGCCCTAGACTAGGCAGAAAGTCGCAAGTGAGATAAAAATCTCTGAAAACTTATATCTGGAAAGTGACGAGCCACATCTGCAATTTACAAGACACGAGCAAAATACCCGTGCTTTACAAGGCACGTTAAGATGTTGGTATTGTCTGTCACGTAATGGCAATCGTTAAGCCATGTCAGAGGCCTTATGGGCGGCTTGATAACTTCTGACAGTAAGACCCGCCATTGTCATACAATCCTCCTCCAACCCGGGCTTGGCCCCCGTATGGCCTAACCTTCTTACGATGTAGGAAGAGATCTACGTAATGAAATGATTAAGAGATATATTTGAATGCGACATATTTAGAGCCATTTGGACCTGCAAAGCTTGAGAAATTGTTTTTGGATGAATAAAATTCAAACCAATACTTATTAACGTCTCTATATGCACCAATTACCTCTTTGCGACCTTTGGCAGCTACTAATAATGACACACAATCAATCGAAACTGATCCTTATGTATGTAGCTGTTAGGTCATAATTGAATAGCTACAATGAAACAACCGCAGCTGACTTTTCATGGGAAAACAGAAAGTAATTGGTGCCGTATGAATGAACTGGAAAAAGGTTTTTTTGCTTTCCTCTTTTTTGTTACTGCGGCAGTTTGCCGTTATTTGTTTCGCTTTTTTATTTCGATTCGATATTTAAATCTATGGTTTTTTAATGGCATCAGAAATGCAGCCTGACTTGTTCGAATTGTACTTTTTTGTGCGTTGGCTGAGTGAAAAAGATTATGTTTCCTTTATTGTGCAGCCGCTTTGTTTTTATATTGAACATTTTATTTTATTGTGATTTCAAACTGTTGATATTGATTGTAACAACGACGACCAGCGCCTAGATCATGTAACTTTCAACGTATACATATACCTATATGTGTGTGTTTGCGGAAACGGAATGTTTGCTTAGCAGTGTTTGAGTGGATACCTTAGACATTACAGATCACTTTAACGTCTACCGTATGTAAAGAGACGTGTCTTAAATCGAAATATGAAATGGAATTCGTACAATTGTGTGTCTCAATATCAACTGATTGTCTTAGTTGATATCGAAACATATCATTGAACGACAAAATTTTTGTAGGTATTTCGTTTAAGGCATTTAAGCAGATTTCAGGTAGGGCTGAGGTGGGTTCAGTGGGTGAGGTTGGCCGAGAATAGAAATAAGTGGAGTACTTGGGAAGGGCTTTCGCGCAGTAGTGGACGAAAATTGGTCGATTGTTTTATACGGTAGTTTTTACACGTGTTTTATAACTTGTGATCGATCTCATGGCCATATACTGCATTTTTGCATGAAGATTGTCGTTTCAGGCGTCCTCGTCCATTATTGGTTTGCTCTTATATGCATGGGTAACACTTGTTTTGTTACGTTCTATTTGTGGTGTCTCTTTTTTTCTGTTTTCTTGTATAGTTCTACTATCTCTATATTATGAAACACGGAACAGAGCTATTGCTAATCTTAATTGAGTCACTGACCAGCCTGGGCACACTGAACATGGCCATCGACCAGTCCTAATTGGGTCACCAATAACGTAGGGCACACTGAACAGGGCAACCAACCAACCTTAATTGGGTCACCAACCAGTCAGGGAACACTGAACAAGGCGATCGACCAATCCTAATTGGGTCACCTACCAATCAAGGAACACTGAATAGGACTATCGACCAATCCTAATTGAGTCGCCGAATAGGCAGGTAACAATGAACAAGGCCATCGACCAATCCTAATTGAGTCACCGTCTCCCCTTGGCACACTGAACAGGGCCTTCGAATAATCCTAAATGGGTCGCCGACCAATCAGGGCACACTGAACAGGGCCATGGATCAATCGTAATTTGGTCCCCCGCGAATCAGGGCGCAGGTTAAAGGCTAAAATGTAATTATTACTATAAAATGGTAGATTCTACTTATAAGCTGATCCCTACCTTGGGCCGGTCATGTGGGGGATGAAATAACCTCAAACCAATTAACTACATATAAATGACGGCCTCGGTGGAGCAGCGGTTTGGCACGCTGACTGTAAAACCGGAGGTCTCGGGTTCGATCCCCGGCCGGGTCAAACTCGGAAACGAACTTTTCTAGTTTGCCTCGGGTCTTGGATGTTATCTTTGTATTTATTGTATTAAATCTATCGTTGAGTTAGCACCTATAACAAAACTCATTTAGTTTTACTTAGTATAGGGCTTTCGAGATCTGTGTAATATGTCAATGAATATATTTATTTATTTAAATATTAACCGATTAAGCTTGCACTCTATCTCTCTTTAAGAAATGCTCTGCAATGGGACGGATGTAGGAGATTACAAAATAATACCGATTATCTATATAAGTAAACAGGGCCATTGACCAATTCCTGTTGGGTCACCGACCAATTAGGCCAAAGGCCATTAGGTCACCACGGCCACCGATTAGTTCTGACTCGAAAACTCAATCGTTTGTAAACATTTTCATTCGCATTGGTCTGTACCCTCTTTATGAAGTTGTAATAAAACAACTCCATTCTCAACGTCTGTTTATATCACATAGCCCATTCCGTTGTCAGTGTAAAATAAAAACTTTAAATTTGTTCCTTAGCACGGGTTAGTGCATTAAAAATAAAAAATAGTGTAATCATGTGGGTACAGTGATATCGTTCCGATGTTAAACCTAACTGCAAAGTAGGTGGTCGGGGCTGTAAGTAATGCAATTTGCTTAAGTCAGATGTCACTGCCTGTACGTAATACAGAGAATATTGTAAAGAGGTTCGAAATTTCACTGATGCCGTGAGTCGCCCATTGGCTCAATTGGTAGAGCGCTGGTACGGATAGCCAGAGGTTGCGGGTTCGAATCCCGGCATGGGTGAAATTTTTAGCCTCTAAATAGGTTTTTAAAATAAAAACATGCTAAATGCAAGACGGAGGCGTTTCCAGTTGAGCCCATTTATGTCTACAAAGCTGGAAGTAGGTACGCCACTACGAAATAAGTACGTCATCGTCTAAAATCCTGAATAAAACATGTTATTTATTTTATTTTATAAAGTGATGCCAGCAAGAGTTAAACAAAATTTACTTAGTAACAAAAAATAGATTTTAAAAAGCGACGTGCACTGTTACCCATAGGTAATAACAAAAAGCGTTATTAATAAGGTATAAAAAAAAATTGTATGAAGTGGCCAGTCCCAACTGCCATTAAATAAAAATTACTACAGTAATAATTTATGAAAATAAAACTAAGTGTGTAACAAGTTAAGTTCACCTTTTACAAGCGTTGCAAATAATATTCACATGGTAGATTTTCGTCATGAAACACACTTTTTGTCCTACGACTAAATTGTTTGTCCAATGAAGCGCTGTTTGATAAGCTTGATAAATTAATATAAATATATTTTTTTATACTGTAAACTTTTCTATATAGTACATCAGATTAGGTACTGACCGGAGTCTGCGTAGTGTGCTTTTATAGACCGCTGGGCAGCCATGTTCCATGTACCTACAATTGCGGATCATGAAAAAGGATTTAATGTCAAGTTAATTTTAATATTTTTATATATTTCTTTTATACACGCCTACCTCAATGTTTGCCCTGCTCCTGTACTCCTTACGAGCTAGCTGTAGCTGGTAGAAAATGCAATTAGCAGTCCACCTTTATTGTATTAATAATAACTTACCTTGTGAAGACTAGAATTGAGAAAGGAATGTTGCGTTGGTTTGGACATGTGGAGAGGATGAACAAAGAAAGATTAGCAAAACGTATATATTGCGAATGTGAGTGGAAGGGCTGGTAAGGGACGTCCCAGGCGGACATACATCGACCAAATAGGGGATGTATTAGCATAGAGGAAGATAAAAAGTACCCGGAACCGGCGTGCGTGCATGCAACGACTTATGAACGTTGATGAAGCGAAGGTGATCTGTCAGGATCGTGGCAAATGGGAGTCCCTGGTCTCTGCCTACCCCTCTGGGATACCGGCGTGAGGTTATGTATGTATGTGTGTAATTTTCCTTCAGCACAGAGCATATTTCGTACTGTAAACAAACGAAGCAATATTTAGACACTACAAACCGGTGACTACTTCAGAACAAACCGCGGTGCGAGCCAAGGAACACAAATGGAAAAATGGCTTCCGCGAGGCGGCATTAATTCCGTGAATAATTGCTTTTCCAACAGTGAGCGGAATGCTTTGGGGACATTAAGCTTTTGAAAAATAAAGAATTATTCGATGCTACAAAGAATTTCCTCCCTCTTATCTTGGCTCTGTCTTAAATAACAACGGAAATGTGCTTCAACGTCAGCATGAACTTGATCCCTTTAACAATTTCGCACTTTTTTCGCACTTTTACATCTGTGCTTTCTTAAATTCATTCACCCACCTACTGACCCATGATCCAATTCTCACTTTATTAGCAAATAATTCGTATACGACTTTGAGGCGTAGGTGTGACTTGAATTCTACATAAAAAGTAGAATAACAGCCAAAATCTGCATTCTAAAGGTCATGCTACCTTGTATTCGAATGAGAAAATAAATGTTGAATTGCTTGTCGAGTTGTCTCCTCTCTTTTTATGTGACATATGTCTCACCCTGGGAGCCGCACTTCATTAGAAAATAATTTGTATACGACTTTAAGGCGTATGACTTGAATTGTACATAAAAAGTCGAACTATTCTAAACGCCGTGATTCGAATGGGAAAATAAATGTCTAATGACTGCCGAATTATCTGTGAATCATACGTTCCATTTAAATGATTGTAAATTTAAAGTTGGTTGAATTTTAAAACATTTACAATTTCACTTTTAAATTGATACATTTTGCGGCAAAATATGAAATTTTGTGTTATTTTATTAACCAAAACAACTATTTAGGTATTAAATATACGGTATTAAAAGTTATAAGCACCTCACTCTCAAATCAAACTTAACCTCTTCCTTCTTTGAAATTTCCAATCAAGAAACCAACGTCAATTGTCATTGAATGGTTTCAAATTTCAACAACTCAAAGCGATCAAAAAATTCTAGCAAATTCACGTATAAGACTGTGATAATACAGGTTTTTATGCGACAAATCCTTCAAATGTTTTGTGTCTACGCTTTCAATTCGCATGGGCAAGAAGCGGCTCCCAGACCTCAGTCAGCACTTAGTGAGTAGGTACTTTGTCCACCATCTGTCGTCAGCCCACTAACAGCCCACCGCTGCCCACTGCTGGGTCCAGGCCTTCTCCCGTCGATCAATCGATATCAACCCTTGTATGTCCCCACTGCTGGGGCATGGGTCTCTTCCTGCATCGTAGGAAGGTTAAGCCATACTCCACCATGGGGGCCGAGTTTAGGTTGGTGGGGGATTCTAAGTCAGTGGCGGGTCTTACTGTGAGAAGTTATCAAGCTGCCTATAAGGGCTCTGACATGGCTTAACGACTGCCATTACATGACAGCCTGCACCAATGGCTTAACGCCTTCTCCCATAAATGCCCTCTATCACGGTCCCTTGCCGGACACATCCACGGACCTTCCGCCGACTCAACAATATCGTCCGACTACTGTATGTAGTTTGGCCAACTAATAGCTATTACATTACAGTATTATAAAAAAACCTATTTATAGGCGAAAAATTCCACCCATGCCGTTATTCGAACCCGCGACCTCTGGCTATCCGTGCCAGCGCTCTTTCCAACTGAGCTAATAGGTGACTCACCGGCATCAGTGAAATTTCGAACCTCTTTACAATAATTCTCTGTGTTATTAGGTCTAAATAGGTTTAAAAATTGTCCTTAGCACGGGTTAGTGCATTAAAAAATAATATAATACATTACAGTAGTTTAACAGTTTGTTACTGTATAAGAATCGGAAGTTAACACGTTAGAATAAGCGAGAAAAAGAAAATCTTTCACGATAAAGGTTTCATTTTACAAGATTTCCTTCAGCTAAATATTGGATATTAGGGTGCATGAAAGAAGCCTCCCTGAATGACGTACTCGACGAGCCCGTACGTCTGGTGCAATCTAAGTGCTTAGTGCGAGTTTGACAGATCCAATCGAATAACTTTACCACCGCGTTAATCGAGCATTGAGTAGTCAGAGTGCTTAGTGCAAGTTTTTTAACTACTCGATCGCGTTTAACGTAAACTCATATTTCTATGGCATCGAGGAAGCGCCACCTAGCGACAAGTATGGAAATTTAAATTTCTGAGTGCGAGTTGTAATGGTTTACGTTGAGAAGTGAACACGTTTACCAGCCAAAACACGAATAAACGCGAGTGCGAGTTGTACTGTGACAGCGTTTTGCCAGTTCGAACGGTTAACTTACTCATACTCACTACTCAATGCTCGATTAACGCGGTAGTAAAGTTATTCGATTGGATCTGTCAAACTCGCACTAAGCACTCTGGGCAACAATCAGCGAATTCCTAACAGTGATTGGCAAATCCTTTCGCCGCTAAGGCTTGCCATCGATACGGTAAGAAGATGCTCAATATTCTTCTTCTTCTTCAGGCTATATTGGTCCACTGCTGGACATAGCCCTCCCCTAATGAGCGCCAAAGCGTCCTGTCTTCAGCTTGCCGCATCCAGCATCTGCCTGCAGTTTTTCGCAGATCTCAATATGATTCAGAACAAATCTTTCAATAGATACTTCTTAGAATCCTCGATTCAAGAAAACAAGGCATTATCCGTGGTTAAAACCGCACAATGTAAACGTTCCCAACCAGCCTTCCGCGTCCCATGATCGCTGTAAGAGCCTCGATCGCGCATCATTACACACAAAACGCGTCTCCCGTGGGGCGTCTTCAAATGAAAACAATTTGTTCCACAGTCAGCTTCGAGACGTATTTAGTGCCCAGTAAGATGACTGGTTACAAAAGGATATTGGTAGAAAAGAGACCGCTTTCATAGGACTACAATTCATGATTTACTATGACATTTGATGTACGTTGCACTAACACGTTGCACAGATTAAGAAAACTGACGCTGTCACGCAATGTACCTCGATTTGTCGTACTAAACGAATTGCAGTTTTATGAAACTCGGCCACAGGGCCGTCTTTGTTGGAGTACAGACTCCAAAGAATAAAAAAGTATGCATGTGTTTCGCTTTTCTACATAGGCAAAATCGAACGAGCTATAGTAGCGATAAATTCACTATACATTGTAATACCTAGCACTATACAGTGTAACACCTAGCTAGCACATTATGAATGCCATACGTCAGAATATTTAATATTACGAACTCTATGTTACTATATGTTATTATTGCCTACTCTTTATTACATATTTGTAATTATTATCTAAATTATGTTTAGCTGTTTTATATACTTTCTTCTCAAAAAAATATCATCAGTCAACTGACTGTCCCTTCATGTTTTACGCGTGGGCTATTACGAAATCGTTCCCTTGATTTCGTCTCCTCTATTCGAGGTTTAAGAGATTTAAACGAACAATTTGGAGTTCGACGCGACTGAAGTTATTGCGAGGCTCACAAGTACTTTGAGTGGAAAATCTCCGGGCTTTTGTTTCAAATAATTTCGGTTCAATTGTACAGCGTTTTACGCCAAAATTTCAAAGAGGTATTGTGGACATGGATAACGCAAAGTTCGTTTATCACCGCTAGATGGAAATATAAAAATACTAGCTGTCCCGACGAACTTCGTACCGCCACAGAATCATTTAGAGGCTAAAAATTCCACCCATGCCGGTACTGGAACCCGCGACTTCTGGCTATCCGTGCCAGCGCTCTTTCCAACTGAGCTAATGGGCGACTCACCGGCATCAGTGAAATTTCAAACCTCTTTACACTCCCGGCATGCGAATCCCGGCATAGGCGGAATTTTTAGCCTCTAAATAGGTTTTAAAAATTGTCCTTAGTGCATTAAAAATAAAAATAGTATAATTATACAATTCTTGTTAGAAAGCTTGAAGAAAATTTACGGTAACAATGAAATTCTATTCCACGAGAACACATTACGGGATATCAAGTATCATGTCTCAATTCATATTTTTTGCGCCAAATTTCATGTAAATCCGTTGATTCGTATTTTATACGTGATTTCCTATCACAGACCCGATAGACATAGACATAATTTATTGGTAATATTCATTACAAGTCAAGACTCCGAACATAATAAAGATCCAATTTAGAAATAAGAATCAAATTAACAAATGTCAAAAAGAAAATATTTAATGTCAATATCATAATTATGCAATCTATCAGGTCAATCAATTATAGGCAAAATAATAATACATATATTGAGTAATTTACCTAATTATTATGGTAAATTCTGCTAAATAAGTGTTAAAAAGCTACGATATTACGATAAACACTCACATTGAATTTTACTTACTTAAGATTCAATAACACACGTTGTCACATTAGAAATGATTACAAAAATAACATAACACCGATATCAACCCTTGCATATCCCTACTGCTGAGGAACGGGTCTTTTTGTACATCGCAGGAAGATTAGTCATGCAGGCTAAGTCCGGGTGGTGGACGATTGTAAGACAGTGGCGGGCCTTACTGTCAGCAGTTATTGCGGCCTATAAGGCCTTTGACATGGCTTAGCGACTGCTGGTACCAACGCAGGCAAAGGCAGGAAAAAAAACATAAACCAGATTATATCCATCAAAAGCTTTGTTATAAATTAATACAAATAATAAAAACGTACAAAAAAAAACATATTGAGACTATGTTCACAATCACATTCACATTTGAATCAATTCACATTCACAATCAAAGATACCTGTCAAGTATTCTCCCTTACAACTACATAACTCCTATTTGACCCACACACGCTATTCATCGTCGATCTAAAAGGCCGTCGGGCGGTAAAAGGAAAAATTCACCCGTCCTCCACACTACAATGCCCTTTTCGGTGCCGATCTAATTGTGCTTAAAGCCATATCGAACAGAGAGAGGATGGGATCAGCACCTATACAGGGCATCCCACGGCTATGCCACATGTAGGTGCCATGAAAGTGCCATGAATATTTTAGAAATAGATAGATAGATAGGAAGGTAGGTAGGTAGGTAGGTAGGTAGGTAGGTAGGTAGGTAGGTAGGAAGGTAGGTAGGTAGGTAGGTAGGTAGGTAGGTAGATAGATAGATAGATAGATAGATAGGAGGATTGTAAGACAGTGGCGAGCCTTACAGTCAGAAGTTATCAAGCCGCCCATAAGGCCTCTGACATGGCTTAACGACTGCCATTACATGACAGCCGGCACCAATGGCTTAACGTGCCTTGCAAAGCATGGAAGTGCTCAGAAAAAATGCCATCCTGCTCCTCACCGCGCCTGTTGTTGCTTAACTCAAGTGATTCATTCCAATCACTCGGTTTGGCTAGGCTACGAGCGCTTCGTATGTAGAATACTAAATATTATTGTCATAAATGTATAAACATAGATACTTTACACTTTATTGCACACGTAAATATCACGTAGCTTATTTCATTAGAAATCTCTTTTAGCCAACCCTTGATGTGGTGATACGGACATTATAAACAAGAAGGGCAAAGTGTATGTTATAAGGCCGTTATACCTACGCACGGTGGCCAATTAACAGGTTTTAGAACGCAAAAAGTATAAAAATCACTTGGCAGATAGCGCCATTTAGTTCTAGTTTTTGTAAGTATTATTAGTTTATCTGTAATTGGGGATAGTCTAATAATTTAAAGTGTAGTAATCAGGCAAATACTGACGCTTAACGGCGCTGACTGGCATGAACTTGATTTTGTGTCTCATTTGCACGTTGTAACTTGTTACGGATGACAATTGTGTTTTCATTTGTATAAATCTCTTTAGCGGAGCATTATCAACTGCATATCAGCTATGAATATCACCGAAAGAATTAGTAAGTATGTTATTGAAAACTGCAGATTATGTACATATACAGTTTTTGTATTATTTTGACTTAATATAGTAAAATAAAAAAAGTTTCATGTTGTATCACGAGATGTTCAGTGTAGAGCAATAGCGTAGTATGTTAACTAACAATTTATAGTGTTATTTTTGCTTCCTTCGACTACTTTTTACAAAAGACTTTTTGCCTAGCTTTACAACAGACATTTTGCCTTCTAAAAACTGATAATTGACCACCGTGCTACGTGACGTCAATGAAGGCTCGTGGAGATAGTGGCGCAATACCGCCGGTGCCCCCAATTCAAAAACCCTAGAATATGCATAATATGTAAGCGCAGACTTTCGATACTCGTGTTCCTAGCATCGGACGCATTCCAAATTGTACGAATAATTTAAAGTATTTCTTTTATGTAAAAAAACAGTAATATAGTAGCACTGCACGTTCCTACGACTTTTCTTCATCTCCACAATAGCCACCCACTATAATTGGTACAATAATAATTGTTCTATTAATACTAATCTAACATAAACAATCAAACGTGCTATAAATATAACATGCATGCATCTATGTGTATTAAAATTTGCCAATTAAAAACGATGGCTCCGAACTCAGTCTCCATTTAACACTGGCGACTTGCGAATCAATCAATGCTGCAAAAAAACAAACACGGGAGACAGACTACAATAAATAACATTCGATAGGTATGAAATTCAAATTTCGAACCGAAATCGGCGCATTCCCCGTTTATCCTAAAATGACAGCCTAAAAGAATAATATTTTCGGACAAGCGTAGTATAGTTTAAAGTCACGTCCTTACCAGAAGTTAAATCGTAAGATAGGTACCTAACACAAAAGTACGCAATCCCCTAATGTGTTAAAATAATTGATAGGCAAAATTGCAAAATAAAGCTTCTATTGTACCGTGACGTCTTTGTAGTTTAGAGCATATTCCGACGATAGTGACGATACATTGAGCCCACTGGACTGTGTAATTGTCAATCAGACGTACTAAAGCACTGCTCCCTCTCCTCCAAGATACGCTACTTCTTACTGTCCTTGGCCATTCTCATCCAATCGCTACCAGCAATGCGTTTTATTTACTGAATTTCATAGAATCAGTTTCCGTGATTCTTTACTTCGGTAATGCATGAAAAAGAGATAAATGAAGACAATTTACCCCTTTCTGGGTTACATATCACCGGCTAGCTAGAAAAAAATACTATCAAGTACTAAGCTAGCCTATGTTCATTTTTTTTTAGTGCAATAAAGAATTTTCATTCATTCAATTTCAACAAGGAACCCTTACAGTTTTTCTATGTCCGTCTTTACAACTATCTGTCTGTCCGCGGCTCATCACAAATACGACAATTACTTGGCAGCAGAAATTTAGCATCGATGTATATAATAATTGCGCCGACGAAAGGGTAGGATAATATCATTAAAAAAAATTAGGTTTGTTCCGTCACCTAAATATCAAATACATTTTTATTTCTTACTTGCATCATATTGTGGTATCGTTAGATTAGTCGCAAAAAAAATCATGAATGTATAAAAACCATTTTTCTACTTAAGAAGCTATATGCAAAATATTAAGCTTTAAAAAGCATTTATTTCGGTATAGGAGGAAGACCAAACGGTGGATTATAGAAACGAGAAAACAATTAATTCAATTGCACATACAATGAACTTAAAAGGTAAACTATCACGGCTAAGAAAGCTTCTCAAATTAACGAGCAATACGCGACCAACGTAAAAAAGGAAAAAAATCGTAAAAATTCCCTTAAAATATACTTTGTTGAAGTAGTGCGCGTGGCCTGACACACTGTTGGACAGTTTTTTTAAGCACATTTTAATTGGTGAAGAAATCGGAGCACCGGGGAATAGGCCGAAAAAAATGGCTACAAATTCGCTCCGCCTCACTGGAGCGTTCATTTTAATTGGAGCACTTAGGCCACCCTATTAATTTGTCGCGGAATTCAATTACAAAATATATTCGACGTTCCTTTTGACACTGGGGTGACTTATAATATGATTTCAGCAGTTCGGAAACGCTCCCTACAGATTGCACGCATTCTGAACTGAATGAATTGAATGGTTAGACTGAAATATTAGGGTACCGTACTCAAAGGGCGTAAGTAGGACCATATTGTACTATATTATACCTATGACGTTTATCTAGTAATGTGTGAGGAAGGTTTTCTCGTGCGTCAATGTGTCGAGAACTTAAAATTGTACAGTATCTTCATTTATTTCAAACGCCAATCATGTTGACTAACAATAGCTAAATGGTTCATTGCCACGCACTCTAGAAATCTGTATAGGAATTACTGAAACGTATTGCCTTATTGTCATGGATTGCGCATTAGTTACAATTTAATTATAGGTGTTTGATATATTTTGGCGGTTGCGAACGATAAAAGCCAATAATTGGAGTTTTGATTTGAAATATAAGTACATACCTAACTAAATACCTTTTAAAACCACTTTAAGCTAGGATAAAGTGTTCTATGGTGACCGGGCATGGCAAAGCGGTGGTGGCCCTGTGGGTAGAACAATGGACTCGGAAACAAGAGAACAAGGTTCCAGTCTCATTGTGGGCATGTACTTATAAGCAGAGTTTGCATGTTTGGCAGAAAAAGGGTACTTATATCTGCTTTACAGAACTAAGGCTTCACACGCCTTAATATGATTTTTCACCGCGCATTTTTTTCCGTACAAATCTGTGATGTAATGGAAAATGTATGAAGGCGTACGTACTTGCGTAAAAAAAATTTAAAATCCGCCAAAACAAAATCGCGGCATTAACATGCGGTAAGTTGAAAATTACAGCCGAGGCGATATTACCAGCCCGAGCCATCGGCGAGGGCTATAAGGAAGCAGAGGCTGTAATTTTCAAAGTAATAATATAAATAAATAATCAAAGTAGTAATTTTCGCACGTATGTCATACGATGTTGTATAACATATTTACGAGGAAATTAATAAAACTCTGACTTTCTTATCATCACTACTTGACGACATTTTCAAATAAAAACAATACATCGAAAAGAAAAAGCGCGCGGATTTATTTTTACTTGTCCACAAATAAGCGATGCGCGCGCATCAACTTTTTTTTTAGGCAAAGGTACAAAAACAGCCAGTATTACTAATAAAGTAAATTAATATTTTTGTGTTTTTGTTACAGATAAATGGTTGTTATTTATTGTCAAAATTATTTAAATTAAAGAATGAAATGTTTATTTGTTATATTTTATTTCCCAAAGTTAATTTTAATCACAAAATATTGACCAAATTCTTGACATAAAACCTCTTTGCTGAGATTTTTAAAAGTATCGTTCATTTTTAGACGGAGTATCTTAAAACTTTATTAAAAAAAAAAACACGTGCCTTTTACATTACATTATCGCACAAGTACGTAATGAGATACATTACGATATTGAAATAGGTGTAATTACAACCACTTTACGAGCAAATATGTTATAAAAAATCTTTCGGCACTAACAATATTTTAAACGACTAATTCGATTGTGCCATATACTGTGATTTGGGTGAGAGAATCATCTCTAAGCGCTCGTGGCCTAGTCGAACCGAGTGATTGGAATCAATCACTTGGGTTAAGCAACAACAGGCGCGGTCAGGTACAGGATGGGTGAGCGTCCCGTGACTATCGCTAGTGGCATTTTTCCGAGCGCTTCCGTGCTTCGCAAGGCACGTTAAGCCGTTGGTGCCGGCTGTCATATAATGGCAGTCGTTAAGCCATGTCATAGGCCTTATGGGCGGCTTGATAACTTCTGACAGAAAGGCCCGCCACTGTATTACAATACTCCACCAACCCGGACTTGGCCCCCGTGGTGGAGTATGGCCTAACCCTCCTGCGATGCAGGAAGAGACCCGTGCTCTAGCAGTGGGGGCATACAAGGGTTGATAACGAACTTATTATGGGTAAATGCTCCTGTGAGATTTAAGGAAAAGGAGAGCAATCTGAAAGCTAACTTTAATTTAACAACAGCTTCAACCAAGGCACACTTACCGAGTGGTATTGCTTCTATTTCTTTGCAAATGTACTTAACTTAGAAAACAAAGTGAAAATTAGTACAAGCCAGGATTTGAAACCACGACCTCTCGAATATGAAGCCAGCGTTCTACTGCTTCTCTACCAGAACTACCTGTACATCTTCCATTAATGAAAGTTAATTGTTGCAAAGTTGAAGTTACTCGTGACGCAACTGAGTAAAATGTTATATATATATATGTTATCGACGCCACCAGGTTTTTTGACCGCCCCACACAGGCGCGGTAACGGTGGCGGTTTCGGACGCAGCCTATACAAGACCTTTCAGGTTGAATATAAAACTGCGATTCATAATCAGCGCGGCTGCCCGCCGCGACCGAGCTTGTGGGAGGCAGGCCACCAATATAACATTGTCAGGCTTACAGCCCTCGATACACCACTTATTAACTATAATAACTTCCTCACAACATAATCTATCCACTGTAATGTAATGTGTCATATGTCTTAACGTTTACGAAGTATCGGAAATGAAATGAAATGATGCGCACTAAATATTATGTTTAATTAACATGCGCCGGCGTCCGTTGTAGAGCGCCCTTGTGTGAATCCGAATTGCTGATTATATACTTCCATATATGATACTTCCAATAATTAAATTCTACATAAGGTATTTGAATGTAAATGTCAAATTAAATGTTCTGTGTTGTACAAAAGTTAAGCACATTATTACGGTGAAAAGTGAAAGTAAAAATGTTTATCGTTGTCGATCGTTATCAACCCTTGAATGACCTCACTGCTGAGGCACGGGTCTCTTCCCTAAGGAAGTTATAGGTCATAGTCCGCCACGGGGCTCTTCCCTAAGGAAGGTATAGGCCATACTCCGCCACGGAAGCCAAGACTGGATTGGAGGCTTGCAAGACTAGTGGCTGGTCTTACTGTCAGAAGTTTTTATGCCGCGCTAACGCCTCAGACTTGGCTTAACGAATGCCATCTATCGACGGCAGCCGGCACCAACCGCTTAACGTGCCTTGCAAAGCACGGAGCCGCTCAGAAAAATGCCAGGTTTTGTAATAGACGGTCACCCATCCATGCATTGAACGCGCCTTATACTGCTTAACCTCCGTGATCGTTTAAGATCACTTAGGCAGACGGGGCTACGAGTGGTTCCTATGTATATGATGACTACATAATTATATCATGCAAACGGCTAAATGCTCATCCTTAGTTCTGCAGCCGCAAAACCATTAACAGTCTACTGTAGTGACTGGGGTATTGTGCAGGTATAGTTGTTTAATGCAAATGTGGACGGGTCTGTCATGCGCTTGTCTATTGGGTAAACTTGAGTTCCTTAACACAAACTCACGTCTGTATCTCCGCCTAAAAGGGTGGGGGTGTCTCCGCCGCGTAAAGGGGCACTCCGTGTTTTTTACTATTTAAAAATTAGTTCAAAATGTCAAACGCACTCGAGAACCTAGTCCGCGAGTTGAATAAGTCACTAGAAGCCCTAGCGAATCGAGTCAGTGCCTTAGAAGGACGGATTAATGAGCAAAACAAGCTTATTATATCTCAATCCCAAATCATCACTAAGCTGGAGGTAGCTAAAACAACGACCAATAGCGTAACATTACCAGTGAATTCAAACCCAACTCCGCAACGGCCGACGCCAACACCAACAGAGCCGCAGCGAGTGCTGCGCCAGGCCCGCGTGAAAGCTGCAGCAAACATCAGCAACAACAAAAACCGCGCTTCAAAGAAAATCGGAGTTGCCGCGGATTCATCTATCGCAGCCAAAGCTCCGAAGACTCCCGAGGTGTGTCGATCACCCAGCCATACTGACAATGTCGGACCCGATAAGGATGCGGCCACGAAATCGGCGGGCGCTACTAAACCGACCGAAGTGCAAGACGACAAGGTATCGAAGTCTAGCCAGGAGACGAAACCAGAACCACACGACAACGAATGGCAACAGATTCCTAGAAAACGTTACCGTAAACAACGGCCGGTCACAATAGGAGCAGGTAAGGAGGACAACGAACTCCAGACAGTGGAGATGCTGAAATATATACAGGCGTGGTCCTTTAAACCAGAGACGACTGTGGAGAACGTGCGCAACTTTCTCAATAAGATAGCCACATCGAAAGACTATTCTGTTGAGAAACGCACTATAGTGTCAAAGAGACATGCCGCATTCGTAATAGGAGTGCCGGAATCTTTATTAGAGAGGGTAAAACAGCCCATTTCGTGGCCACCGCGTGTGATGATATCAGACTGGTTTCTCGCCCGTCCCCGCAGCAGGCGGGGGAAGGAGCCACTGCAGCAATCCAGTGCGAGCGCGAGTGCCGGCGCAGGCACCGCCACACTTGACACTAAATAATATTGCACCAATTACGTATATATCTGTGACTCAAAATGATGAGTGCGATTCCACGGTTAGCAATAATTACAATTTGAAGATATGCCTTCAAAATGTGCAATCTCTTAACAATAAGATACGGCAATTGGAAGTGTTACTTAAATCGGACTTTCTAAATTGTGACATTTTAGCTTTGACAGAGCATTGGCTTAAAGATATGGAGCTCAAATGTGTTTACATTGACGACTATAGTCTTGCGTCTAGCTACTGTAGGAATACTATCACCCATGGTGGGTCATGTATATATGTAAGAAAACATATAAAATGTAGTGACTGTCCAGATTATACTGATTTATCAGTACAACAAGTATGTGAAATCTCAGCCATCCAGCTAATTGACTTCGATCTGATTATAGTTTGTATTTATAGATCTAACTTAGTCAGCCTAGATGAATTTCTACCCCCTTTTGAGCGTTTGCTTGACAAGCTAAATGAGGATAAGAAGGAAGCCGTTCTAGTCGGTGACTTTAATATTGACCTTTTATGTCCAATGAATATGTCCCAAAAGAAACTGAAGGACACACTTTCGTCCCGTAACTACGGTATTATGGTGGACTTTCCCACTCGGGTCGCGGGTTCATCCGCTACATGCATAGACCATATCTATTCTAATATTTCAGCCGGGGATATAACAACTGAACCGATTGACACCAACCTCGGGGACCATCGTGCAGTTATGTGTGCAGTTGTCCGAGCACCACAACAATTAGTGCCGAAAACAAAACTTGTTAGACATTTTAGTAGGTACAATAATCGTTGCAATTTTGTAGCGTCCATCGAAAGTGTCGACTGGGCTAACCTCATCGAGCGAAATAATGATCTGACTTCACTGGCACAGTCGATTATTAGGATAATTTCGCATTCAACTCAAATATGTTTTCCGATAAGAAAAGTTAGCGCTAAAAATAGCAATATTTCTTCCTGGGTAACAGATGAAGTTCTTAATGTAAAGAGGCTAATTTTTGATATAAATTGTATGATGGGCATATCCCCGAGCAACCCTGACTTAAGAGAGGTTTTGAATAGGTATACAGCAAAATATGATCGCTTGCTCCGGGAAAGACGATCGGAGTATTATGTTGACAAGATAAACCGATCAGATAATCCAATTAGGACTATGTGGGCGGTAGTAAATGCGGAATCAGGAAAGAAGGGACATTGTAGCACTGACTACACTGACTTAATTAAGAGCATCGACGGTATTGCAGTAAAATCAAAAATAGCGCTCGTCGATGCGGTAAATAACAGGTTCGTGGGAGCCGCGGGTGCATGCGGTGCGCCGCCGGCCGACGTGCGTGGTGCCTGCCGTGCACTGGCTGCCGCGCGTACTGGTTGCGATCGCTCACTGCGCCTTCGTCCTTTTACGTCATGCGAGGTTTATCAAATAATCACTAAACGTATTGCGCGTAAACCTACTAAAGATCTCTACGACATATCTATAGACTTGCTGTACTTGGTCGCGCTGCCGCTGTCCGGCGTATTAGCTCATCTATACAATGCATGCTTGAGGGTCGGCTCGTACCCAACCCCATTAAAAAAAGTCAAAGTGTCACCTCTATATAAAGGAAAAGGCAAAAAAGATGATGCAAATAATTACCGGCCGGTGTCGGTGGTTCCCAGTATCGCAAAAGTATTCGAAGCCGGTTTGAGTGAAAGATTGATAGCATTCCTTTCGGCAACGAAATCACTATCTGATCGGCAATACGCATATCGGAGTGGAAGATCTACGACATCTGCAGCCCGTGAGGTCGTGCGCCGCGTACTCGGGGCTAGAGAGAGAAACCAGCAAGTGGCTGTTCTCTTCTGCGACTTGTCCAAAGCCTTCGATGTTGCGAATCATGCACTCTTAGCAGAGAAAATGAGATGCTATGGCATAGACGGGCCGGCTCAAAGATTGCTCGTAGAATTTTCACAGGACCGATCGCAGGTTGTAGTGGGAGAGGGAGGGAAACTAAGGTCTTCGTCATTAAACATAATGTTGGGCGTCCCTCAAGGTTCCTCTGTCTCCAACATACTTTTCTCTATCCTAATGAATGACCTACCAGAAGCCATACAGGACGGTCATGTATTGATGTATGCTGACGACGTGGCAGCAATAGTATGTGGTCCTTCTATCGATCGACTGGAAGAAATTCATTCCCCCTTTTGTGCATACTGGTATCTCAATATTTATGCGGTACCAGTATGCACAAAAGGTTTCGCTGTCTCAATAACGCGACAAGAGCGATGATCCGCCATTTCCGGGAAAGTCGGTTGAGGCCGCAAACGAAAGCATGGAAGGCATTTATGTACTCGGTTGCGAATTAAAGCGCGTGCAGAAATCACCCAATATTTCTGACGAAGCAGCGACATCAACAGATCAGGCCCAGCATGATACAGATACAGATACAGATAATTTATTGATAACCTATTAAGAGTTACATGTCATACATCTTAATATTATTATTATAATAATATTATTTAATGTCTATGTTCAAAAAAAGAAATACATTATATAATATTTAAAAAAATATGTGTAAAAAATATACTTAGTTCAGTTGCATTTATTCTTAAATTTACATGACTATTGGCATACAAAGAAATTCTTTATAGCTGTAGAAGGTATTTTCTAATAGCCACTTTCTTAATTTGATTTTAAATTGATTGTAGGAGGTGCTGTCTTTTTTAATAGAGTTTGGCAGTCTATTGTAGACTGCTGGGCCCATTATGTACACGGACCTCTCCGATTTACAGAGTTTGTGATCAGGCGTCGCGAGGAGATGGGAAAGCTTGTTGCTGCGGAGCATCGGGTGGGATGCGTTTTTGCCTCTGAGTTGGAATTTATTAATGTTATTGTGTGTGAACAGTGCCACGTGACATATCAGCTCGCAGGGGAGTGGCATAATGTTAAGCTCCCTGAAGAGATCTCCATGACAGTTCACCTTATGGTGATAATCAACTAGTAAATCAAGGATATGATCTTTGTGTGGTAGAACTATTGGATGTCTCTGATCAAATTCCAGGGCAGCATTAACCAATCGACCTCCTACTCTTATCAATCCATCCTTTAAGAATGGTCGCAGGCGCTGGAATGTGCGTCTGCAAGGCTTGCCGACTCGCAGGTTAGCGATTTCATCAGGAAAATGATGATGTTGCACTTCTCTCGATACAAGTAATTCGGCGAATTCAAGTTCCGATGCGGTAATATAACCCGATGAACTGGGTAGCAACAATTTAGAAAATCTGCAGATATACACGACACAGCGCAATAGCTTGGACCAGGACGAAAAGCGCCTCGATAGGGATATAACTAACGACTCTTTATTTGTTGTTAAAATTAGTGAATGCCTTTTCTCTTCTGGGGGGTTCGAGACCGTTGCAGGGTTAAAATCCGAAATCGGCCATTGCGAGGGTACATTCTTTGCCCAAGGGGGTCCACTAAACCAAAGAGAATGGTCAATGATCTGTGCGGGGGTGAGACCCCGTGATAGACAGTCAGCCGGGTTTTCGTATCCGGAGACATGAAACAAATCTCTTTTTGATATAGCCTTCTCGATTTTAGCAACTCTGTTAGCTACGAAGGTGTCCCACCTATCCGGGGATGAGTGAGCCCAACAAAGCGCAACGGTTGAGTCCGAAAATGCGTAGACTCTGTCAATATTTATGCGGCTACTACAAGCGCTTACAATTGCTGCAATGAGCTTAGCCAACACGTAGAGCGCACACAGCTCGAGACGTGCTAGTGTGACCATCTTTCTGGGAGAGACACGTGATTTTGCCGCGCAAATACCAACGGATACGGTGCCGCAATTTTCCACATGAAAATACACCACAGCCCCGTAGGCCTTCTCACTGGCGTCTGCGAAGCCCAGTATGGTGACAACGCTACCCTTAGTAATGCCCAGATGCCGTGGTATTTTAATTTTGTCAAGAGAAGGGAGCTCATCTCTAAAACGAGCCCACAACCTAATTACACCCTCAGGGGGAGGCGCGTCCCAATCACAATCACGAAGCCAAAGTTCCTTTACAAGAAGTTTGGCGTATAGAACAACGGGAGCTACAAATCCCATTATATCCCAGATCCGAGCTACGCAAGATAGAATTGTACGTTTCGTACAGGTTTCAGCGGGTTGGGTAACTTTCAGATGGAAAAGATCAGTCACAGGAGACCAACACAGACCCAGTACCTTGTGCAAATCAGTTTCGTCGAACTCTTTCACAGATGATAGGCGATGTGACTCCGGAATTGATTCTAACACCTCATTAGAATTGGTTGTCCATTTGACGAGGTCAAACTGACCGGCCTTCATCAATCCAATAACTTCAGCTGTCGTTGTGACAGCTTCCTCATGATTATCAACACAATAGACGACATCGTCCATGTAAAGTCCAGTTTCTACTAGTTTCCTGGCTCTGGGGAAGTGATCGCCTTCATCTACCGTCAGTTGTTTAATAGTCCGCAAAGCGTGAAACGGACTTGACTTCAATCCAAAACAAACGCGATTGAACTCGTAAACGCTCAAGGACTCTGAGGGCGAAAAGCGATACAAAATACGTTGGAACTTGCGATCACACTCGCGCACTCCAATGCACAAAAACATTTGTCGAATGTCAGCTGAAAGCGCGACCTTGAATAGACGGAAATTGACGATGACACCAAACAAATCTTTCTGCAAATTTTGGCCGTTGTGTAAAATGTCATTTAGAGACACTGATGTACTTGTCTTGGCACTAGCGTCCAATACCACTCGAAGCTTGGACGTGACCTTATCGTCCCTTATGACACCATGATGCGGTATATAATAACCAGGACCTGCCTCAGAAGCCACCTGGGGAGTCACACGCGAGATATAATCCTTCGAATTATATTCCTTTATTACTCCATCATAGGCCTCTCTTAAGTTGGAAGACGCCTCTAGTTTTTTCTCCAAGCAAAAAAATCGTCTTTCGGCGGCTTTCCTGGAGTCACCGAGAGACTGAACACTACCCTTGAAGGGAAGAGCGACTATGTATCTTCCGTCATTGTCACGAGTGGTCGTGCGAGAATAAATCTCTTCGCAATCCTTGTCATCAGGGCTAAGAATATCATTCGGTGGGACACTGACTTCTTCGATTTCCCAGAATTTGCGGACGAAAGAGTCTAAAGTTTCTGTGGCGCAACAATAAGAGACCGTCGCTGTATCGCACTCTGCGCGGCCGGGCGCGGAGCCGACAATGACGTAACCGAGCACTGTATTTAAAGCATACGGTGTGTCGTGTGAGGCTTGGCCTCGAACCTTGCCTGGTAACAAAAGATGCGGGAAGATCGAAGCCCCAATTAACATGTCAATGTTCCCGGGAACAGAGTAAGTCTCGTCGGCGAGACGCAATACACTGAAGTTAGACAACAACGATACGTCTACTTCCACCGTGGGTAATCTTTCGGTCACCTTGTCTACTACCAACGTATCTATATCAAAACCAACGTTGCGGTTAAGTCGTGAGTAAAACTTAATCGACACGATGCCTTGTAGTTTTTTGCTAAGGCCTCCAATACCCTTCACGACAGAAGTCACGGGCCGACTACTAGCGGACAAGCCCAAAAGGTCGCAACACTCGCGCGTAACAAAATTGCTTTGCGACGCACTGTCTAACAAAACACGGATGCTGTGTTCCCTACCATGCGAATCAACAACTATCACGCGTGCTGTTGCGAGCAACACGGTAGTAGGGACACGCGGTATTGGTTTATCAAAGTTATCTGATAATGAACATAGGGTGACGTCATCAGAGCGATCGGGCAAGTCTCGCGTCTCACGCGCGAGAGAGCCGGCGTGCGCGGGCGCGGGCGAGGGGGAGGGGGAGCGCGAGGGCGCCCGTGAGGGCTGCGCGGTGACGGCTAGCGCCGCCGCCCGCGCCCGTGGGGGCTCGCGCCCGACGACTCAACATTATTGCGATCAAAATGAAGCATCGTGTGATGTCTGTTGCGACATTTGTGGCATTGAGAATTCGAATTGCAACTCACTGCGAGGTGTTTATAGCTCAGACAGTTGTAACAATAACTATTACTCTTTACAAAATTGAAGCGTTCTCTTGGCGACAACCCTTGAAAGGCGGGGCACCTATACAACTGGTCGTGTCCTCCATTGCACAGTTTGCATGAACGGTTCGTCGCGGGACGAGGCGCTGGTGGAGGCGCCGGCGGCGCTTCAACTTCGTTAGATACATAAGAATGCGTTGACCTCTGCGGGTGCTTGTTTACAGGTGTCGTTCTTTGTAAAATCCTTATGTGGTCATCTCCGTTAAACTCCGGCAACTCAATTGGCGGCAATCGAGGTGAATTAGTTTTTCTGGCCGGCGAAAGAAGCTGGTCAGTGTCCGGCTTTACGACTGGAAGCGGTGGCTGCGACAAACCCTTTGCTATTCGCTTGGCGCGACATAACAAATCATCGAACGAATTAAGCACCTGATAGCTGACCTTGTATGAAGGTTTCAATTTCAATTCTGCGATATTTATGCGATCCAACACACTTTCAAAATCCAAACGCAATTTCTCAACGGTTTCCATTTCACATAAAAAAGTATCCCTTGTCGATTCGTCGTCAACTTCTTTCGCATGGTCCAATATGGTTTGCATTCGATTATAAAACGCATCTCTTTTCGGGTATAACATCTTTAATTCCATTTCGCTGTGAGCGACTACTAGCGGGTCCGACGTCGACATTGTGAAAGCTAAATACCTAGTTACAAAAATTAAGTTTTGTCTAGGTAGGCACAGAACACAAAGAAATGCGTTGTAAAGTACCTACTCAGTCGTACTGATGCGGCGGCGAACTTAAGTGACAAAAAAAAACACTTCGTTTTATCTAGTAGGTACGCTCTCCGATTATCGACGGAACTACAGGAATGGAATATATTTAACAAGTTTCTAAAAGGTAACACTGCACGTTTCACATGCGCGATTAAGTATCTATCTATAGCGGCTTAGTTCAATTTACAACAAATGAAATATCTCGAGATTCGGGGCGGTCTAACCAAGCGAATATCCTGTAAAAGCCAATAGGTATACTATGAAGTGAATATCTAACTATAACGCATACTTATAGAAGGTAACAATCAACAAAGTTCGCGATGTGTTCGCGAGTATTAGAACAAAATACTTGCGGGGCGATTTATTCCACTCAAGCGAAACCAAACAGCGAGAGTTATACCTACCTACGAAAAGTTAAGTAGGTACTAGCGCGGTGGCTCAAATCTCTGCTTACTGCATGTCGATTCAGTAAGATCGTCGATCACTTCGATGGTCACTTCGTCGGTCACTTCGTCGGTCACCTCGTCGTTCACCTCACACTCACCTTAATTTGACCTTCAGAACCCGAAAATATGACATTCCTTGCATAGGGGTTGACACTAATATTACTTCAGTCGAAGTCGTAGGCTATAATTTGTTTCGCATGTTTTGGCAAAACGATGCTATAAAAAAATCTTACAAACATGTTGCGTTGTCTAAAATTGTACAGTCTAAGTATTTACTAGCCTAAATCTATTGAAATGTATAAAAAAGATTATATCATTGGCAGTATACAGTGTATCCAAGTCGCTGGCATAAGAAGCAATTCTCGTGGGGTTACCATACGAGTAAAATAAAAATGCCACGATTACTGATTTATTTGCTTACAGGTAGTTCAGTAATTCAGTAATTTTTATTCTTTAAAAATATAGGCAATACATTCCTTACACAATAATATCGAGCCTACTAGTGCGTGCATTACAAAAAAAAACGATGACATCTGAACTAATGTTAAACACTGTATCTCAGACGTCAACGCCAACTACCATTAGATTTCAAATATACACTGTATAATTAGGACATGCATTTATTACATAAGGTTACACAATAAGTTGTACATAATTAGAAATTATAAATGAATAAAATTAACAATATTGTTATCTTATTTTAACCTTAGCAAAAAATCGATAGGTGCAGTGTAATGGACGGTAAGTAAACGTGTGTAAAGTAGCGAGCATGAGGGAAAGGGGGGGGGGGGGGGGCGGGGGTGGGGTAATTTCGTATGTGTGTTGTGTTTGTGTGAACGGGGAGTGTTCGTGCTATGTATGTCTCTATAGGAAAAATAAATTGAAACAAATGAGAAGAGAATGATGAGGTACGATAACTTTATTTGTGGGCTAGGTTTTACTGTATGGGTTTTAGTAGATTTTCCGTTATTTAATAGTTAAGACGAAGGAACTATTTTGTTGTTTGGGCTTTACGTTTTTTTATTTATTAAAAGTGTATGAACCTACTACATAAAAATGACACCGAGAAAGTTTGGTTCTATGGGCTAACGTTTGGTATACTCTGTCAATTCTTAAGTACTAGGGGAACGTAGGTCATAGATGTGTTGTTTCTGTTTAATAATTTTGTGAGGAAATCAATCAAGTCTCAATATAAAAGTGTAATCGAGTATCTGACTGAACCACTAAGTATTACTTTTATCACAGCTCCGTAAGCTCTTTCAAGACATAACACGGAATTCTGGGGAGCACGCCATACGCCTATATAATACGTGTAGTCACCAATCCTAACTTGTCGCTCATTTACATTGCCTTGAAAGGGCAACTCTCCGATTCCAATGGTTTCTAGTTTATCCAGCAGAATGGGAACAGAGACAGTTTCGACAGCTTTGGAAAAATCCAAAAGCATATTATCTTTAGTATTTTGCGTGTGATCGACAAGCTACTAATATCACACCGTTAATAACATTGTTTATTAGACGCTTTATATGTGCGTCATATTAACGCACATTAGCAAGTAGTTTGGTGACCGAGTTTAGTTGCCGTGGATTTTCTTCTTCTTCTTAAAGTGCTTTTTCATTACTTAAGGTTGGTAGTAAGTTCTTTACAGCGTTCTCTGTTCCGTGCAATTCTAAATAGCTGTTCCGCAGTCTTAACGACGTTCCGCTCTTTGATGTTGCACAATCATGACGTCTTACTCCTTATCATTGTGTAAATGATTCATTTAATAAGTTGACTGACTCATTTACGAATTTCAAGTCGTCGATGGAACTGTAAAGAGAATATGTATAAGTCACTAATAACAACTTCTCTATGTTCGCCTTCTTACAATATGTTATGTAGTTCTATAATATAATATATAGATAAAATCTAGCAAAGCGCGAGTCAGACTCGAACACAAAGAGAGACGTATTAATCTATTCTGCGTTTTTTTTTATTTCAGTAAACTATTTAGTGGGGGATTTTGCACATAGCCGAATTGTATTATTAATTTGTTACACGTTTTCGCCGTAGGTAAATCAAAAACAGAAATCTTAAAAAACACATTTCTTGGCACTTTTGTTTCGTTTTATATTTTAGCGTTTCGGAGCGTTTAAATATGACATCTACATAATTTGGGTGGTTAGCACGAAAACACTGAGAGTGTTTTCAAGTAGACTACCGTTTCTTTATTTGTTTTTTTTTCTATTTACAGATAAAAACATTGACACAGTAATTTACACTCGATGTAATGTTAAATAGAAAGTGTTATATGAACGTACTTACGCATAGAACGTATTTTTTTCATATTTTTACTCCGTCATGGTTAGACCTAGTTTTTCCAAACTTTGTCAATATTTTCCGGCCAGCATCTGGTCACACTTCACACACACACAAACGAATAGTTTGGTTTTAAATCAAGACTTAATTCTACACTGGCGCTACGGCGGTGAAGAGAACTACAAATGTCAATGAAATTGGTATTCTGAAGGTTCGATTCGCAGCTCACTTCGATCATGAACTCGCACATGAATTCGATAACATCTGTCAAAATCAAAAGTTACTCTCCTTTAGGTGAACTCACGATCGAATCCCATAATGTAGAAGATAACTCATTATTTTTTGTTGAAACCAGTATTATTATAGTAATGTTATGTATCTCAGGCACATTTGTGAAGTTAAAGTAGAAATACCACTCGCTAATTGTGAATGATAACATCGTAAAGAAACCTGACTGGCTGATATGTTCATATAACTCGCTGTTCGCATATCTGAGGTGGGCACGCGTGGTGATCAAGCCTATATTCTTTCTGAAAGAAGACATGACATGTCTTCTTTCAGAAAGAATATAGGCTTGATCACCACGCGTGCCCACCTCAGATATGCGAACAGCGAATGCAAGAGGGCCACAAAGCTTATAAAGAGTTTTTTACAGTACAGTCGAAACAAAATTTTTTAAATGTTTTTTTGCAAAATACATATGTTTTTTATAAATAATTGTACACTATTATAAACCATTAGAAACGTCGTTTGTTGCTGTATCTTTTTGAACTAAAAGCATATTGAAAATTATTACACACGCTCTGAAAAATGTAGATAAGTCCCTTTTGTATTCAAAACCAAACCTGTTATTAGAAGAAATATTCCAAAAATTGAATAAAAAGATATTAAATCAAATAATTTTAATAATAATTCTTTATAAAAGTCAAACAAATAATTGTTTAAAATTACAAAATAACGTTCTTACTATTTAAAATGGCCAATGATATAATAATAACGTTATTTTTGCCATACAGTCTTCTTGTAGAGATTAAGAAAGTATAGAAAAAGCGTTATTGTCTTATAAACTACTTTTGTAGCGTCACTAATTCTTAATAGAAAAAACAAAAAATACTAAATAATCATAAAATATTTTCGGACAATCATTAATTTCTTCTTCAATAACAAAATTAGATAACTTCTTTGTAGTCTGAAATCACATTGTAATGAACTAAAATATCTGTTAAATTTAATATTTGAACTGTAGCTTTAGTAATTTTCTATTTACAGTAAATCGGTAAAAACATAGATGTCCTTTTATGAGAAATTTATGTGTGATACTTCTCAATTTTGGTAGATTGTTGACAGCATATTGATACAAACTTAACATAAACTTATTTATTTGCTGACCTCAGCAATTGTCACTGAAAAAAACTACGTCTAAATCAGTCGAAGCTCTCTCGCTCATTTTTTCTAAATACATGTGTACACACGATCCTATCTCATTAACACCTCGTGCTCCTTCTCCCTCATGCCATACAAAGCAACTTGTTTTATTTGCACCCAATTCAGTGATTGTAAAGTTCAGCAAATTTAATTTGGAAATGTAATAAAAGCTAGAAACCTGACCTTGTGGACTAGGCATTAACGCCTGTAAATCATAAACACATACCACAAAATTGTCACTCGCATTATTTTTATCCATTTCTTTTGCAGCTCGAGCCAGTGTTTTTTCTTTTAAATGCAAGTCATACTCCTCTTGAAGCAAAGTTTTTTCATCTGAATTTTGAAAAGCTGTACAGTCGTCACACTGGTCCTTTTTGGGTTGCCAGAAAGATATATGGTATTCATTGACAAATATATTGTAGTAAATTTTGTATGAAGCGTACGGTTTGCTCTTTGTTCTTCGTGACATAATCACGATGCAAATCAGCAATGCAAATGTTGCTCACGATGCAAATGGTGCTCTCGAACAACACTTTTTATTTCCGCCTCCAATTTGAACTGTTTACCGTGTTTTCCTCGTTTATCTTCCATTTCAATTCCCAAACCTTCGGATTTTTTCTTCACAACAGTTCTTATAGATTTGTCGGATACTGCGAGTGTATTCATGAAAAATAATTTGCATACACGGGTGCGTGCGCCGTTTTTGGGCAAATAATATGCCTGATTAAAGTTCTTGCGAGTGCTTCCGACACGGACATACCGATACTTTGGTTCAATTTGAGTAATGTTTTCGTTAATAAATTGCCTTTGACTCTTCAAGTCACCTGTCTGCCAGTACTTCTCAAATATATTTTGCCGTTGTTCATCCAAGAATTCGCTTCCACATTTCAATTTACATTTATCTGTACAAGTAGGTCTCATTACTTTACCTTCAAATTTTTTTGTTGCAGTTGTGCGAGCTTTACCGGTGTTTATTAGAACCTTGGTTACGTTTCTTTTCCAAAGGGCAGGGTTGGCCTTCCTTTTTCTAGATAACGGCTGAGGTTCGACGCTTGCTGGTTGACTGTCGACACTGGGTGACAGGGTTTCGACACTTAGCGGTTGAATCTGGATACTACTGGCTTCAATGCTCGATGACCGAACCGAGGTTTGCATAATATCAGTATTGGTTGGATGCAAAACGGTATCACGCTAATCGATGTCTTAGTGAAAAGGCACGGATTTATCGATTATAGGTTGAGATTGTGCCCATGAAGGGCCAGGTTGAGGTGAATCCTGGTCTACAAATCTTACGTAGTTCTCAGAATCTGGAACGAAGTTTGGATCTTTGACACTATCATCTGAAGAAAAATCTTTGCTTGTTGAAGAAGAATCACTGGAAGATTCGCTAGAAGAATCAGACGATTCTACTACGAAGTTCTGACTGTTTTGTGTTTCGTTGATTTCATTATCAGACAATCCTGCCAGATCAGGCTATCAGCGAATGAGTTCGTTCCAGAAGAAAACCTGGTTAGATCTTGTGGATAATTTGCTACAAACTGCTGAGTGTCCATATTTGCAGGTGGAGAATGAGTCTCAAGGTGGTTTTGTTCGTCTTTGTCAATAGATTCTATTCTTGTGTTCGAAAGAACCATGTTTGAAATTGCTTTTGATCTGCTGGACATCCTGAAATAACATTATTAATATATTATTTCTTTCTCATACACACAAGATTATAGATAGGTTTCATTTTTAGAAAATGTTATGAAGAAAATAAAACCCCAGGTACTAACGAAATCGAAATAATAATATTAATCGAAATATACCAAATATTTTAAGTAAGATTGAATACAAAACGGACACATTTTAAAATATGGCACATTTGTAATGTTAAAAATAAATAGTCCGAAATAAATTAGAATGCAATATGGACTCATGTTAAAATATGGCCCTTTTGTATTATAAATTTCAAGTAACCTTACATAAATTGGAATGCAAAAGACACATATTTTAAAATATGGCACCCTTATATTAAGAATCATAAAAAGACTCACCTGAATTGGAATGCAAAAGGGACGTTTACCAAAATGTGGCACTATTGCAGTAAAAACTATAATGAAATTCAGATCAGTTTTTGGATTGCGGCCGTCTTGCATGAAAACTACGTGCGTTCTCCTCGAGTTCTGGGTCACAACTGAAAAAATGGCGGTCTTGCACTGAAGTCAACGTGCAAAGCGGCCAAATCAAAAAAAGACTGTTGAGCGGTTTGGTGTGAAAGTGAGCGAAAAAGATGGGTGTCTTAAGTAGACTCTAAAGTATCATCGATTTAGAGCTCAATTTTGCAATTAAACAGTTTTTACAGCTTTTTGATTTGTGGCCCTCTTGCATTCAAGGAGCGATTATGTGCTCTACAGTGGGATGTATATCATATACTGTATATTTTAAGAACATTAATTATTATGAAGTAAGAAAGAATAAATATAATGTGGGTGGAATGGCGAATGTGAGTGGAATGACTGGTAAGAAACGCTCCAGGCGAACATACTTCGACCCGTATTTGGTCGAATAGGGGACGTGTCAGCAAAGGGCAGGATAAAACGTACCCAAAAACGTCTCGCATGTAACGACTAATAAATGGCGATGAAGTGATAGTAATTAACCAGGATCGTATAATAGCAACTGGCAGTCTCTGCATCTGCTCACTCCTCTGGGATACAGAGGTGCCCTTTTTTGATATCAACCCTTTGTATGTCCACACGCTGGAGCACGGGTCTCTTAAGGTTAGGTCACACTCTACCACGGGGCCAAGCCTGGGTTAGTGGAGGATTATAAGACAGAGGCGGGCCTTAAGTTATCAAGCTGCCCATAAGGCCTCCGACATTAAGATTGCAAACAGAAACCCATCATGCTGAACTATGGAAAACAGAAACGAAATGCAAACAAGCCAGAGAGGCCCTACCAACAATATCGAAACGCCTCACATGCAGCGATCTGCGCAAAGCCATGGCACTTATGACGAGCCATTGAACACTGAATAAACACCTCCACGCTATGTTACTGACCGACATCCCGTTATGTCGACTATGCCTCAAGGAAGACGAACTACCCGCGACGTGTTCATTCACTGAGGGAGCGTGGAAGTGCAACGAACATCGATAATAGGAAAGCTGGGATCCTTCGGGAGGCCAGCAGTGACCTGGGTGCACTGCTGGCTTTCTGAAAAAAGATTGGCTGGCTGGAGTGATCTCACAATGGCCCAACTATGAGGCTGAGTGCGGAGAAAACAGGATAAACTAACTAAAGCCTCTGACATGGCTTAACGACTTCCATTGCGCGACAGAAGGCGCTATCGGCTTCGCATGCCTTGCGAAGCACGGAAGCGCTCGGAAAAAATATCACAAGCAGTAGTCACGATACGGTCACCCATCCAGTACCTGACTGCGCCTGTTGTTGCTTAAGTCAAGTGATTGATTCCAATCATTCGGTTCGCCTAGGCCACGAGCGGCGTGGCCTTATGTTTGTGATGTTACGAAGTAGGTTTAGGTAAACCAGATAGGTGACAAAGATGTAAATACACTGATACTGAGGCTATGTATTTGTTCAAATGTACATCCAAACAAAACCACGACCTCCGGCAGTACTTTGTACTTTAGATAGATAGATAGATAGATAGATAGATAGATAAAACATTTATTCACATAAGACACACACGTATACAATGCATAGCAATACAAAACCAAATACCAGTCCAAAGCAATAATAAAACAGTAGCATACATAAAAAGCAAAAAAACTCAGAAGATAAGTCATACACGGTACTGTAGTGTACCTAGGCAATGTAATGGACTGGGAGTGATCAACCTAGGTGTGGCAAATGTGAATGGGCTCCGACTCATCATGTGCTGAAAGTTCAGGAAGAACTTCAGCGCTGGTATTCTGCCGGTACCCGGTGTGAGCGGCATGCAGCGCTAAGGGAGCTGAGGTATGGTAGTCATAACTGCTATCGTACCGAATGAAATAGTGTAAATACCGGAATAATAAGCTCAGTTTATCAGGAGGGCGCTGGCACGGTTAGCCAGTGGTCCTGGCATGGGTGGAATTTTAAGCCTCTAAATAAATAGTTTTATTAAATTGTCCTTAGCACAGGTTAGTGCCTTAAAAAGAATATAAATAAATATATTCAATCTGGATAAACTTTGTGTACTCAAAGTCACAGATATTGAGTAATTTTATAAACATGAATTATTAAAAACCTATTTAGAGGCTAAAAATTCCACCCATGCCGGGATTCGAACCCGCGACCTCTGGCTACCCGTGCCAGCGCTCTTTCCAACTGAGCTAATGGGTGACTCACCGGCATCAGTGAAATTTCGAACCTCTTTACATTATTCTCTGTATTACGCCCAGGTAGCATTTCTACGTCATTTTGACGTCCATATACAGTCCTCTTCGACGTAAAAGACGTCATTTTACGACGTCGGGTTAACCCTCAGATGACGTGAATTTGTCACAGCCTTACGACGTCAGTTGAAGACGTTGGAGATACGACACCATATGACGTGCAAGTGACGTCATATGTATGCCGTGCATCGTACGTCTTATGTATTATTATTATTATAAAAAAAACGTCAGTAAGACGTTGAGAAATACTTAAGTACCAGCCCTTATGAAGTTCTAAAGACGTCACATTTCTATCACAACCTTATATTGACATACGCATTCCTACTTATCTTCCCAATTGAGAGACGAGGGCTGTAAAATAAAACAAAATTTAAGTAAATAGTACTAAACCATATTTTAATTGTACTAAATCAAATTACGTTATGAAAATCATAAAAAACCGACCAAATGCGAGTCGGAGACGCGCACCGACAACTTCGTACCAACAGTATGCCATGTATTTAGAAAAAAACTCATAGGTACATACTAGTCTTGAAAATCACCCTTTGAGCACTAAATCTTCAATATAAATATCATCCGTGATCTGGTAGTAGCAGTAGCCGATCGTATTCTTCGCTCCCTTGGACTGGTCAATATACTTCACAGCGTCTAGGTGTGAGCCAATTTTTCTTACAATCACTCAATACACTGTACCACCATCTTTTTCACAAAATTAAGCGTACCTAACCTACATTTCTTTGAGCACGCGCGCACGTTAACGAAGAATTTTTAATATTGCCTGTCACTTCACGCGTTCCGAATTGTGGCTAATGCACTTGGATTGTTTGGAAGCGCAACAAATGGATTGTTTTAATATTAGTGTAATTATTAATCATCGTAGGTGTTCAATACGTGTAATTATAATACTTATGTGTTGGGAATGGAATATGTAATATCAAATCAACTTTTAAACTTAATTTCAAGCTCCCATTTTAAGTTCGAAATTAAAAAACGGAACGTATTTTTGTTTAGCTCTAAGGATTCGTTCTTTTTATAAGTGTTTAAAAACCTAGTTAGAGGCTAAAAATTTCACCCATGCCGGGAGTCGAACCCGAGACCTTTTGCATGGTAGGCAGTTGCGCTACCGCTACGCCACAGAGGTCGTCAAGATGTTTTCGGAGGTCAAATAGTAAGTTATAATTTTATAGTTTCATATTTAAAGAGACGTTTTTAAATTAGTTTATTTCGTTATACTAAAAACTAGTTCTTTTACTAGAATGAATTATAACTTTTGATGCCTGATAGTGTTATCGACCTTGGCTTACAATTCAATCTAGTAGCAAGTAAAGAGTAATTGGCACTTAATAGTTTAAATATTTCTATGCATTAGCATAATAAAATAATGGTAATGATTTTAAATGTTGTTTTGTAGATGTCACTTATCACAAACTACTTTGACCAAATAAATAACAAAAATGTATCATGTTGGTGGTGGTCCTAAAATACAGGGTTGTGCCCTCAGATCATAGAGGTTGTGCTCAAATTTGAATTTTCTCATTGGCAATAATAGCGTTACCATATAGGTACTACCTATGAGTATTTTCGATTTGTACCCAACTGTACAGAATGATACGTGTAAAGGTCGACATGCAGTCTGGATTTAATGACTATAATGTGCTGTGGATTATACCTATATACCTACGTACCTTGCTTGTTGCAGGTTATTAATGAGTATAATGTTGGTGACTTAAAACAATAATTTGAATAATCAATTCGTTTTATTTAATAAATGTACAGACTACATTTTTTATTGTTTATTTATAGTAAAAAATATTTATTTCAAATTTAAATCAACCAATTTAAATAAATCTTCCAGAAATTTCGTGTAAAAATATGTGGCACATCTAAAGTAACAGTAACTTAATAATTATTTTTAAAATTCACCGTCTAGATTCATGGAGTACTTATGGTCTAAAACACCATTTTGCTAAAACAGGTTAAAAACAATGCTACGTTATTTTTATTATTCCACCTTAATCTCGAGATGATGCACAATCTGCATTTCTTTTTGTAATTCTCGATTATTGACATCTAGGGAATGGTGGGGACCATTTCTTGGGGGGCATCAAGAACTGTTACATGCTATGCATTGCTTTTTAGTTTAATTCTTCTACCGAGGGCTGGAGTATCCTCAACCAGAGTTGTCATTATCTATGCTCTCTCGGAGTATAGCGTGAGTCACCTAGAAAATACAGATTTAATTCAGAAGTAGTACAATAAAAGTATAGGCTGTTAAAATATATAAATTGCAATAGATTTAGCTAATTGTTTACCCAGTGAAGCCTTGCTTTTTACAGAGCTCAGCACATTGATGAGATGGTGCCTTATAGGGTTTTTGTTAAACACATGGCTGTCATGGGAGACATCTCTCAGTGAAGTAGCAATCCTTGAAATATTTCAGTCGGCATCAGAAGTCTGGAAAAGATTTATGGATGATAAGATAACTACCAATTATTTATTACGCAAAATGTGTTTACCAATACAACATCAAGGACTCATAATTAAAATAAAAAAAATTGTAGAACAATCTAAGAATGTTATTACTTTAATATTAATAGGAAACTAGTATTTCTACTAGTTTCATCTTGATTGCAAGATGTCATTTTGATGGCAGGGCCAAGAATTAATGTACCAAATCACGTTTGCTGAGGCAAGGTTCTTCGTTACTATGAGTACTAACCTTATGTTTTTTTAAAATATCCCTTCTGTTTCTTTCATAAAAGGTTTCAAATTCTTGGCCAAGGTTTTTGATTTCGTCCTTAGGTAGACGAATATTGGTCTGGGATTTGTGATCCCATCTCCAGAGAAGTGTCCAAATAAAGAAACAACCGTTGCAGATTTTGTGGTTTTCTCAGATCCCCTTTATGTACATCGTGCAAAATCAATGTAGAGCTAACCGTGCCATATTGTCCCAATCACATTTCCGCACATATCTCAATATAGCGATAATTACCTATGATGGAGCACCTGAGTATGTTGGTGTCAGGAGCCTTCAAATAGCTGATTGAGCTTCAAACTGGAATAAATTTTCGTGATTTTTTTAAGCAGGGAAGGTTATATGATACACAATGTGAAATTTGTTACAACGTATTTCAAGCATTTTGTACTGCCTATACAATTGATTAATCATACATAAGTGTGATAAATTTAAGCCAATGTCTCGGTTAGAAATATTTAAAATACATTTTTGCGGTTACCTTTGTTTATCTGTAGAAGAAGAAAGTTTCACCGGTGGGTACTCATTGGTCAACAATATAACATATTTTATCCACAAGACGTAGACTCGAAAACTAGAA